>JAOWCC010001374.1:0-71187 GCA_030867875.1 Actinernus sp. WN-2022 | reverse complement strand
ATTAGCTCGCGATCAGGAATCTATGAATTTGCTGGAAAGATGGAATCTCTCCGTTTGAGAATTTTACGGCACATTCGACGTTTTTAATATTAGCTCGCGATCAGGAATCTATGAATTTGCTGGAAAGATGGAATCTCTCCGTTTGAGAATTTTACGACACATTCGACGTTTTTAATATTAGCTCGCGGTCAGGAATCTATGAATTTGCTGGAAAGATGGAATCTCTCCGTTTGAGAATTTTACGGCACATTGAACGTTTTTAATATTAGCTCGCGGTCAGGAATCTATGAATTTGCTGGAAAGATGGAATCTCTCCGTTTGAGAATTTTACGGCACATTCGACGTTTTTAATATTAGCTCGCGGTCAGGAATCTATGAATTTGCTGGAAAGATGGAATCTCTCCGTTTGAGAATTTTACGGCACATTCGACGTTTTTAATATTAGCTCGCGGTCAGGAATCTATGAATTTGCTGGAAAGATGGAATCTCTCCGTTTGAGAATTTTACGGCACATTGAACGTTTTTAATATTAGCTCGCGGTCAGGAATCTATGAATTTGCTAGAAAGATGGAATCTCTCCGTTTGAGAATTTTACGGCACATTCGACGTTTTTAATATTAGCTCGCGGTCAGGAATCTATGAATTTGCTGGAAAGATGGAATCCCTCCGTTTGAGAATTTTACGGCACATTGAACGTTTTTAATATTAGCTCGCGGTCAGGAATCTATGAATTTGCTGGAAAGATGGAATCTCTCCGTTTGAGAATTTTACGGCACATTGAACGTTTTTTAATATTAGCTCGCGGTCAGGAATCTATTAGCTCGCGATCAGGAATCTATGAATTTGCTGGAAAGATGGAATCTCTCCGTTTGAGAATTTTACGGCACATTCGACGTTTTTAATATTAGCTCGCGATCAGGAATCTATGAATTTGCTGGAAAGATGGAATCTCTCCGTTTGAGAATTTTACGGCACATTCGACGTTTTTAATATTAGCTCGCGGTCAGGAATCTATGAATTTGCTGGAAAGATGGAATCTCTCCGTTTGAGAATTTTACGGCACATTCGACGTTTTTAATATTAGCTCGCGATCAGGAATCTATGAATTTGCTGGAAAGATGGAATCTCTCCGTTTGAGAATTTTACGGCACATTCGACGTTTTTAATATTAGCTCGCGGTCAGGAATCTATGAATTTGCTGGAAAGATGGAATCTCTCCGTTTGAGAATTTTACGGCACATTCGACGTTTTTAATATTAGCTCGCGATCAGGAATCTATGAATTTGCTGGAAAGATGGAATCTCTCCGTTTGAGAATTTTACGGCACATTCGACGTTTTTAATATTAGCTCGCGGTCAGGAATCTATGAATTTGCTGGAAAGATGGAATCTCTCCGTTTGAGAATTTTACGGCACATTGAACGTTTTTAATATTAGCTCGCGATCAGGAATCTATGAATTGGCTGGAAAGATGGAATCTCTCCGTTTGAGAATTTTACGGCACATTCAACGTTTTTAATATTAGCTCGCGGTCAGGAATCTATGAATTTGCTGGAAAGATGGAATCTCTCGGTTTGAGAATTTTACGGCACATTCGACGTTTTTAATATTAGCTCGCGGTTAGGAATCTATGAATTTGCTGGAAAGATGGAATCTCTCCGTTTGAGAATTTTACGGCACATTCGACGTTTTCAATATTAGCTCGCGATCAGGAATCTATGAATTTGCTGGAAAGATGGAATCTCTCCGTTTGAGAATTTTACGGCACATTCGACGTTTTTAATATTAGCTCGCGGTCAGGAATCTATGAATTTGCTGGAAAGATGGAATCTCTCGGTTTGAGAATTTTACGGCACATTCGACGTTTTTAATATTAGCTCGCGGTTAGGAATCTATGAATTTGCTGGAAAGATGGAATCTCTCCGTTTGAGAATTTTACGGAACATTCGACGTTTTCAATATTAGCTCGCGATCAGGAATCTATGAATTTGCTGGAAAGATGGAATCTCTCCGTTTGAGAATTTTACGACACATTCGACGTTTTTAATATTAGCTCGCGATCAGGAATCTATGAATTTGCTGGAAAGATGGAATCTCTCCGTTTGAGAAATTTACGGCACATTCGACGTTTTTAATATTAGCTCGCGTTCAGGAATCTATGAATTTGCTGGAAAGATGGAATCTCTCCGTTTTAGAATTTTACGGCACATTCGACGTTTTTAATATTAGCTCGCGATCAGGAATCTATGAATTTGCTGGAAAGATGGAATCTCTCCGTTTGAGAATTTTACGGCACATTCGACGTTTTTAATATTAGCTCGCGGTCAGGAATCTATGAATTTGCTGGAAAGATGGAATCTCTCCGTTTGAGAATTTTACGGCACATTCGACGTTTTTAATATTAGCTCGCGATCAGGAATCTATGAATTTGCTGGAAAGATGGAATCTCTCCGTTTGAGAATTTTACGGCACATCCGACGTTTTTAATATTAGCTCGCGGTCAGGAATCTATGAATTTGCTGGAAAGATGGAATCTCTCCGTTTGAGAATTTTACGGCACATTCGACGTTTTTAATATTAGCTCGCGATCAGGAATCTATGAATTTGCTGGAAAGATGGAATCTCTCCGTTTGAGAATTTTACGGCACATTCGACGTTTTTTAATATTAGCTCGCGGTCAGGAATCTAGGAATTTGCTGGAAAGATGGAATCTCTCCGTTTGAGAATTTTACGGCACATTCGACGTTTTAATATTAGCTCGCGGTCAGGAATCTACGAATTTGCTGGAAAGATGGAATCTCTCCGTTTGAGAATTTTACGGCACATTCGACGTTTTTAATATTAGCTCGCGGTCAGGAATCTATGAATTTGCTGGAAAGATGGAATCTCTCCGTTTGAGAATTTTACGGCACATTCGACGTTTTTAATATTAGCTCGCGATCAGGAATCTATGAATTTGCTGGAAAGATGGAATCTCTCCGTTTGAGAATTTTACGGCACATTCGACGTTTTTAATATTAGCTCGCGGTCAGGAATCTATGAATTTGCTGGAAAGATGGAATCTCGCCGTTTGAGAATTTTACGGCACATTCGACGTTTTTAATATTAGCTCGCGATCAGGAATCTATGAATTTGCTGGAAAGATGGAATCTCTCCGTTTGAGAATTTTACGGCACATTCGACGTTTTTAATATTAGCTCGCGGTCAGGAATCTATGAATTTGCTGGAAAGATGGAATCTCTCCGTTTGAGAATTTTACGGCACATTCGACGTTTTTAATATTAGCTCGCGATCAGGAATCTATGAATTTGCTGGAAAGATGGAATCTCTCCGTTTGAGAATTTTACGGCACATTCGACGTTTTTAATATTAGCTCGCGGTCAGGAATCTATGAATTTGCTGGAAAGATGGAATCTCTCCGTTTGAGAATTTTACGGCACATTCGACGTTTTTAATATTAGCTCGCGATCAGGAATCTATCAATTTGCTGGAAAGATTGAATCTCTCCGTTTGAGAATTTTACGGCACATCGAACGTTTTTAATATTAGCTCGCGGTCAGGAATCGATGAATTTGCTAGAAAGATGGAATCTCTCCGTTTCAGAATTTTACGGCACATCGAACGTTTTTAATAGTAGCTCGCGGTCAGGAATCTATGAATTTGCTGGAAAGATGGAATCTCTCCGTTTCAGAATTTTACGGCACATTGAACGTTTTTAATATTAGCTCGCGGTCAGGAATCTATCAATTTGCTGGAAAGATGGAATCTCTCCGTTTCAGAATTTTACGCCACATTTGAACGTTTTTAATATTAGCTCGCGGTCAGGAATCTATCAATTTGCTGGAAAGATGGAATCTCTCCGTTTCAGAATTTTACGGCACATTGAACGTTTTTAATATTAGCTCGCGGTCAGGAATCTATCAATTTGCTGGAAAGATGGAATCTCTCCGTTTCAGAATTTTACGGCACATTGAACGTTTTTAATATTAGCTCGCGGTCAGGAATCTATCAATTTGCTGGAAAGATGGAATCTCTCCGTTTGAGAATTTTACGGCACATTGAACGTTTTTAATATTAGCTCGCGGTCAGGAATCTATGAATTTGCTGGAAAGATGGAATCTCTCCGTTTCAGAATTTTACGGCACATTGAACGTTTTTAATATTAGCTCGCGGTCAGGAATCGATGAATTTGCTGGAAAGATGGAATCTCTCCGTTTGAGAATTTTACGGCACATCGAACGTTTTTAATATTATCTCGCGGTCAGGAATCTATGAATTTGCTGGAAAGATGGAATCTCTCCGTTTCAGAATTTTACGGCACATTGAACGTTTTTAATGTTAGCTCGCGGTCAGGAATCTATGAATTTGCTGGAAAGATGGAATCTCTCCGTTTCAGAATTTTACGGCACATTTGAACGTTTTTAATATTAGCTCGCGGTCAGGAATCTATGAATTTGCTGGAAAGATGGAATCTCTCCGTTTCAGAATTTTACGGCACATCGAACGTTTTTAATATTAGCTCGCGGTCAGGAATCTATGAATTTGCTGAAAGATGGAATCTCTCCGTTTGAGAATTTTACGGCACATCGAACGTTTTTAATATTAGCTCGCGGTCAGGAATCTATGAATTTGCTGGAAAGATGGAATCTCTCCGTTTGAGAATTTTACGGCACATTGAACGTTTTTTAATATTAGCTCGCGGTCAGGAATCGATTAGCTCGCGATCAGGAATCTATGAATTTGCTGGAAAGATGGAATCTCTCCGTTTGAGAATTTTACGGCACATTCGACGTTTTTAATATTAGCTCGCGATCAGGAATCTATGAATTTGCTGGAAAGATGGAATCTCTCCGTTTGAGAATTTTACGGCACATTCGACGTTTTTAATATTAGCTCGCGGTCAGGAATCTATGAATTTGCTGGAAAGATGGAATCTCTCCGTTTGAGAATTTTACGGCACATTCGACGTTTTAATATTAGTTCGCGGTCAGGAATCTACGAATTTGCTGGAAAGATGGAATCTCTCCGTTTGAGAATTTTACGGCACATCGAACGTTTTTAATATTATCTCGCGGTCAGGAATCTATGAATTTGCTGGAAAGATGGAATCTCTCCGTTTCAGAATTTTACGGCACATTGAACGTTTTTAATGTTAGCTCGCGGTCAGGAATCTATGAATTTGCTGGAAAGATGGAATCTCTCCGTTTCAGAATTTTACGGCACATTTGAACGTTTTTAATATTAGCTCGCAGTCAGGAATCTATGAATTTGCTGGAAAGATGGAATCTCTCCGTTTCAGAATTTTACGGCACATCGAACGTTTTTAATATTAGCTCGCGGTCAGGAATCTATGAATTTGCTGGAAAGATGGAATCTCTCCGTTTGAGAATTTTACGGCACATCGAACGTTTTTAATATTAGCTCGCGGTCAGGAATCTATGAATTTGCTGGAAAGATGGAATCTCTCCGTTTGAGAATTTTACGGCACATTGAACGTTTTTTAATATTAGCTCGCGGTCAGGAATCTATTAGCTCGCGATCAGGAATCTATGAATTTGCTGGAAAGATGGAATCTCTCCGTTTGAGAATTTTACGGCACATTCGACGTTTTTAATATTAGCTCGCGATCAGGAATCTATGAATTTGCTGGAAAGATGGAATCTCTCCGTTTGAGAATTTTACGGCACATTCGACGTTTTTAATATTAGCTCGCGGTCAGGAATCTATGAATTTGCTGGAAAGATGGAATCTCTCCGTTTGAGAATTTTACAGCACATTCGACGTTTTTAATATTAGCTCGCGATCAGGAATCTATGAATTTGCTGGAAAGATGGAATCTCTCCGTTTGAGAATTTTACGGCAGATTCGACGTTTTTAATATTAGCTCGCGGTCAGGAATCTATGAATTTGCTGGAAAGATGGAATCTCTCCGTTTGAGAATTTTACGGCACATTCGACGTTTTTAATATTAGCTCGCGATCAGGAATCTATGAATTTGCTGGAAAGATGGAATCTCTCCGTTTGAGAATTTTACGGCACATTCAACGTTTTTAATATTAGCTCGCGGTCAGGAATCTATGAATTTGCTGGAAAGATGGAATCTCTCCGTTTGAGAATTTTACGGCACATTGAACGTTTTTAATATTAGCTCGCGATCAGGAATCTATGAATTGGCTGGAAAGATGGAATCTCTCCGTTTCAGAATTTTACGGCACATTGAACGTTTTTAATGTTAGCTCGCGGTCAGGAATCTATGAATTTGCTGGAAAGATGGAATCTCTCCGTTTCAGAATTTTACGGCACATTTGAACGTTTTTAATATTAGCTCGCGGTCAGGAATCTATGAATTTGCTGGAAAGATGGAATCTCTCCGTTTCAGAATTTTACGGCACATCGAACGTTTTTAATATTAGCTCGCGGTCAGGAATCTATGAATTTGCTGGAAAGATGGAATCTCTCCGTTTGAGAATTTTACGGCACATCGAACGTTTTTAATATTAGCTCGCGGTCAGGAATCTATGAATTTGCTGGAAAGATGGAATCTCTCCGTTTGAGAATTTTACGGCACATTGAACGTTTTTTAATATTAGCTCGCGGACAGGAATCTATTAGCTCGCGATCAGGAATCTATTAATTTGCTGGAAAGATGGAATCTCTCCGTTTGAGAATTTTACGGCACATTCGACGTTTTTAATATTAGCTCGCGATCAGGAATCTATGAATTTGCTGGAAAGATGGAATCTCTCCGTTTGAGAATTTTACGGCACATTCGACGTTTTTAATATTAGCTCGCGGTCAGGAATCTATGAATTTGCTGGAAAGATGGAATCTCTCCGTTTGAGAATTTTACGGCACATCGAACGTTTTTTAATATTAGCTCGCGGTCAGGAATCTATGAATTTGCTGGAAAGATGGAATCTCTCCGTTTGAGAATTTTACGGCACATTGAACGTTTTTTAATATTAGCTCGCGGTCAGGAATCTATTAGCTCGCGATCAGGAATCTATGAATTTGCTGGAAAGATGGAATCTCTCCGTTTGAGAATTTTACGGCACATTCGACGTTTTTAATATTAGCTCGCGATCAGGAATCTATGAATTTGCTGGAAAGATGGAATCTCTCCGTTTGAGAATTTTACGGCACATTCGACGTTTTTAATATTAGCTCGCGGTCAGGAATCTATGAATTTGCTGGAAAGATGGAATCTCTCCGTTTGAGAATTTTACGGCACATTCGACGTTTTAATATTAGTTCGCGGTCAGGAATCTACGAATTTGCTGGAAAGATGGAATCTCTCCGTTTGAGAATTTTACGGCACATCGAACGTTTTTAATATTATCTCGCGGTCAGGAATCTATGAATTTGCTGGAAAGATGGAATCTCTCCGTTTCAGAATTTTACGGCACATTGAACGTTTTTAATGTTAGCTCGCGGTCAGGAATCTATGAATTTGCTGGAAAGATGGAATCTCTCCGTTTCAGAATTTTACGGCACATTTGAACGTTTTTAATATTAGCTCGCAGTCAGGAATCTATGAATTTGCTGGAAAGATGGAATCTCTCCGTTTCAGAATTTTACGGCACATCGAACGTTTTTAATATTAGCTCGCGGTCAGGAATCTATGAATTTGCTGGAAAGATGGAATCTCTCCGTTTGAGAATTTTACGGCACATCGAACGTTTTTTAATATTAGCTCGCGGTCAGGAATCTATGAATTTGCTGGAAAGATGGAATCTCTCCGTTTGAGAATTTTACGGCACATTGAACGTTTTTTAATATTAGCTCGCGGTCAGGAATCTATTAGCTCGCGATCAGGAATCTATGAATTTGCTGGAAAGATGGAATCTCTCCGTTTGAGAATTTTACGGCACATTCGACGTTTTTAATATTAGCTCGCGATCAGGAATCTATGAATTTGCTGGAAAGATGGAATCTCTCCGTTTGAGAATTTTACGGCACATTCGACGTTTTTAATATTAGCTCGCGGTCAGGAATCTATGAATTTGCTGGAAAGATGGAATCTCTCCGTTTGAGAATTTTACGGCACATTCGACGTTTTTAATATTAGCTCGCGATCAGGAATCTATGAATTTGCTGGAAAGATGGAATCTCTCCGTTTGAGAATTTTACGGCAGATTCGACGTTTTTAATATTAGCTCGCGGTCAGGAATCTATGAATTTGCTGGAAAGATGGAATCTCTCCGTTTGAGAATTTTACGGCACATTCGACGTTTTTAATATTAGCTCGCGATCAGGAATCTATGAATTTGCTGGAAAGATGGAATCTCTCCGTTTGAGAATTTTACGGCACATTCAACGTTTTTAATATTAGCTCGCGGTCAGGAATCTATGAATTTGCTGGAAAGATGGAATCTCTCCGTTTGAGAATTTTACGGCACATTGAACGTTTTTAATATTAGCTCGCGATCAGGAATCTATGAATTGGCTGGAAAGATGGAATCTCTCCGTTTCAGAATTTTACGGCACATTGAACGTTTTTAATGTTAGCTCGCGGTCAGGAATCTATGAATTTGCTGGAAAGATGGAATCTCTCCGTTTCAGAATTTTACGGCACATTTGAACGTTTTTAATATTAGCTCGCGGTCAGGAATCTATGAATTTGCTGGAAAGATGGAATCTCTCCGTTTCAGAATTTTACGGCACATCGAACGTTTTTAATATTAGCTCGCGGTCAGGAATCTATGAATTTGCTGGAAAGATGGAATCTCTCCGTTTGAGAATTTTACGGCACATCGAACGTTTTTAATATTAGCTCGCGGTCAGGAATCTATGAATTTGCTGGAAAGATGGAATCTCTCCGTTTGAGAATTTTACGGCACATTGAACGTTTTTTAATATTAGCTCGCGGTCAGGAATCTATTAGCTCGCGATCAGGAATCTATTAATTTGCTGGAAAGATGGAATCTCTCCGTTTGAGAATTTTACGGCACATTCGACGTTTTTAATATTAGCTCGCGATCAGGAATCTATGAATTTGCTGGAAAGATGGAATCTCTCCGTTTGAGAATTTTACGGCACATTCGACGTTTTTAATATTAGCTCGCGGTCAGGAATCTATGAATTTGCTGGAAAGATGGAATCTCTCCGTTGAGAATTTTACGGCACATTCGACGTTTTAATATTAGCTCGCGGTCAGGAATCTACGAATTTGCTGGAAAGATGGAATCTCTCCGTTTGAGAATTTTACGGCACATTCGACGTTTTTAATATTAGCTCGCGATCAGGAATCTATGAATTTGCTGGAAAGATGGAATCTCTCCGTTTGAGAATTTTACGGCACATTCGACGTTTTTAATATTAGCTCGCGATCAGGAATCTATGAATTTGCTGGAAAGATGGAATCTCTCCGTTTGAGAATTTTACGGCACATTCGACGTTTTTAATATTAGCTCGCGGTCAGGAATCTATGAATTTGCTGGAAAGATGGAATCTCTCCGTTTGAGAATTTTACGGCACATTCGACGTTTTTAATATTAGCTCGCGATCAGGAATCTATGAATTTGCTGGAAAGATGGAATCTCTCCGTTTGAGAATTTTACGGCAGATTCGACGTTTTTAATATTAGCTCGCGGTCATGAATCTATGAATTTGCTGGAAAGATGGAATCTCTCCGTTTGAGAATTTTACGGCACATTCGACGTTTTTAATATTAGCTCGCGATCAGGAATCTATGAATTTGCTGGAAAGATGGAATCTCTCCGTTTGAGAATTTTACGGCACATTCAACGTTTTTAATATTAGCTCGCGGTCAGGAATCTATGAATTTGCTGGAAAGATGGAATCTCTCCGTTTGAGAATTTTACGGCACATTGAACGTTTTTAATATTAGCTCGCGATCAGGAATCTATGAATTGGCTGGAAAGATGGAATCTCTCCGTTTGAGAATTTTACGGCACATTCGACGTTTTTAATATTAGCTCGCGGTCAGGAATCTATGAATTTGCTGGAAAGATGGAATCTCTCGGTTTGAGAATTTTACGGCACATTCGACGTTTTTAATATTAGCTCGCGGTCATGAATCTATGAATTTGCTGGAAAGATGGAATCTCTCCGTTTGAGAATTTTACGGCACATTCGACGTTTTTAATATTAGCTCGCGATCAGGAATCTATGAATTTGCTGGAAAGATGGAATCTCTCCGTTTGAGAATTTTACGGCACATTCAACGTTTTTAATATTAGCTCGCGGTCAGGAATCTATGAATTTGCTGGAAAGATGGAATCTCTCCGTTTGAGAATTTTACGGCACATTGAACGTTTTTAATATTAGCTCGCGATCAGGAATCTATGAATTGGCTGGAAAGATGGAATCTCTCCGTTTGAGAATTTTACGGCACATTCAACGTTTTTAATATTAGCTCGCGGTCAGGAATCTATGAATTTGCTGGAAAGATGGAATCTCTCGGTTTGAGAATTTTACGGCACATTCGACGTTTTTAATATTAGCTCGCGGTTAGGAATCTATGAATTTGCTGGAAAGATGGAATCTCTCCGTTTGAGAATTTTACGGCACATTCGACGTTTTCAATATTAGCTCGCGATCAGGAATCTATGAATTTGCTGGATAAGATGGAATCTCTCCGTTTGAGAATTTTACGGCACATTCGACGTTTTTAATATTAGCTCGCGATCAGGAATCTATGAATTTGCTGGAAAGATGGAATCTCTCCGTTTGAGAATTTTACGGCAGATTCGACGTTTTTAATATTAGCTCGCGGTCATGAATCTATGAATTTGCTGGAAAGATGGAATCTCTCCGTTTGAGAATTTTACGGCACATTCGACGTTTTTAATATTAGCTCGCGATCAGGAATCTATGAATTTGCTGGAAAGATGGAATCTCTCCGTTTGAGAATTTTACGGCACATTCGACGTTTTTAATATTAGCTCGCGGTCAGGAATCTATGAATTTGCTGGAAAGATGGAATCTCTCCGTTTGAGAATTTTACGGCACATTGAACGTTTTTAATATTAGCTCGCGATCAGGAATCTATGAATTGGCTGGAAAGATGGAATCTCTCCGTTTGAGAATTTTACGGCACATTCAACGTTTTTAATATTAGCTCGCGGTCAGGAATCTATGAATTTGCTGGAAAGATGGAATCTCTCGGTTTGAGAATTTTACGGCACATTCGACGTTTTTAATATTAGCTCGCGGTTAGGAATCTATGAATTTGCTGGAAAGATGGAATCTCTCCGTTTGAGAATTTTACGGCACATTCGACGTTTTCAATATTAGCTCGCGATCAGGAATCTATGAATTTGCTGGAAAGATGGAATCTCTCCGTTTGAGAATTTTACGGCACATTCGACGTTTTTAATATTAGCTCGCGATCAGGAATCTATGAATTTGCTGGAAAGATGGAATCTCTCCGTTTGAGAATTTTACGGCACATTCGACGTTTTTAATATTAGCTCGCGGTCAGGAATCTATGAATTTGCTGGAAAGATGGAATCTCTCCGTTTGAGAATTTTACGGCACATTGAACGTTTTTAATATTAGCTCGCGGTCAGGAATCTATGAATTTGCTGGAAAGATGGAATCTCTCCGTTTGAGAATTTTACGGCACATTCGACGTTTTTAATATTAGCTCGCGGTCAGGAATCTATGAATTTGCTGGAAAGATGGAATCTCTCCGTTTGAGAATTTTACGGCACATTCGACGTTTTTAATATTAGCTCGCGGTCAGGAATCTATGAATTTGCTGGAAAGATGGAATCTCTCCGTTTGAGAATTTTACGGCACATTGAACGTTTTTAATATTAGCTCGCGGTCAGGAATCTATGAATTTGCTGGAAAGATGGAATCTCTCCGTTTGAGAATTTTACGCACATTCGACGTTTTTAATATTAGCTCGCGGTCAGGAATCTATGAATTTGCTGGAAAGATGGAATCTCTCCGTTTGAGAATTTTACGGCACATTGAACGTTTTTAATATTAGCTCGCGGTCAGGAATCTATGAATTTGCTGGAAAGATGGAATCTCTCCGTTTGAGAATTTTACGGCACATTGAACGTTTTTTAATATTAGCTCGCGGTCAGGAATCTATTAGCTCGCGATCAGGAATCTATGAATTTGCTGGAAAGATGGAATCTCTCCGTTTGAGAATTTTACGGCACATTCGACGTTTTTAATATTAGCTCGCGATCAGGAATCTATGAATTTGCTGGAAAGATGGAATCTCTCCGTTTGAGAATTTTACGGCACATTCGACGTTTTTAATATTAGCTCGCGGTCAGGAATCTATGAATTTGCTGGAAAGATGGAATCTCTCCGTTTGAGAATTTTACGCTACATTGAACGTTTTTAATATTAGCTCGCGGTCAGGAATCTATGAATTTGCTGGAAAGATGGAATCTCTCCGTTTGAGAATTTTACGGCACATTCGACGTTTTTAATATTAGCTCGCGGTCAGGAATCTATGAATTTGCTGGAAAGATGGAATCTCTCCGTTTGAGAATTTTAGGGCACATTCGACGTTTTAATATTAGCTCGCGGTCAGGAATCTATGAATTTGCTGGAAAGATGGAATCTCTCCGTTTGAGAATTTTATGGCACATTGAACGTTTTTAATATTAGCTCGCGGTCAGGAATCTATGAATTTGCTGGAAAGATGGAATCTCTCCGTTTGAGAATTTTACGGCACATTCGACGTTTTTAATATTAGCTCGCGGTCAGGAATCTATGAATTTGCTGGAAAGATGGAATCCCTCCGTTTGAGAATTTTACGGCACATTGAACATTTTTAATATTAGCTCGCGGTCAGGAATCTATGAATTTGCTGGAAAGATGGAATCTCTCCGTTTGAGAATTTTACGGCACATTGAACGTTTTTTAATATTAGCTCGCGGTCAGGAATCTATTAGCTCGCGATCAGGAATCTATGAATTTGCTGGAAAGATGGAATCCCTCCGTTTGAGAATTTTACGGCACATTCGACGTTTTTAATATTAGCTCGCGGTCAGGAATCTATGAATTTGCTGGAAAGATGGAATCTCTCCGTTTGAGAATTTTACGGCACATTGAACGTTTTTTAATATTAGCTCGCGGTCAGGAATCTATTAGCTCGCGATCAGGAATCTATGAATTTGCTGGAAAGATGGAATCTCTCCGTTTGAGAATTTTACGGCACATTCGACGTTTTTAATATTAGCTCGCGATCAGGAATCTATGAATTTGCTGGAAAGATGGAATCTCTCCGTTTGAGAATTTTACGGCACATTCGACGTTTTTAATATTAGCTCGCGGTCAGGAATCTATGAATTTGCTGGAAAGATGGAATCTCTCCGTTTGAGAATTTTACGGCACATTCGACGTTTTTAATATTAGCTCGCGATCAGGAATCTATGAATTTGCTGGAAAGATGGAATCTCTCCGTTTGAGAATTTTACGGCACATTCGACGTTTTTAATATTAGCTCGCGGTCAGGAATCTATGAATTTGCTGGAAAGATGGAATCTCTCCGTTTCAGAATTTTACGGCACATTCGACGTTTTTAATATTAGCTCGCGGTCAGGAATCTATGAATTTGCTGGAAAGATGGAATCCCTCCGTTTGAGAATTTTACGGCACATTGAACGTTTTTAATATTAGCTCGCGGTCAGGAATCTATGAATTTGCTGGAAAGATGGAATCTCTCCGTTTGAGAATTTTACGGCACATTGAACGTTTTTTAATATTAGCTCGCGGTCAGGAATCTATTAGCTCGCGATCAGGAATCTATGAATTTGCTGGAAAGATGGAATCTCTCCGTTTGAGAATTTTACGGCACATTCGACGTTTTTAATATTAGCTCGCGATCAGGAATCTATGAATTTGCTGGAAAGATGGAATCTCTCCGTTTGAGAATTTTACGGCACATTCGACGTTTTTAATATTAGCTCGCGGTCAGGAATCTATGAATTTGCTGGAAAGATGGAATCTCTCCGTTTGAGAATTTTACGGCACATTCGACGTTTTTAATATTAGCTCGCGATCAGGAATCTATGAATTTGCTGGAAAGATGGAATCTCTCCGTTTGAGAATTTTACGGCACATTCGACGTTTTTAATATTAGCTCGCGGTCAGGAATCTATGAATTTGCTGGAAAGATGGAATCTCTCCGTTTCAGAATTTTACGGCACATTGAACGTTTTTAATATTAGCTCGCGGTCAGGAATCTATCAATTTGCTGGAAAGATGGAATCTCTCCGTTTGAGAATTTTACGGCACATTGAACGTTTTTAATATTAGCTCGCGGTCAGGAATCTATGAATTTGCTGGAAAGATGGAATCTCTCCGTTTGAGAATTTTACGGCACATTGAACGTTTTTAATATTAGCTCGCGGTCAGGAATCTATGAATTTGCTGGAAAGATGGAATCTCTCCGTTTGAGAATTTTACGGCACATTGATAGGGACAGCAAGCCAATTTTTTTTTGCTTTATAAAACATTACAAGTATAACAGCTGGAAAGGGAAGTTATTTTAGAGAATTTTAGTTTTTATTTCATCAAAATTGATGAAGGGAATCAAAAGTTATAATTTTTTCAGTTATTATCAAAAGGAGATTATTTTAGAAGAATTCTGGTTAACTTTATAAGACCATTTCATCCACTGTATGGCACCAAAAACAGAGCTTTTCACTATGTAAAAACAAAGAAATGAAGATAACTTTAAAACTAATGAGCCAATCATCACGAAAGTTTCAGAGGGGTTAGACCTTATGAGGGGCGTCCAGATGCACTGATTTGTGTTTACTACGGTTGCCATGGAAACCAGGTGACGTCAGAAATTTACAGAGTTTTAGCTGCCGACAGGCCAGGAAATAATGAAAACTCATTTTTTCAGGAAAAAATTGTCATTTAAAATATCACAGTCACTAGAACTATATATTATTGGAAAATTAGTCCAAGAATGACACTTTCTCTGTTTCCATGGCAACCGTAATATTCTTTTCTGGTATCTAAGCTGTGACTCAAAATAGTTATGACTCATAAACCAAAATATTGGTAAAAGCATCTAGCACATATAGAGCTTTGCAACTGTTCATGTTTGAATATTAAATATTCAAGAATATTAGGGCTACTGCCACTTTAAATTTAAAATAACAAAGAATTAAATATTATACAATATGGCATACTTGTTTTCTCTTTTTATTCTAGGCACTGTTTTCTTTTTACATGTTTATAGTAATACATCAAGTAGGAAACAAATTATTAAAGATGTTTTTCATAATACACATTGTACATGCATGAGGTCCCTACAGGTACTCACAAAACCTCACAGTAACAACAGCTGGTCTGTTTACCACCAAGATTTCCAGAGACTTGAATAAATTTCTGCAATTCAATATGCATTTTAGATGAGCAAAATAATGTAGTCAAATAAATTTATATTAATAACATGATTACTATAATTACATGTACTGGTAGTTAGAGAAATCTCAAGTCATTGTTCACATAATCTTCAAATAAAGGGAAGCTGCAGACTTCACATTCTCCAGATATCTCATCCTCTGTGTCCACATCACCATCACAGTCAAATTCTACGACAAATTCTGGATTCACTGCATCACTATCTATGCCCTGAACAACATTCAATACCCTTCCAACCTCCCACCAACTTTGTTCATGGTTGTTATCCTCAAACCTCTGAGACACTCTTTTCCCCAAAAAGTCATCTACAGTAACTGCTAGTAGTTTTACATTGCCTTCCTCCAATTCATGATAAGAAAAAGCATACAGTGATTCAAAGCCATCATATCTAATAAAAAAATCTGGATCCTTCCTACTTCCTCCCTGCATTCCAATTACAGTCCCTTCAAACAGCCTAGTTCTTCATCTTCCCCAAGACAGAAGTGCGCTACTCTTTTTCCAACCAGATCTTCAGGTAGTACAATAGTTGGTACTACATCTGCTTCTACCATCTGTTTCCTATGTTTAGCCATAATCTGGCTTCTACCCTCTTGACAGGTTGAACGTCTTTTCTTGCCAGCTTTATCTTCCTCTGTCTTTGCCATTTCCTTGTACCGGTCTTTCTGGTCCATTAATCTAACTTGTGATACAAGTATCGGAAATGCGAACCTCGATCTGTCAGGTAAAACTTCCATGGACTTCATCGCATCTTCTTGACCTTGTCTGATAATTTCTTTCAAGTTGGCAGCCATCTTCTCTGCTGAGAACTGTTTCCCTCCCGATGACATCTGGAAAACTGATTTTTCAGGATGGATTGCACCAAGAACAGTCTTTCTAAACTGTATCTGAATCTTTAGAGCTTTCTTCCTTTCCTTCTCTCCGGTTATATTGCTCACTTTGTTGTCAATCTCCTCTGTCTTCCACAGTCCCCCTTGTTCTTCAACCTTTCCAACCAGTTCCTCTTTCATTACTCTTTCCTTTAGCTTTCGCCTCTCTTTTTCTTCTTTCGCTGCTGCGAATTTGTCTTCTCTTTTTCTTCTAATACAAGCCTTCCTTTCAATGAACTCCTGCCTTTGGCTCTGCTTGGATGTTCTTGCAAGCTCCATCACTTTGGCTTTCTTTTCTGGGCTGAGGGAATCTCGCCAATCTCTGGTATTGTTCTTTGTAAACATGAGAATTCCCTCATAAACTAATGTTGTAGCATTAGGCTTCTGTGCCATGAGGTGGTCCAGCATTCCAAAGTCACGCTCAGGAACAATGTTTGACTTGGGAGCACTTTTACACTCTTTCTTTAGGTCTTCCTGGGCGTTATCATATTTACCACCTTTAAGGTGATCAGCAAGCATTCTTTTGGTGACAACAACAAAAGAACCCATAATTAATTCCAGAACTTGCTTGGTCATCGAATCCCAGTAAGGACTAGGCATGACAAGTTCTTCAAGGCAGTCATCTCTTTTCACTGGAACATCTTCGAAACAACAGCGTCCCCTTGAGGAGTGGAGTGGCATCAACGGACCATTTCTCAAAGCACTTTAGGAGCTGCTGATATCTCTCACTCATATCCATTACATTTAGGTCTTTCCTCTCAATAAGCCTCCACAGTGGGCCAGTTATGAACTTATCAATAAGCCCAAGTGCTCTGCATCCAGCTATGAAAGAGGGAACTTCCAAATCATGATGAACTGCTTTCAGCAATCTGTTCTCATCTTTCATCCACTCAAAGAATGACTTAAGTTGCTCATGCAAGTAAAATACTCCACCACCATTATGAAAGAGAATATTGAACCTATTTCCCAAGAAAGGTGCAAGGGGAATAGATTCAATACCCTGACCTCTGGTAAAATCTGAAAATGACACTGCTCTTCCAGACCTCTCACACCCCTTAGCCTGAACTGCTTTACAAACTGTCCTGACAAGGCGTAGAGTTCCTGACTCTCCTTTGCTGTATCCTCCCTGACTAAGGCTTCCTACTTTAGTGTCATCATAAAGTAACTTATCCCAAACTTTGAGAGCTGCTTCTGCCTGGTCAGCAAGGCCAACAATAAAGTGAAGTCCACAAAATAGATCATTCATTCTTGAAAGTTTCTGCTGTTCAGGTTCATCGAGCAGGTCCCAGTCTTCAACAACTTGTGGTAGTATCACTTGTCTGTATGACTGTAAGAGGTCATTAAATTTTTTTTGGACTATACATCTGTCAGACATTAGATTTTTAATTGACTTTAGGACTTTTTTGTCAGCATTCATACATGTATCATCCTCAACTGCACACTTTGCAATATCCTCTAAGACTTCCTTTAATAATTCAAACTGAGTTTCTGAGTCTCCACCAGACACATCTCTAAGACCAGTCACTAGGACTTTCCCATCATCTCGAGTAATATCAAATGTAGTGTAGTGGTAGCCATGTTTAGATGTACCATCACTTTGAAGTGTTCTGTTTTCTGAGTCCCAGCCATCTAATAGCTCCTCAGCCACTTGAATTTGTGCAAGCCTTCTTGCTTCTAGATACATGTACCTAGCAAAAGTGGGTTTAGGGAGTCTCCCACACTGCAATCCCCCAAGATTTTCTATCACTGTGCGTACAACTTTCTCAACATTCTCAACGCCAACACCCCAACACAGCAGGTCTTCATAAACTGTTCTGACTTCTTCTGTATATTTTCCATTTTGAAATGTCTGAATGGCTGGTAGGTCTAAAAATTCTTCTATTCTTTCCTGTAACACTACAACATCATTTTCAAGTTCAGAAATTCTTGACTTCAACTCGGCTACCTTTGATAAGAGATGTCCTTTTTCTTCATGTCCTCCAATTTGTTTTGCCTTATCTTTATAGTACCATTTAAGCTTCTGTGCTTTAGATTTGGCTTCAAGGGCAGAGTCCAGCTTATCATTCAGCTTTATTATTATTTCATTTTTTTCATCGATAATCTCTTCATATTCTTCCTCTTTTGCTTCCAATTCTTTTCTTTTCTCATCTTGAAGATGCTTTATTTCTCCTTCTTGTTGTTCATTTATTTCATGGAGTTTTGCATTTGCCTCATCTCTTCGCTTGATTTTTTTATTTACATTTCTAACTGAAATATTTCCTAGCTTTTCCATAGCTGTCTGAAGTTCCTTGGACTGTTTGTTATGTTGTTTTTTCATTTCTTGTTATGTTGTTTTTTCAATTTGCTGGAAAGATGGAATCTCTCCGTTTGAGAATTTTACGGCACATTGAACGTTTTGAATATTAGCTCGCGATCAGGAATCTATGAATTGGCTGGAAAGATGGAATCTCTCCGTTTGAGAATTTTACGGCACATTCGACGTTTTTAATATTAGCTCGCGATCAGGAATCTATGAATTTGCTGGAAAGATGGAATCTCTCCGTTTGAGAATTTTACGGCACATTCAACGTTTTTAATATTAGCTCGCGGTCAGGAATCTATGAATTTGCTGGAAAGATGGAATCTCTCCGTTTGAAAATTTTACGGCACATTCGACGTTTTTAATATTAGCTCGCAGTCAGGAATCTATGAATTTGCTGGAAAGATGGAATCTCTCCGTTTGAGAATTTTACGGCACATTGAACGTTTTAATATTAGCTCGCGGTCAGGAATCTATGAATTTGCTGGAAAGATGGATCTCTCCGTTTGAGAATTTTACGGCACATTGAACGTTTTTTAATATTAGCTCGCGGTCAGGAATCTATTAGCTCGCGATCAGGAATCTATGAATTTGCTGGAAAGATGGAATCTCTCCGTTTGAGAATTTTACGGCACATTCGACGTTTTTAATATTAGCTCGCGATCAGGAATCTATGAATTTGCTGGAAAGATGGAATCTCTCCGTTTGAGAATTTTACGGCACATTCGACGTTTTTAATATTAGCTCGCGGTCAGGAATCTATGAATTTGCTGGAAAGATGGAATCTCTCCGTTTGAGAATTTTACGGCACATTCGACGTTTTTATATTAGCTCGCGATCAGGAATCTATGAATTTGCTGGAAAGATGGAATCTCTCCGTTTGAGAATTTTACGGCACATTCAACGTTTTTAATATTAGCTCGCGGTCAGGAATCTATGAATTTGCTGGAAAGATGGAATCTCTCCGTTTGAGAATTTTACGGCACATTGAACGTTTTGAATATTAGCTAGCGATCAGGAATCTATGAATTGGCTGGAAAGATGGAATCTCTCCGTTTGAGAATTTTACGGCACATTCGACGTTTTAATATTAGCTCGCGATCAGGAATCTATGAATTTGCTGGAAAGATGGAATCTCTCCGTTTGAGAATTTTACGGCACATTCAACGTTTTTAATATTAGCTCGCGTTCAGGAATCTATGATTTGCTGGAAAGATGGAATCTCTCCGTTTGAGAATTTTACGGCACATTCGACGTTTTTAATATTAGCTCGCGATCAGGAATCTATGATTTGCTGGAAAGATGGAATCTCTCCGTTTGAGAATTTTACGGCACATTCAACGTTTTTAATATTAGCTCGCGGTCAGGAATCTATGAATTTGCTGGAAAGATGGAATCTCTCCGTTTGAGAATTTTACGGCACATTGAACGTTTTGAATATTAGCTCGCGATCAGGAATCTATGAATTGGCTGGAAAGATGGAATCTCTCCGTTTGAGAATTTTACGGCACATTCGACGTTTTTAATATTAGCTCGCGGTCAGGAATCTATGAATTTGCTGGAAAGATGGAATCTCTCGGTTTGAGAATTTTACGGCACATTCGACGTTTTTAATATTAGCTCGCGGTTAGGAATCTATGAATTTGCTGGAAAGATGGAATCTCTCCGTTTGAGAATTTTACGGCACATTCGACGTTTTCAATATTAGCTCGCGATCAGGAATCTATGAATTTGCTGGAAAGATGGAATCTCTCCGTTTGAGAATTTTACGGCACATTCGACGTTTTTAATATTAGCTCGCGATCAGGAATCTATGAATTTGCTGGAAAGATGGAATCTCTCGTTTGAGAATTTTACGGCACATTCGACGTTTTTAATATTAGCTCGCGGTCAGGAATCTATGAATTTGCTGGAAAGATGGAATCTCTCCGTTTGAGAATTTTACGCTACATTGAACGTTTTTAATATTAGCTCGCGGTCAGGAATCTATGAATTTGCTGGAAAGATGGAATCTCTCCGTTTGAGAATTTTACGGCACATTCGACGTTTTTAATATTAGCTCGCGGTCAGGAATCTATGAATTTGCTGGAAAGATGGAATCTCTCCGTTTGAGAATTTTACGGCACATTCGACGTTTTTAATATTAGCTCGCGGTCAGGAATCTATGAATTTGCTGGAAAGATGGAATCTCTCCGTTTGAGAATTTTACGGCACATTGAACGTTTTTAATATTAGCTCGCGGTCAGGAATCTATGAATTTGCTGGAAAGATGGAATCTCTCCGTTTGAGAATTTTACGGCACATTCGACGTTTTTAATATTAGCTCGCGGTCAGGAATCTATGAATTTGCTGGAAAGATGGAATCCCTCCGTTTGAGAATTTTACGGCACATTGAACGTTTTTAATATTAGCTCGCGGTCAGGAATCTATGAATTTGCTGGAAAGATGGAATCTCTCCGTTTGAGAATTTTACGGCACATTCGACGTTTTTAATATTAGCTCGCGGTCAGGAATCTATGAATTTGCTGGAAATATGGAATCTCTCCGTTTGAGAATTTTACGGAACATTCGACGTTTTTAATATTAGCTCGCGGTCAGGAATCTATGAATTTGCTGGAAAGATGGAATCTCGCCGTTTGAGAATTTTACGGCACATTGAACGTTTTTAATATTAGCTCGCGGTCAGGAATCTATGAATTTGCTGGAAAGATGGAATCTCTCCGTTTGAGAATTTTACGGCACATTGAACGTTTTTTTAATATTAGCTCGCGGTCAGGAATCTATTAGCTCGCGATCAGGAATCTATGAATTTGCTGGAAAGATGGAATCTCTCCGTTTGAGAATTTTACGGCACATTCGACGTTTTTAATATTAGCTCGCGGTCAGGAATCTATGAATTTGCTGGAAAGATGGAATCTCTCCGTTTGAGAATTTTACGGCACATTGAACGTTTTTTAATATTAGCTCGCGGTCAGGAATCTATTAGCTCGCGATCAGGAATCTATGAATTTGCTAGAAAGATGGAATCTCTCCGTTTGAGAATTTTACGGCACATTCGACGTTTTTAATATTAGCTCGCGATCAGGAATCTATGAATTTGCTGGAAAGATGGAATCTCTCGTTTGAGAATTTTACGGCACATTCGACGTTTTTAATATTAGCTCGCGGTCAGGAATCTATGAATTTGCTGGAAAGATGGAATCTCTCCGTTTGAGAATTTTACGGCACATTCGACGTTTTTAATATTAGCTCGCGATCAGGAATCTATGAATTTGCTGGAAAGATGGAATCTCTCCGTTTGAGAATTTTACGGCACATTGAACGTTTTGAATATTAGCTCGCGATCAGGAATCTATGAATTGGCTGGAAAGATGGAATCTCTCCGTTTGAGAATTTTACGGCACATTCGACGTTTTTAATATTAGCTCGCGGTCAGGAATCTATGAATTTGCTGGAAAGATGGAATCTCTCGGTTTGAGAATTTTACGGCACATTCGACGTTTTTAATATTAGCTCGCGGTTAGGAATCTATGAATTTGCTGGAAAGATGGAATCTCTCCGTTTGAGAATTTTACGGCACATTCGACGTTTTCAATATTAGCTCGCGATCAGGAATCTATGAATTTGCTGGAAAGATGGAATCTCTCCGTTTGAGAATTTTACGGCACATTCGACGTTTTTAATATTAGCTCGCGATCAGGAATCTATGAATTTGCTGGAAAGATGGAATCTCTCCGTTTGAGAATTTTACGGCACATTCGACGTTTTTAATATTAGCTCGCGTTCAGGAATCTATGAATTTGCTGGAAAGATGGAATCTCTCCGTTTGAGAATTTTACGCTACATTGAACGTTTTTAATATTAGCTCGCGGTCAGGAATCTATGAATTTGCTGGAAAGATGGAATCTCTCCGTTTGAGAATTTACGGCACATTCGACGTTTTTAATATTAGCTCGCGGTCAGGAATCTATGAATTTGCTGAAAGATGGAATCTCTCCGTTTGAGAATTTTACGGCACATTCGACGTTTTTAATATTAGCTCGCGGTCAGGAATCTATGAATTTGCTGGAAAGATGGAATCTCTCCGTTTGAGAATTTTACGGCACATTGAACGTTTTTAATATTAGCTCGCGGTCAGGAATCTATGAATTTGCTGGAAAGATGGAATCTCTCCGTTTCAGAATTTTACGGCACATTCGACGTTTTTAATATTAGCTCGCGGTCAGGAATCTATGAATTTGCTGGAAAGATGGAATCCTCCGTTGAGAATTTTACGGCACATTGAACGTTTTTAATATTAGCTCGCGGTCAGGAATCTATGAATTTGCTGGAAAGATGGAATCTCTCCGTTTGAGAATTTTACGGCACATTCGACGTTTTTAATATTAGCTCGCGGTCAGGAATCTATGAATTTGCTGGAAAGATGGAATCTCTCCGTTTGAGAATTTTACGGCACATTCGACGTTTTTAATATTAGCTCGCGGTCAGGAATCTATGAATTTGCTGAAAGATGGAATCTCTCCGTTTGAGAATTTTACGGCACATTCGACGTTTTTAATATTAGCTCGCGGTCAGGAATCTATGAATTTGCTGGAAAGATGGAATCTCGCCGTTTGAGAATTTTACGGCACATTGAACGTTTTTAATATTAGCTCGCGGTCAGGAATCTATGAATTTGCTGGAAAGATGGAATCTCTCCGTTTGAGAATTTTACGGCACATTGAACGTTTTTTAATATTAGCTCGCGGTCAGGAATCTATTAGCTCGCGATCAGGAATCTATGAATTTGCTGGAAAGATGGAATCTCTCCGTTTGAGAATTTTACGGCACATTCGACGTTTTTAATATTACCTCGCGGTCAGGAATCTATGAATTTGCTGGAAAGATGGAATCTCTCCGTTTGAGAATTTTACGGCACATTGAACGTTTTTTAATATTAGCTCGCGGTCAGGAATCTATTAGCTCGCGATCAGGAATCTATGAATTTGCTAGAAAGATGGAATCTCTCCGTTTGAGAATTTTACGGCACATTCGACGTTTTTAATATTAGCTCGCGATCAGGAATCTATGAATTTGCTGGAAAGATGGAATCTCTCCGTTTGAGAATTTTACGGCACATTCGACGTTTTTAAAATTAGCTCGCGGTCAGGAATCTATGAATTTGCTGGAAAGATGGAATCTCTCCGTTTGAGAATTTTACGGCACATTCGACGTTTTTAATATTAGCTCGCGATCAGGAATCTATGAATTTGCTGGAAAGATGGAATCTCTCCGTTTGAGAATTTTACGGCACATTGAACGTTTTTTAATATTAGCTCGCGGTTAGGAATCTATTAGCTCGCGATCAGGAATCTATGAATTTGCTGGAAAGATGGAATCTCTCCGTTTGAGAATTTTACGGCACATTCGACGTTTTTAATATTACCTCGCGGTCAGGAATCTATGAATTTGCTGGAAAGATGGAATCTCTCCGTTTGAGAATTTTACGGCACATTGAACGTTTTTTAATATTAGCTCGCGGTCAGGAATCTATTAGCTCGCGATCAGGAATCTATGAATTTGCTAGAAAGATGGAATCTCTCCGTTTGAGAATTTTACGGCACATTCGACGTTTTTAATATTAGCTCGCGATCAGGAATCTATGAATTTGCTGGAAAGATGGAATCTCTCCGTTTGAGAATTTTACGGCACATTCGACGTTTTTTAATATTAGCTCGCGGTCAGGAATCTATGAATTTGCTGGAAAGATGGAATCTCTCCGTTTGAGAATTTTACGGCACATTCGACGTTTTTAATATTAGCTCGCGATCAGGAATCTATGAATTTGCTGGAAAGATGGAATCTCTCCGTTTGAGAATTTTACGGCAGATTCGACGTTTTTAATATTAGCTCGCTGTCAGGAATCTATGAATTTGCTGGAAAGATGGAATATCTCCGTTTGAGAATTTTACGGCACATTGGACGTTTTTAATATTAGCTCGCGATCAGGAATCTATGAATTTGCTGGAAAGATGGAATCTCTCCGTTTGAGAATTTTACGGCACATTCGACGTTTTCAATATTAGCTCGCGATCAGGAATCTATGAATTTGCTGGAAAGATGGAATCTCTCCGTTTGAGAATTTTACGGCACATTCGACGTTTTTAATATTAGCTCGCGATCAGGAATCTATGAATTTGCTGGAAAGATGGAATCTCTCCGTTTGAGAATTTTACGGCACATTCGACGTTTTTAATATTAGGTCGCGGTCAGGAATCTATGAATTTGCTGGAAAGATGGAATCTCTCCGTTTGAGAATTTTACGCACATTGAACGTTTTTAATATTAGCTCGCGGTCAGGAATCTATGAATTTGCTGGAAAGATGAATCTCTCCGTTTGAGAATTTTACGGCACATTCGACGTTTTTAATATTAGCTCGCGGTCAGGAATCTATGAATTTGCTGGAAAGATGGAATCTCTCCGTTTGAGAATTTTACGGCACATTCGACGTTTTTAATATTAGCTCGCGGTCAGGAATCTATGAATTTGCTGGAAAGATGGAATCTCTCCGTTTGAGAATTTTACGGCACATTGAACGTTTTTAATATTAGCTCGCGGTCAGGAATCTATGAATTTGCTGGAAAGATGGAATCTCTCCGTTTCAGAATTTTACGGCACATCGAACGTTTTTAATATTAGCTCGCGGTCAGGAATCTATGAATTTGCTGGAAAGATGGAATCTCTCCGTTTTGAGAATTTTACGGCACATCGAACGTTTTTAATATTAGCTCGCGATCAGGAATCTATGAATTGGCTGGAAAGATGGAATCTCTCCGTTTGAGAATTTTACGGCACATTCAACGTTTTTAATATTAGCTCGCGGTCAGGAATCTATGAATTTGCTGGAAAGATGGAATCTCTCGGTTTGAGAATTTTACGGCACATTCGACGTTTTTAATATTAGCTCGCGGTTAGGAATCTATGAATTTGCTGGAAAGATGGAATCTCTCCGTTTGAGAATTTTACGGCACATTCGACGTTTTCAATATTAGCTCGCGATCAGGAATCTATGAATTTGCTGGAAAGATGGAATCTCTCCGTTTGAGAATTTTACGGCACATTGAACGTTTTTAATATTAGCTCGCGGTCAGGAATCTATGAATTTGCTGGAAAGATGGAATCTCTCCGTTTGAGAATTTTACGGCACATCGAACGTTTTTAATATTAGCTCGCGATCAGGAATCTATGAATTGGCTGGAAAGATGGAATCTCTCCGTTTGAGAATTTTACGGCACATTCAACGTTTTTAATATTAGCTCGCGGTCAGGAATCTATGAATTTGCTGGAAAGATGGAATCTCTCGGTTTGAGAATTTTACGGCACATTCGACGTTTTTAATATTAGCTCGCGGTTAGGAATCTATGAATTTGCTGGAAAGATGAATCTCTCCGTTTGAGAATTTTACGGCACATTCGACGTTTTCAATATTAGCTCGCGATCAGGAATCTATGAATTTGCTGGAAAGATGGAATCTCTCGTTTGAGAATTTTACGGCACATTGAACGTTTTTAATATTAGCTCGCGGTCAGGAATCTATGAATTTGCTGGAAAGATGGAATCTCTCCGTTTGAGAATTTTACGGCACATTCGACGTTTTTAATATTAGCTCGCGGTCAGGAATCTATGAATTTGCTGGAAAGATGGAATCTCTCCGTTTGAAAATTTTACGGCACATTGAACGTTTTTTAATATTAGCTCGCGGTCAGGAATCTATTAGCTCGCGATCAGGAATCTATGGAATTTGCTGGAAAGATGGAATCTCTCCGTTTGAGAATTTTACGGCACATTCGACGTTTTTAATATTAGCTCGCGGTCAGGAATCTATGAATTTGCTGGAAAGATGGAATCTCTCCGTTTGAGAATTTTACGGCACATTGAACGTTTTTTAATATTAGCTCGCGGTCAGGAATCTATTAGCTCGCGATCAGGAATCTATGAATTTGCTGGAAAGATGGAATCTCTCCATTTGAGAATTTACGGCACATCGAACGTTTTTAATATTAGCTCGCGGTCAGGAATCTATGAATTTGCTGGAAAGATGGAATCTCTCCGTTTGAGAATTTTACGGCACATTGAACGTTTTTTAATATTAGCTCGCGGTCAGGAATCTATTAGCTCGCGATCAGGAATCTATGAATTTGCTGGAAAGATGGAATCTCTCCGTTTGAGAATGTTACGGCACATTCGACGTTTTTAATATTAGCTCGTGATCAGGAATCTATGAATTTGCTGGAAAGATGGAATCTCTCCGTTTGAGAATTTTACGGCACATTCGACGTTTTAATATTAGCTCGCGGTCAGGAATCTATGAATTTGCTGGAAAGATGGAATCTCTCCGTTTGAGAATTTTACGGCACATTCGACGTTTTTAATATTAGCTCGCGATCAGGAATCTATGAATTTGCTGGAAAGATGGAATCTCTCCGTTTGAGAATTTTACGGCACATTGAACGTTTTTAATATTAGCTCGCGGTCAGGAATCTATGAATTTGCTGGAAAGATGGAATCTCTCCGTTTGAGAATTTTACGGCACATCGAACGTTTTTAATATTAGCTCGCGATCAGGAATCTATGAATTGGCTGGAAAGATGGAATCTCTCCGTTTGAGAATTTTACGGCACATTCAACGTTTTTAATATTAGCTCGCGGTCAGGAATCTATGAATTTGCTGGAAAGATGGAATCTCTCGGTTTGAGAATTTTACGGCACATTCGACGTTTTTAATATTAGCTCGCGGTTAGGAATCTATGAATTTGCTGGAAAGATGGAATCTCTCCGTTTGAGAATTTTACGGCACATTCGACGTTTTCAATATTAGCTCGCGATCAGGAATCTATGAATTTGCTGGAAAGATGGAATCTCTCCGTTTGAGAATTTTACGGCACATTGAACGTTTTTAATATTAGCTCGCGGTCAGGAATCTATGAATTTGCTGGAAAGATGGAATCTCTCCGTTTGAGAATTTTACGGCACATTCGACGTTTTTAATATTAGCTCGCGGTCAGGAATCTATGAATTTGCTGGAAAGATGGAATCTCTCCGTTTGAGAATTTTACGGCACATTGAACGTTTTTAATATTAGCTCGCGGTCAGGAATCTATGAATTTGCTCGAAAGATGGAATCTCTCCGTTTGAGAATTTTACGGCACATTGAACGTTTTTTAATATTAGCTCGTGGTCAGGAATCTATTAGCTCGCGATCAGGAATCTATGAATTTGCTGGAAAGATGGAATCTCTCCGTTTGAGAATTTACGGCACATTCGACGTTTTTAATATTAGCTCGCGGTCAGGAATCTATGAATTTGCTGGAAAGATGGAATCTCTCCGTTGAGAATTTTACGGCACATTGAACGTTTTTTAATATTAGCTCGCGGTCAGGAATCTATTAGCTCGCGATCAGGAATCTATGAATTTGCTGGAAAGATGGAATCTCTCCGTTTGAGAATTTTACGGCACATCGAACGTTTTTAATATTAGCTCGCGGTCAGGAATCTATGAATTTGCTGGAAAGATGGAATCTCTCCGTTTGAGAATTTTACGGCACATTGAACGTTTTTTAATATTAGCTCGCGGTCAGGAATCTATTAGCTCGCGATCAGGAATCTATGAATTTGCTGGAAAGATGGAATCTCTCCGTTTGAGAATGTTACGGCACATTCGACGTTTTTAATATTAGCTCGCGATCAGGAATCTATGAATTTGCTGGAAAGATGGAATCTCTCCGTTTGAGAATTTTACGGCACATTCGACGTTTTTAATATTAGCTCGCGGTCAGGAATCTATGAATTTGCTGGAAAGATGGAATCTCTCCGTTTGAGAATTTTACGGCACATTCGACGTTTTTAATATTAGCTCGCGATCAGGAATCTATGAATTTGCTGGAAAGATGGAATCTCTCCGTTTGAGAATTTTACGGCAGATTCGACGTTTTAATATTAGCTCGCGGTCAGGAATCTATGAATTTGCTGGAAAGATGGAATCTCTCCGTTTGAGAATTTTACGACACATTCGACGTTTTTAATATTAGCTCGCGATCAGGAATCTATGAATTTGCTGGAAAGATGGAATCTCTCCGTTTGAGAATTTCACGGCACATTCAACGTTTTTAATATTAGCTCGCGGTCAGGAATCTATGAATTTGCTGGAAAGATGGAATCTCTCCGTTTGAGAATTTTACGGCACATTGAACGTTTTTAATATTAGCTCGCGGTCAGGAATCTATGAATTTGCTGGAAAGATGGAATCTCTCCGTTTGAGAATTTTACGGCACATTGAACGTTTTTAATATTAGCTCGCGATCAGGAATCTATGAATTGGCTGGAAAGATGGAATCTCTCCGTTTGAGAATTTTACGGCACATTCAACGTTTTTAATATTAGCTCGCGGTCAGGAATCTATGAATTTGCTGGAAAGATGGAATCTCTCGGTTTGAGAATTTTACGGCACATTCGACGTTTTCAATATTAGCTCGCGGTTAGGAATCTATGAATTTGCTGGAAAGATGGAATCTCTCCGTTTGAGAATTTTACGGCACATTCGACGTTTTCAATATTAGCTCGCGATCAGGAATCTATGAATTTGCTGGAAAGATGGAATCTCTCCGTTTGAGAATTTTACGGCACATTCGACGTTTTTAATATTAGCTCGCGATCAGGAATCTATGAATTTGCTGGAAAGATGGAATCTCTCCGTTTGAGAATTTTACGGCACATTCGACGTTTTTAATATTAGCTCGCGGTCAGGAATCTATGAATTTGCTGGAAAGATGGAATCTCTCCGTTTGAGAATTTTACGGCACATTGAACGTTTTTAATATTAGCTCGCGGTCAGGAATCTATGAATTTGCTGGAAAGATGGAATCTCTCCGTTTGAGAATTTTACGGCACATTCGACGTTTTTAATATTAGCTCGCGGTCAGGAATCTATGAATTTGCTGGAAAGATGGAATCTCTCCGTTTGAGAATTTTACGGCACATTCGACGTTTTTAATATTAGCTCGCGGTCAGGAATCTATGAATTTGCTGGAAAGATGGAATGTCTCCGTTTGAGAATTTTACGGCACATCGAACGTTTTTAATATTAGCTCGCGCTCAGGAATCTATGAATTTGCTGGAAAGATGGAATCTCTCCGTTTGAGAATTTTACGGCACATTGAACGTTTTTTAATATTAGCTCGCGGTCAGGAATCTATTAGCTCGCGATCAGGAATCTATGAATTTGCTGGAAAGATGGAATCTCTCCGTTTGAGAATTTTACGGCACATTCGACGTTTTTAATATTAGCTCGCGATCAGGAA
Organism: Actinernus sp. WN-2022; assembly: GCA_030867875.1. Taxonomy (NCBI): domain Eukaryota; kingdom Metazoa; phylum Cnidaria; class Anthozoa; order Actiniaria; family Actinernidae; genus Actinernus; species Actinernus sp. WN-2022. Next base: position 41,311 of record JAOWCC010001374.1, on the reverse strand, counting down.
TCTATGAATTTGCTGGAAAGATGGAATCTCTCCGTTTGAGAATTTTACGGCACATTCGACGTTTTTAATATTAGCTCGCGATCAGGAATCTATGAATTTGCTGGAAAGATGGAATCTCTCCGTTTGAGAATTTTACGGCACATTCGACGTTTTTAATATTAGCTCGCTGTCAGGAATCTATGAATTTGCTGGAAAGATGGAATCTCTCCGTTTGAGAATTTTACGGCACATTCGACGTTTTTAATATTAGCTCGCGATCAGGAATCTATGAATTTGCTGGAAAGATGGAATCTCTCCGTTTGAGAATTTTACGGCACATTCAACGTTTTTAATATTAGCTCGCGGTCAGGAATCTATGAATTTGCTGGAAAGATGGAATCTCTCCGTTTGAGAATTTTACGGCACATTGAACGTTTTTAATATTAGCTCGCGATCAGGAATCTATGAATTGGCTGGAAAGATGGAATCTCTCCGTTTGAGAATTTTACGGCACATTCGACGTTTTTAATATTAGCTCGCGGTCAGGAATCTATGAATTTGCTGGAAAGATGGAATCTCTCGGTTTGAGAATTTTACGGCACATTCGACGTTTTTAATATTAGCTCGCGGTTAGGAATCTATGAATTTGCTGGAAAGATGGAATCTCTCCGTTTGAGAATTTTACGGCACATTCGACGTTTTTAATATTAGCTCGCGGTCAGGAATCTATGAATTTGCTGGAAAGATGGAATCCCTCCGTTTGAGAATTTTACGGCACATTGAACGTTTTTAATATTAGCTCGCGGTCAGGAATCTATGAATTTGCTGGAAAGATGGAATCTCTCCGTTTGAGAATTTTACGGCACATTGAACGTTTTTTAATATTAGCTCGCGGTCAGGAATCTATTAGCTCGCGATCAGGAGTCTATGAATTTGCTGGAAAGATGGAATCTCTCCGTTTGAGAATTTTACAGCACATTCGACGTTTTTAATATTAGCTCGCGATCAGGAATCTATGAATTTGCTGGAAAGATGGAATCACTCCGTTTGAGAATTTTACGGCACATTCGACGTTTTTAATATTAGCTCGCGATCAGGAATCTATGAATTTGCTGGAAAGATGGAATCTCTCCGTTTGAGAATTTTACGACACATTCGACGTTTTTAATATTAGCTCGCGGTCAGGAATCTATGAATTTGCTGGAAAGATGGAATCTCTCCGTTTGAGAATTTTACGGCACATTGAACGTTTTTAATATTAGCTCGCGGTCAGGAATCTATGAATTTGCTGGAAAGATGGAATCTCTCCGTTTGAGAATTTTACGGCACATTCGACGTTTTTAATATTAGCTCGCGGTCAGGAATCTATGAATTTGCTGGAAAGATGGAATCTCTCCGTTTGAGAATTTTACGGCACATTCGACGTTTTTAATATTAGCTCGCGGTCAGGAATCTATGAATTTGCTGGAAAGATGGAATCTCTCCGTTTGAGAATTTTACGGCACATTGAACGTTTTTAATATTAGCTCGCGGTCAGGAATCTATGAATTTGCTGGAAAGATGGAATCTCTCCGTTTGAGAATTTTACGGCACATTCGACGTTTTTAATATTAGCTCGCGGTCAGGAATCTATGAATTTGCTGGAAAGATGGAATCCCTCCGTTTGAGAATTTTACGGCACATTGAACGTTTTTAATATTAGCTCGCGATCAGGAATCTATGAATTTGCTGGAAAGATGGAATCTCTCCGTTTGAGAATTTTACGGCACATTCGACGTTTTTAATATTAGCTCGCGATCAGGAATCTATGAATTTGCTGGAAAGATGGAATCTCTCCGTTTGAGAATTTTACGGCACATTCGACGTTTTTAATATTAGCTCGCCGTCAGGAATCTATGAATTTGCTGGAAAGATGGAATCTCTCCGTTTGAGAATTTTACGGCACATTCGACGTTTTTAATATTAGCTCGCGGTCAGGAATCTATGAATTTGCTGGAAAGATGGAATCTCTCCGTTTGAGAATTTTACGGCACATTGAACGTTTTTAATATTAGCTCGCGGTCAGGAATCTATGAATTTGCTGGAAAGATGGAATCTCTCCGTTTCAGAATTTTACGGCACATCGAACGTTTTTAATATTAGCTCGCGGTCAGGAATCTATGAATTTGCTGGAAAGATGGAATCTCTCCGTTTGAGAATTTTACGGCACATCGAACGTTTTTAATATTAGCTCGCGATCAGGAATCTATGAATTGGCTGGAAAGATGGAATCTCTCCGTTTGAGAATTTTACGGCACATTCAACGTTTTTAATATTAGCTCGCGGTCAGGAATCTATGAATTTGCTGGAAAGATGGAATCTCTCGGTTTGAGAATTTTACGGCACATTCGACGTTTTTAATATTAGCTCGCGGTTAGGAATCTATGAATTTGCTGGAAAGATGGAATCTCTCCGTTTGAGAATTTTACGGCACATTCGACGTTTTCAATATTAGCTCGCGATCAGGAATCTATGAATTTGCTGGAAAGATGGAATCTCTCCGTTTGAGAATTTTACCGCACATTGAACGTTTTTAATATTAGCTCGCGGTCAGGAATCTATGAATTTGCTGGAAAGATGGAATCTCTCCGTTTGAGAATTTTACGCCACATCGAACGTTTTTAATATTAGCTCGCGATCAGGAATCAATGAATTGGCTGGAAAGATGGAATCTCTCCGTTTGAGAATTTTACGGCACATTCAACGTTTTTAATATTAGCTCGCGGTCAGGAATCTATGAATTTGCTGGAAAGATGGAATCTCTCGGTTTGAGAATTTTACGGCACATTCGACGTTTTTAATATTAGCTCGCGGTTAGGAATCTATGAATTTGCTGGAAAGATGGAATCTCTCCGTTTGAGAATTTTACGGCACATTCGACGTTTTCAATATTAGCTCGCGATCAGGAATCTATGAATTTGCTGGAAAGATGGAATCTCTCCGTTTGAGAATTTTACGGCACATTGAACGTTTTTAATATTAGCTCGCGGTCAGGAATCTATGAATTTGCTGGAAAGATGGAATCTCTCCGTTTGAGAATTTTACGGCACATTCGACGTTTTTAATATTAGCTCGCGGTCAGGAATCTATGAATTTGCTGGAAAGATGGAATCTCTCCGTTTGAGAATTTTACGGCACATTGAACGTTTTTAATATTAGCTCGCGGTCAGGAATCTATGAATTTGCTGGAAAGATGGAATCTCTCCGTTTGAGAATTTTACGGCACATTGAACGTTTTTTAATATTAGCTCGCGGTCAGGAATCTATTAGCTCGCGATCAGGAATCTATGAATTTGCTGGAAAGATGGAATCTCTCCGTTTGAGAATTTTACGGCACATTCGACGTTTTTAATATTAGCTCGCGGTCAGGAATCTATGAATTTGCTGGAAAGATGGAATCTCTCCGTTTGAGAATTTTACGGCACATTGAACGTTTTTTAATATTAGCTCGCGGTCAGGAATCTATTAGCTCGCGATCAGGAATCTATGAATTTGCTGGAAAGATGGAATCTCTCCGTTTGAGAATTTTACGGCACATCGAACGTTTTTAATATTAGCTCGCGGTCAGGAATCTATGAATTTGCTGGAAAGATGGAATCTCTCCGTTTGAGAATTTTACGGCACATTGAACGTTTTTTAATATTAGCTCGCGGTCAGGAATCTATTAGCTCGCGATCAGGAATCTATGAATTTGCTGGAAAGATGGAATCTCTCCGTTTGAGAATTTTACGGCACATTCGACGTTTTTAATATTAGCTCGCGGTCAGGAATCTATGAATTTGCTGGAAAGATGGAATCTCTCCGTTTGAGAATTTTACGGCACATTCGACGTTTTTAATATTAGCTCGCGATCAGGAATCTATGAATTTGCTGGAAAGATGGAATCTCTCCGTTTGAGAATTTTACGGCAGATTCGACGTTTTTAATATTAGCTCGCGGTCAGGAATCTATGAATTTGCTGGAAAGATGGAATCTCTCCGTTTGAGAATTTTACGGCACATTCGACGTTTTTAATATTAGCTCGCGATCAGGAATCTATGAATTTGCTGGAAAGATGGAATCTCTCCGTTTGAGAATTTTACGGCACATTCAACGTTTTTAATATTAGCTCGCGGTCAGGAATCTATGAATTTGCTGGAAAGATGGAATCTCTCCGTTTGAGAATTTTACGGCACATTGAACGTTTTTAATATTAGCTCGCGATCAGGAATCTATGAATTGGCTGGAAAGATGGAATCTCTCCGTTTGAGAATTTTACGGCACATTCAACGTTTTTAATATTAGCTCGCGGTCAGGAATCTATGAATTTGCTGGAAAGATGGAATCTCTCGGTTTGAGAATTTTACGGCACATTCGACGTTTTCAATATTAGCTCGCGGTTAGGAATCTATGAATTTGCTGGAAAGATGGAATCTCTCCGTTTGAGAATTTTACGGCACATTCGACGTTTTCAATATTAGCTCGCGATCAGGAATCTATGAATTTGCTGGAAAGATGGAATCTCTCCGTTTGAGAATTTTACGGCACATTCGACGTTTTTAATATTAGCTCGCGATCAGGAATCTATGAATTTGCTGGAAAGATGGAATCTCTCCGTTTGAGAATTTTACGGCACATTCGACGTTTTTAATATTAGCTCGCGGTCAGGAATCTATGAATTTGCTGGAAAGATGGAATCTCTCCGTTTGAGAATTTTACGGCACATTGAACGTTTTTAATATTAGCTCGCGGTCAGGAATCTATGAATTTGCTGGAAAGATGGAATCTCTCCGTTTGAGAATTTTACGGCACATTCGACGTTTTTAATATTAGCTCGCGGTCAGGAATCTATGAATTTGCTGGAAAGATGGAATCTCTCCGTTTGAGAATTTTACGGCACATTCGACGTTTTTAATATTAGCTCGCGGTCAGGAATCTATGAATTTGCTGGAAAGATGGAATGTCTCCGTTTGAGAATTTTACGGCACATCGAACGTTTTTAATATTAGCTCGCGGTCAGGAATCTATGAATTTGCTGGAAAGATGGAATCTCTCCGTTTGAGAATTTTACGGCACATTGAACGTTTTTAATATTAGCTCGCGGTCAGGAATCTATGAATTTGCTGGAAAGATGGAATCTCTCCGTTTGAGAATTTTACGGCACATTCGACGTTTTTAATATTAGCTCGCGGTCAGGAATCTATGAATTTGCTGGAAAGATGGAATCTCTCCGTTTGAGAATTTTACGGCACATTCGACGTTTTTAATATTAGCTCGCGGTCAGGAATCTATGAATTTGCTGGAAAGATGGAATCTCTCCGTTTGAGAATTTTACGGCACATTGAACGTTTTTAATATTAGCTCGCGGTCAGGAATCTATGAATTTGCTGGAAAGATGGAATCTCTCCGTTTGAGAATTTTACGGCACATTCGACGTTTTTAATATTAGCTCGCGGTCAGGAATCTATGAATTTGCTGGAAAGATGGAATCCCTCCGTTTGAGAATTTTACGGCACATTGAACGTTTTTAATATTAGCTCGCGGTCAGGAATCTATGAATTTGCTGGAAAGATGGAATCTCTCCGTTTGAGAATTTTACGGCACATTGAACGTTTTTTAATATTAGCTCGCGGTCAGGAATCTATTAGCTCGCGATCAGGAATCTATGAATTTGCTGGAAAGATGGAATCTCTCCGTTTGAGAATTTTACGGCACATTCGACGTTTTTAATATTAGCTCGCGATCAGGAATCTATGAATTTGCTGGAAAGATGGAATCTCTCCGTTTGAGAATTTTACGGCACATTCGACGTTTTTAATATTAGCTCGCGGTCAGGAATCTATGAATTTGCTGGAAAGATGGAATCTCTCCGTTTGAGAATTTTACGGCACATTCGACGTTTTTAATATTAGCTCGCGATCAGGAATCTATGAATTTGCTGGAAAGATGGAATCTCTCCGTTTGAGAATTTTACGGCACATTCGACGTTTTTAATATTAGCTCGCGGTCAGGAATCTATGAATTTGCTGGAAAGATGGAATCTCTCCGTTTGAGAATTTTACGGCACATTCGACGTTTTTAATATTAGCTCGCGATCAGGAATCTATGAATTTGCTGGAAAGATGGAATCTCTCCGTTTGAGAATTTTACGGCACATTCAACGTTTTTAATATTAGCTCGCGGTCAGGAATCTATGAATTTGCTGGAAAGATGGAATCTCTCGGTTTGAGAATTTTACGGCACATTCGACGTTTTTAATATTAGCTCGCGGTTAGGAATCTATGAATTTGCTGGAAAGATGGAATCTCTCCGTTTGAGAATTTTACGGCACATTCGACGTTTTCAATATTAGCTCGCGATCAGGAATCTATGAATTTGCTGGAAAGATGGAATCTCTCCGTTTGAGAATTTTACGGCACATTCGACGTTTTTAATATTAGCTCGCGGTCAGGAATCTATGAATTTGCTGGAAAGATGGAATCTCTCCGTTTGAGAATTTTACGGCACATTCGACGTTTTTAATATTAGCTCGCGGTCAGGAATCTATGAATTTGCTGGAAAGATGGAATCTCTCCGTTTGAGAATTTTACGGCACATTCGACGTTTTTAATATTAGCTCGCGATCAGGAATCTATGAATTTGCTGGAAAGATGGAATCTCTCCGTTTGAGAATTTTACGGCACATTCGACGTTTTTAATATTAGCTCGCGGTCAGGAATCTATGAATTTGCTGGAAAGATGGAATCTCTCCGTTTGAGAATTTTACGGCACATTCGACGTTTTTAATATTAGCTCGCGATCAGGAATCTATGAATTTGCTGGAAAGATGGAATCTCTCCGTTTGAGAATTTTACGGCACATTCGACGTTTTTAATATTAGCTCGCGGTCAGGAATCTATGAATTTGCTGGAAAGATGGAATCTCTCCGTTTGAGAATTTTACGGCACATTCGACGTTTTTAATATTAGCTCGCGATCAGGAATCTATGAATTTGCTGGAAAGATGGAATCTCTCCGTTTGAGAATTTTACGGCACATTCGACGTTTTTAATATTAGCTCGCGGTCAGGAATCTATGAATTTGCTGGAAAGATGGAATCTCTCCGTTTGAGAATTTTACGGCACATTCGACGTTTTTAATATTAGCTCGCGGTCAGGAATCTATGAATTTGCTGGAAAGATGGAATCTCTCCGTTTGAGAATTTTACGGCACATTCGACGTTTTTAATATTAGCTCGCGGTCAGGAATCTATGAATTTGCTGGAAAGATGGAATCTCTCCGTTTGAGAATTTTACGGCACATTCGACGTTTTTAATATTAGCTCGCGATCAGGAATCTATGAATTTGCTGGAAAGATGGAATCTCTCCGTTTGAGAATTTTACGGCACATTCGACGTTTTTAATATTAGCTCGCGATCAGGAATCTATGAATTTGCTGGAAAGATGGAATCTCTCCGTTTGAGAATTTTACGGCACATTCAACGTTTTTAATATTAGCTCGCGGTCAGGAATCTATGAATTTGCTGGAAAGATGGAATCTCTCCGTTTGAGAATTTTACGGCACATTGAACGTTTTGAATATTAGCTCGCGATCAGGAATCTATGAATTGGCTGGAAAGATGGAATCTCTCCGTTTGAGAATTTTACGGCACATTCGACGTTTTTAATATTAGCTCGCGATCAGGAATCTATGAATTTGCTGGAAAGATGGAATCTCTCCGTTTGAGAATTTTACGGCACATTCAACGTTTTTAATATTAGCTCGCGGTCAGGAATCTATGAATTTGCTGGAAAGATGGAATCTCTCCGTTTGAGAATTTTACGGCACATTCGACGTTTTTAATATTAGCTCGCGATCAGGAATCTATGAATTTGCTGGAAAGATGGAATCTCTCCGTTTGAGAATTTTACGGCACATTCAACGTTTTTAATATTAGCTCGCGGTCAGGAATCTATGAATTTGCTGGAAAGATGGAATCTCTCCGTTTGAGAATTTTACGGCACATTGAACGTTTTGAATATTAGCTCGCGATCAGGAATCTATGAATTGGCTGGAAAGATGGAATCTCTCGGTTTGAGAATTTTACGGCACATTCGACGTTTTTAATATTAGCTCGCGGTCAGGAATCTATGAATTTGCTGGAAAGATGGAATCTCTCGGTTTGAGAATTTTACGGCACATTCGACGTTTTTAATATTAGCTCGCGGTTAGGAATCTATGAATTTGCTGGAAAGATGGAATCTGTCCGTTTGAGAATTTTACGGCACATTCGACGTTTTCAATATTAGCTCGCGATCAGGAATCTATGAATTTGCTGGAAAGATGGAATCTCTCCGTTTGAGAATTTTACGGCAGATTCGACGTTTTTAATATTAGCTCGCGATCAGGAATCTATGAATTTGCTGGAAAGATGGAATCTCTCCGTTTGAGAATTTTACGGCACATTCGACGTTTTTAATATTAGCTCGCGGTCAGGAATCTATGAATTTGCTGGAAAGATGGAATCTCTCCGTTTGAGAATTTTACGCTACATTGAACGTTTTTAATATTAGCTCGCGGTCAGGAATCTATGAATTTGTTGGAAAGATGGAATCTCTCCGTTTGAGAATTTTACAGCACATTCGACGTTTTTAATATTAGCTCGCGATCAGGAATCTATGAATTTGCTGGAAAGATGGAATCACTCCGTTTGAGAATTTTACGGCACATTCGACGTTTTTAATATTAGCTCGCGATCAGGAATCTATGAATTTGCTGGAAAGATGGAATCTCTCCGTTTGAGAATTTTACGACACATTCGACGTTTTTAATATTAGCTCGCGGTCAGGAATCTATGAATTTGCTGGAAAGATGGAATCTCTCCGTTTGAGAATTTTACGGCACATTGAACGTTTTTAATATTAGCTCGCGGTCAGGAATCTATGAATTTGCTGGAAAGATGGAATCTCTCCGTTTGAGAATTTTACGGCACATTCGACGTTTTTAATATTAGCTCGCGGTCAGGAATCTATGAATTTGCTGGAAAGATGGAATCTCTCCGTTTGAGAATTTTACGGCACATTCGACGTTTTTAATATTAGCTCGCGGTCAGGAATCTATGAATTTGCTGGAAAGATGGAATCTCTCCGTTTGAGAATTTTACGGCACATTGAACGTTTTTAATATTAGCTCGCGGTCAGGAATCTATGAATTTGCTGGAAAGATGGAATCTCTCCGTTTGAGAATTTTACGGCACATTCGACGTTTTTAATATTAGCTCGCGGTCAGGAATCTATGAATTTGCTGGAAAGATGGAATCCCTCCGTTTGAGAATTTTACGGCACATTGAACGTTTTTAATATTAGCTCGCGGTCAGGAATCTATGAATTTGCTGGAAAGATGGAATCTCTCCGTTTGAGAATTTTACGGCACATTGAACGTTTTTTAATATTAGCTCGCGGTCAGGAATCTATTAGCTCGCGATCAGGAATCTATGAATTTGCTGGAAAGATGGAATCTCTCCGTTTGAGAATTTTACGGCACATTCGACGTTTTTAATATTAGCTCGCGATCAGGAATCTATGAATTTGCTGGAAAGATGGAATCTCTCCGTTTGAGAATTTTACGGCACATTCGACGTTTTTAATATTAGCTCGCGGTCAGGAATCTATGAATTTGCTGGAAAGATGGAATCTCTCCGTTTGAGAATTTTACGGCACATTCGACGTTTTTAATATTAGCTCGCGATCAGGAATCTATGAATTTGCTGGAAAGATGGAATCTCTCCGTTTGAGAATTTTACGGCACATTCGACGTTTTTAATATTAGCTCGCGGTCAGGAATCTATGAATTTGCTGGAAAGATGGAATCTCTCCGTTTGAGAATTTTACGGCACATTGAACGTTTTTTAATATTAGCTCGCGGTCAGGAATCTATTAGCTCGCGATCAGGAATCTATGAATTTGCTGGAAAGATGGAATCTCTCCGTTTGAGAATTTTACAGCACATTCGACGTTTTTAATATTAGCTCGCGATCAGGAATCTATGAATTTGCTGGAAAGATGGAATCACTCCGTTTGAGAATTTTACGGCACATTCGACGTTTTTAATATTAGCTCGCGATCAGGAATCTATGAATTTGCTGGAAAGATGGAATCTCTCCGTTTGAGAATTTTACGACACATTCGACGTTTTTAATATTAGCTCGCGGTCAGGAATCTATGAATTTGCTGGAAAGATGGAATCTCTCCGTTTGAGAATTTTACGGCACATTGAACGTTTTTAATATTAGCTCGCGGTCAGGAATCTATGAATTTGCTGGAAAGATGGAATCTCTCCGTTTGAGAATTTTACGGCACATTCGACGTTTTTAATATTAGCTCGCGGTCAGGAATCTATGAATTTGCTGGAAAGATGGAATCTCTCCGTTTGAGAATTTTACGGCACATTCGACGTTTTTAATATTAGCTCGCGGTCAGGAATCTATGAATTTGCTGGAAAGATGGAATCTCTCCGTTTGAGAATTTTACGGCACATTGAACGTTTTTAATATTAGCTCGCGGTCAGGAATCTATGAATTTGCTGGAAAGATGGAATCTCTCCGTTTGAGAATTTTACGGCACATTCGACGTTTTTAATATTAGCTCGCGGTCAGGAATCTATGAATTTGCTGGAAAGATGGAATCCCTCCGTTTGAGAATTTTACGGCACATTGAACGTTTTTAATATTAGCTCGCGGTCAGGAATCTATGAATTTGCTGGAAAGATGGAATCTCTCCGTTTGAGAATTTTACGGCACATTGAACGTTTTTAATATTAGCTCGCGGTCAGGAATCTATTAGCTCGCGATCAGGAATCTATGAATTTGCTGGAAAGATGGAATCTCTCCGTTTGAGAATTTTACGGCACATTCGACGTTTTTAATATTAGCTCGCGATCAGGAATCTATGAATTTGCTGGAAAGATGGAATCTCTCCGTTTGAGAATTTTACGGCACATTCGACGTTTTTAATATTAGCTCGCGGTCAGGAATCTATGAATTTGCTGGAAAGATGGAATCTCTCCGTTTGAGAATTTTACGGCACATTCGACGTTTTTAATATTAGCTCGCGATCAGGAATCTATGAATTTGCTGGAAAGATGGAATCTCTCCGTTTGAGAATTTTACGGCACATTCGACGTTTTTAATATTAGCTCGCGGTCAGGAATCTATGAATTTGCTGGAAAGATGGAATCTCTCCGTTTGAGAATTTTACGGCACATTCGACGTTTTTAATATTAGCTCGCGATCAGGAATCTATGAATTTGCTGGAAAGATGGAATCTCTCCGTTTGAGAATTTTACGGCACATTCAACGTTTTTAATATTAGCTCGCGGTCAGGAATCTATGAATTTGCTGGAAAGATGGAATCTCTCGGTTTGAGAATTTTACGGCACATTCGACGTTTTTAATATTAGCTCGCGGTTAGGAATCTATGAATTTGCTGGAAAGATGGAATCTCTCCGTTTGAGAATTTTACGGCACATTCGACGTTTTCAATATTAGCTCGCGATCAGGAATCTATGAATTTGCTGGAAAGATGGAATCTCTCCGTTTGAGAATTTTACGGCACATTGAACGTTTTTTAATATTAACTCGCGGTCAGGAATCTATTAGCTCGCGATCAGGAATCTATGAATTTGCTGGAAAGATGGAATCTCTCCGTTTGAGAATTTTACGGCACATTCGACGTTTTTAATATTAGCTCGCGGTCAGGAATCTATTAGCTCGCGATCAGGAATCTATGAATTTGCTGGAAAGATGGAATCTCTCCGTTTGAGAATTTTACGGCACATTCGACGTTTTTAATATTAGCTCGCGATCAGGAATCTATGAATTTGCTGGAAAGATGGAATCTCTCCGTTTGAGAATTTTACGGCACATTCGACGTTTTTAATATTAGCTCGCGGTCAGGAATCTATGAATTTGCTGGAAAGATGGAATCTCTCCGTTTGAGAATTTTACGGCACATTCGACGTTTTTAATATTAGCTCGCGATCAGGAATCTATGAATTTGCTGGAAAGATGGAATCTCTCCGTTTGAGAATTTTACGGCACATTCGACGTTTTTAATATTAGCTCGCGGTCAGGAATCTATGAATTTGCTGGAAAGATGGAATCTCTCCGTTTGAGAATTTTACGGCACATTCGACGTTTTTAATATTAGCTCGCGATCAGGAATCTATGAATTTGCTGGAAAGATGGAATCTCTCCGTTTGAGAATTTTACGGCACATTCAACGTTTTTAATATTAGCTCGCGGTCAGGAATCTATGAATTTGCTGGAAAGATGGAATCTCTCCGTTTGAGAATTTTACGGCACATTCGACGTTTTTAATATTAGCTCGCGGTCAGGAATCTATTAGCTCGCGATCAGGAATCTATGAATTTGCTGGAAAGATGGAATCTCTCCGTTTGAGAATTTTACGGCACATTCGACGTTTTTAATATTAGCTCGCGGTCAGGAATCTATTAGCTCGCGATCAGGAATCTATGAATTTGCTGGAAATATGGAATCTCTCCGTTTGAGAATTTTACGGCACATTCGACGTTTTTAATATTAGCTCGCGATCAGGAATCTATGAATTTGCTGGAAAGATGGAATCTCTCCGTTTGAGAATTTTACGGCACATTCGACGTTTTTAATATTAGCTCGCGGTCAGGAATCTATGAATTTGCTGGAAAGATGGAATCTCTCCGTTTGAGAATTTTACGGCACATTCGACGTTTTTAATATTAGCTCGCGATCAGGAATCTATGAATTTGCTGGAAAGATGGAATCTCTCCGTTTGAGAATTTTACGGCACATTCGACGTTTTTAATATTAGCTCGCGGTCAGGAATCTATGAATTTGCTGGAAAGATGGAATCTCTCCGTTTGAGAATTTTACGGCACATTCGACGTTTTTAATATTAGCTCGCGATCAGGAATCTATGAATTTGCTGGAAAGATGGAATCTCTCCGTTTGAGAATTTTACGGCACATTCAACGTTTTTAATATTAGCTCGCGGTCAGGAATCTATGAATTTGCTGGAAAGATGGAATCTCTCCGTTTGAGAATTTTACGGCACATTCGACGTTTTTAATATTAGCTCGCGGTCAGGAATCTATGAATTTGCTGGAAAGATGGAATCTCTCCGTTTGAGAATTTTACGGCACATTCGACGTTTTTAATATTAGCTCGCGATCAGGAATCTATGAATTTGCTGGAAAGATGGAATCTCTCCGTTTGAGAATTTTACGGCACATTCAACGTTTTTAATATTAGCTCGCGGTCAGGAATCTATGAATTTGCTGGAAAGATGGAATCTCTCGGTTTGAGAATTTTACGGCACATTCGACGTTTTTAATATTAGCTCGCGGTTAGGAATCTATGAATTTGCTGGAAAGATGGAATCTCTCCGTTTGAGAATTTTACGGCACATTCGACGTTTTCAATATTAGCTCGCGATCAGGAATCTATGAATTTGCTGGAAAGATGGAATCTCTCCGTTTGAGAATTTTACGGCACATTCGACGTTTTTAATATTAGCTCGCGGTCAGGAATCTATGAATTTGCTGGAAAGATGGAATCTCTCCGTTTGAGAATTTTACGGCACATTCGACGTTTTTAATATTAGCTCGCGATCAGGAATCTATGAATTTGCTGGAAAGATGGAATCTCTCCGTTTGAGAATTTTACGGCACATTCAACGTTTTTAATATTAGCTCGCGGTCAGGAATCTATGAATTTGCTGGAAAGATGGAATCTCTCGGTTTGAGAATTTTACGGCACATTCGACGTTTTTAATATTAGCTCGCGGTTAGGAATCTATGAATTTGCTGGAAAGATGGAATCTCTCCGTTTGAGAATTTTACGGCACATTCGACGTTTTCAATATTAGCTCGCGATCAGGAATCTATGAATTTGCTGGAAAGATGGAATCTCTCCGTTTGAGAATTTTACGGCACATTCGACGTTTTTAATATTAGCTCGCGGTCAGGAATCTATGAATTTGCTGGAAAGATGGAATCTCTCCGTTTGAGAATTTTACGACACCTTCGACGTTTTTAATATTAGCTCGCGATCAGGAATCTATGAATTTGCTGGAAAGATGGAATCTCTCCGTTTGAGAAATTAACGGCACATTCGACGTTTTTAATATTAGCTCGCGGTCAGGAATCTATGAATTTGCTGGAAAGATGGAATCTCTCCGTTTGAGAATTTTACGGCACATTCGACGTTTTAATATTAGCTCGCGGTCAGGAATCTACGAATTTGCTGGAAAGATGGAATCTCTCCGTTTGAGAATTTTACGGCACATTCGACGTTTTTAATATTAGCTCGCGGTCAGGAATCTATGAATTTGCTGGAAAGATGGAATCTCTCCGTTTGAGAATTTTACGGCACATTCGACGTTTTTAATATTAGCTCGCGATCAGGAATCTATGAATTTGCTGGAAAGATGGAATCTCTCCGTTTGAGAATTTTACGGCACATTCGACGTTTTTAATATTAGCTCGCGGTCAGGAATCTATGAATTTGCTGGAAAGATGGAATCTCTCCGTTTGAGAATTTTACGGCACATTCGACGTTTTTAATATTAGCTCGCGATCAGGAATCTATGAATTTGCTGGAAAGATGGAATCTCTCCGTTTGAGAATTTTACGGCACATCCGACGTTTTTAATATTAGCTCGCGGTCAGGAATCTATGAATTTGCTGGAAAGATGGAATCTCTCCGTTTGAGAATTTTACGGCACATTCGACGTTTTTAATATTAGCTCGCGATGAGGAATCTATGAATTTGCTGGAAAGATGGAATCTCTCCGTTTGAGCATTTTACGGCACATTCGACGTTTTTAATATTAGCTCGCGGTCAGGAATCTATGAATTTGCTGGAAAGATGGAATCTCTCCGTTTGAGAATTTTACGGCACATTCGACGTTTTAATATTAGCTCGCGGTCAGGAATCTACGAATTTGCTGGAAAGATGGAATCTCTCCGTTTGAGAATTTTACGGCACATTCGACGTTTTTAATATTAGCTCGCGGTCAGGAATCTATGAATTTGCTGGAAAGATGGAATCTCTCCGTTTGAGAATTTTACGGCACATTCGACGTTTTTAATATTAGCTCGCGATCAGGAATCTATGAATTTGCTGGAAAGATGGAATCTCTCCGTTTGAGAATTTTACGGCACATTCGACGTTTTTAATATTAGCTCGCGGTCAGGAATCTATGAATTTGCTGGAAAGATGGAATCTCTCCGTTTGAGAATTTTACGGCACATTCGACGTTTTTAATATTAGCTCGCGATCAGGAATCTATGAATTTGCTGGAAAGATGGAATCTCTCCGTTTGAGAATTTTACGGCACATTCGACGTTTTTAATATTAGCTCGCGGTCAGGAATCTATGAATTTGCTGGAAAGATGGAATCTCTCCGTTTGAGAATTTTACGGCACATTCGACGTTTTTAATATTAGCTCGCGATCAGGAATCTATGAATTTGCTGGAAAGATGGAATCTCTCCGTTTGAGAATTTTACGGCACATTCGACGTTTTTAATATTAGCTCGCGGTCAGGAATCTATGAATTTGCTGGAAAGATGGAATCTCTCCGTTTGAGAATTTTACGGCACATTCGACGTTTTTAATATTAGCTCGCGGTCAGGAATCTATGAATTTGCTGGAAAGATGGAATCTCTCCGTTTGAGAATTTTACGGCACATTCGACGTTTTTAATATTAGCTCGCGGTCAGGAATCTATGAATTTGCTGGAAAGATGGAATCTCTCCGTTTGAGAATTTTACGGCACATTCGACGTTTTTAATATTAGCTCGCGATCATGAATCTATGAATTTGCTGGAAAGATGGAATCTCTCCGTTTGAGAATTTTACGGCACATTCGACGTTTTTAATATTAGCTCGCGATCAGGAATCTATGAATTTGCTGGAAAGATGGAATCTCTCCGTTTGAGAATTTTACGGCACATTCAACGTTTTTAATATTAGCTCGCGGTCAGGAATCTATGAATTTGCTGGAAAGATGGAATCTCTCCGTTTGAGAATTTTACGGCACATTGAACGTTTTGAATATTAGCTCGCAATCAGGAATCTATGAATTGGCTGGAAAGATGGAATCTCTCCGTTTGAGAATTTTACGACACATTCGACGTTTTTAATATTAGCTCGCGATCAGGAATCTATGAATTTGCTGGAAAGATGGAATCTCTCCGTTTGAGAATTTTACGGCACATTCAACGTTTTTAATATTAGCTCGCGGTCAGGAATCTATGAATTTGCTGGAAAGATGGAATCTCTCCGTTTGAGAATTTTACGGCACATTCGACGTTTTTAATATTAGCTCGCGATCAGGAATCTATGAATTTGCTGGAAAGATGGAATCTCTCCGTTTGAGAATTTTA
Source organism: Actinernus sp. WN-2022 (assembly GCA_030867875.1). Taxonomy (NCBI): domain Eukaryota; kingdom Metazoa; phylum Cnidaria; class Anthozoa; order Actiniaria; family Actinernidae; genus Actinernus; species Actinernus sp. WN-2022. Next base: position 24,890 of record JAOWCC010001374.1, on the reverse strand, counting down.
CGGCACATTCAACGTTTTTAATATTAGCTCGCGGTCAGGAATCTATGAATTTGCTGGAAAGATGGAATCTCTCCGTTTGAGAATTTTACGGCACATTGAACGTTTTGAATATTAGCTCGCGATCAGGAATCTATGAATTGGCTGGAAAGATGGAATCTCTCGGTTTGAGAATTTTACGGCACATTCGACGTTTTTAATATTAGCTCGCGGTCAGGAATCTATGAATTTGCTGGAAAGATGGAATCTCTCGGTTTGAGAATTTTACGGCACATTCGACGTTTTTAATATTAGCTCGCGGTTAGGAATCTATGAATTTGCTGGAAAGATGGAATCTGTCCGTTTGAGAATTTTACGGCACATTCGACGTTTTCAATATTAGCTCGCGATCAGGAATCTATGAATTTGCTGGAAAGATGGAATCTCTCCGTTTGAGAATTTTACGGCACATTCGACGTTTTTAATATTAGCTCGCGATCAGGAATCTATGAATTTGCTGGAAAGATGGAATCTCTCCGTTTGAGAATTTTACAGCACATTCGACGTTTTTAATATTAGCTCGCGATCAGGAATCTATGAATTTGCTGGAAAGATGGAATCACTCCGTTTGAGAATTTTACGGCACATTCGACGTTTTTAATATTAGCTCGCGATCAGGAATCTATGAATTTGCTGGAAAGATGGAATCTCTCCGTTTGAGAATTTTACGACACATTCGACGTTTTTAATATTAGCTCGCGGTCAGGAATCTATGAATTTGCTGGAAAGATGGAATCTCTCCGTTTGAGAATTTTACGACACATTCGACGTTTTTAATATTAGCTCGCGGTCAGGAATCTATGAATTTGCTGGAAAGATGGAATCTCTCCGTTTGAGAATTTTACGGCACATTGAACGTTTTTAATATTAGCTCGCGGTCAGGAATCTATGAATTTGCTGGAAAGATGGAATCTCTCCGTTTGAGAATTTTACGGCACATTCGACGTTTTTAATATTAGCTCGCGGTCAGGAATCTATGAATTTGCTGGAAAGATGGAATCTCTCCGTTTGAGAATTTTACGGCACATTCGACGTTTTTAATATTAGCTCGCGGTCAGGAATCTATGAATTTGCTGGAAAGATGGAATCTCTCCGTTTGAGAATTTTACGGCACATTGAACGTTTTTAATATTAGCTCGCGGTCAGGAATCTATGAATTTGCTGGAAAGATGGAATCTCTCCGTTTGAGAATTTTACGGCACATTCGACGTTTTTAATATTAGCTCGCGGTCAGGAATCTATGAATTTGCTGGAAAGATGGAATCCCTCCGTTTGAGAATTTTACGGCACATTGAACGTTTTTAATATTAGCTCGCGGTCAGGAATCTATGAATTTGCTGGAAAGATGGAATCTCTCCGTTTGAGAATTTTACGGCACATTGAACGTTTTTTAATATTAGCTCGCGGTCAGGAATCTATTAGCTCGCGATCAGGAATCTATGAATTTGCTGGAAAGATGGAATCTCTCCGTTTGAGAATTTTACGGCACATTCGACGTTTTTAATATTAGCTCGCGATCAGGAATCTATGAATTTGCTGGAAAGATGGAATCTCTCCGTTTGAGAATTTTACGGCACATTCGACGTTTTTAATATTAGCTCGCGGTCAGGAATCTATGAATTTGCTGGAAAGATGGAATCTCTCCGTTTGAGAATTTTACGGCACATTCGACGTTTTTAATATTAGCTCGCGATCAGGAATCTATGAATTTGCTGGAAAGATGGAATCTCTCCGTTTGAGAATTTTACGGCACATTCGACGTTTTTAATATTAGCTCGCGGTCAGGAATCTATGAATTTGCTGGAAAGATGGAATCTCTCCGTTTGAGAATTTTACGGCACATTGAACGTTTTTAATATTAGCTCGCGGTCAGGAATCTATGAATTTGCTGGAAAGATGGAATCTCTCCGTTTGAGAATTTTACGGCACATTCGACGTTTTTAATATTAGCTCGCGGTCAGGAATCTATGAATTTGCTGGAAAGATGGAATCCCTCCGTTTGAGAATTTTACGGCACATTGAACGTTTTTAATATTAGCTCGCGGTCAGGAATCTATGAATTTGCTGGAAAGATGGAATCTCTCCGTTTGAGAATTTTACGGCACATTGAACGTTTTTTAATATTAGCTCGCGGTCAGGAATCTATTAGCTCGCGATCAGGAATCTATGAATTTGCTGGAAAGATGGAATCTCTCCGTTTGAGAATTTTACGGCACATTCGACGTTTTTAATATTAGCTCGCGATCAGGAATCTATGAATTTGCTGGAAAGATGGAATCTCTCCGTTTGAGAATTTTACGGCACATTCGACGTTTTTAATATTAGCTCGCGGTCAGGAATCTATGAATTTGCTGGAAAGATGGAATCTCTCCGTTTGAGAATTTTACGGCACATTCGACGTTTTTAATATTAGCTCGCGATCAGGAATCTATGAATTTGCTGGAAAGATGGAATCTCTCCGTTTGAGAATTTTACGGCACATTCGACGTTTTTAATATTAGCTCGCGGTCAGGAATCTATGAATTTGCTGGAAAGATGGAATCTCTCCGTTTGAGAATTTTACGGCACATTCGACGTTTTTAATATTAGCTCGCGATCAGGAATCTATGAATTTGCTGGAAAGATGGAATCTCTCCGTTTGAGAATTTTACGGCACATTCAACGTTTTTAATATTAGCTCGCGGTCAGGAATCTATGAATTTGCTGGAAAGATGGAATCTCTCGGTTTGAGAATTTTACGGCACATTCGACGTTTTTAATATTAGCTCGCGGTTAGGAATCTATGAATTTGCTGGAAAGATGGAATCTCTCCGTTTGAGAATTTTACGGCACATTCGACGTTTTCAATATTAGCTCGCGATCAGGAATCTATGAATTTGCTGGAAAGATGGAATCTCTCCGTTTGAGAATTTTACGGCACATTCGACGTTTTTAATATTAGCTCGCGGTCAGGAATCTATGAATTTGCTGGAAAGATGGAATCTCTCCGTTTGAGAATTTTACGACACCTTCGACGTTTTTAATATTAGCTCGCGATCAGGAATCTATGAATTTGCTGGAAAGATGGAATCTCTCCGTTTGAGAAATTAACGGCACATTCGACGTTTTTAATATTAGCTCGCGGTCAGGAATCTATGAATTTGCTGGAAAGATGGAATCTCTCCGTTTGAGAATTTTACGGCACATTCGACGTTTTAATATTAGCTCGCGGTCAGGAATCTACGAATTTGCTGGAAAGATGGAATCTCTCCGTTTGAGAATTTTACGGCACATTCGACGTTTTTAATATTAGCTCGCGGTCAGGAATCTATGAATTTGCTGGAAAGATGGAATCTCTCCGTTTGAGAATTTTACGGCACATTCGACGTTTTTAATATTAGCTCGCGATCAGGAATCTATGAATTTGCTGGAAAGATGGAATCTCTCCGTTTGAGAATTTTACGGCACATTCGACGTTTTTAATATTAGCTCGCGGTCAGGAATCTATGAATTTGCTGGAAAGATGGAATCTCTCCGTTTGAGAATTTTACGGCACATTCGACGTTTTTAATATTAGCTCGCGATCAGGAATCTATGAATTTGCTGGAAAGATGGAATCTCTCCGTTTGAGAATTTTACGGCACATCCGACGTTTTTAATATTAGCTCGCGGTCAGGAATCTATGAATTTGCTGGAAAGATGGAATCTCTCCGTTTGAGAATTTTACGGCACATTCGACGTTTTTAATATTAGCTCGCGATGAGGAATCTATGAATTTGCTGGAAAGATGGAATCTCTCCGTTTGAGCATTTTACGGCACATTCGACGTTTTTAATATTAGCTCGCGGTCAGGAATCTATGAATTTGCTGGAAAGATGGAATCTCTCCGTTTGAGAATTTTACGGCACATTCGACGTTTTTAATATTAGCTCGCGATCAGGAATCTATGAATTTGCTGGAAAGATGGAATCTCTCCGTTTGAGAATTTTACGGCACATTCGACGTTTTTAATATTAGCTCGCGGTCAGGAATCTATGAATTTGCTGGAAAGATGGAATCTCTCCGTTTGAGAATTTTACGGCACATTCGACGTTTTTAATATTAGCTCGCGATCAGGAATCTATGAATTTGCTGGAAAGATGGAATCTCTCCGTTTGAGAATTTTACGGCACATTCGACGTTTTTAATATTAGCTCGCGGTCAGGAATCTATGAATTTGCTGGAAAGATGGAATCTCTCCGTTTGAGAATTTTACGGCACATTCGACGTTTTTAATATTAGCTCGCGGTCAGGAATCTATGAATTTGCTGGAAAGATGGAATCTCTCCGTTTGAGAATTTTACGGCACATTGAACGTTTTTAATATTAGCTCGCGATCAGGAATCTATGAATTGGCTGGAAAGATGGAATCTCTCCGTATGAGAATTTTACGGCACATTCGACGTTTTTAATATTAGCTCGCGGTCAGGAATCTATGAATTTGCTGGAAAGATGGAATCTCTCCGTTTGAGAATTTTACGGCACATTCGACGTTTTTAATATTAGCTCGCGATCAGGAATCTATGAATTTGCTGGAAAGATGGAATCTCTCCGTTTGAGAATTTTACGGCACATTCGACGTTTTTAATATTAGCTCGCGGTCAGGAATCTATGAATTTGCTGGAAAGATGGAATCTCTCCGTTTGAGAATTTTACGGCACATTCGACGTTTTTAATATTAGCTCGCGATCAGGAATCTATCAATTTGCTGGAAAGATTGAATCTCTCCGTTTGAGAATTTTACGGCACATCGAACGTTTTTAATATTAGCTCGCGGTCAGGAATCGATGAATTTGCTAGAAAGATGGAATCTCTCCGTTTCAGAATTTTACGGCACATCGAACGTTTTTAATAGTAGCTCGCGGTCAGGAATCTATGAATTTGCTGGAAAGATGGAATCTCTCCGTTTGAGAATTTTACGGCACATTGAACGTTTTTAATATTAGCTCGCGATCAGGAATCTATGAATTGGCTGGAAAGATGGAATCTCTCCGTATGAGAATTTTACGGCACATTCGACGTTTTTAATATTAGCTCGCGGTCAGGAATCTATGAATTTGCTGGAAAGATGGAATCTCTCCGTTTGAGAATTTTACGGCACATTCGACGTTTTTAATATTAGCTCGCGATCAGGAATCTATGAATTTGCTGGAAAGATGGAATCTCTCCGTTTGAGAATTTTACGGCACATTCGACGTTTTTAATATTAGCTCGCGGTCAGGAATCTATGAATTTGCTGGAAAGATGGAATCTCTCCGTTTGAGAATTTTACGGCACATTCGACGTTTTTAATATTAGCTCGCGATCAGGAATCTATCAATTTGCTGGAAAGATTGAATCTCTCCGTTTGAGAATTTTACGGCACATCGAACGTTTTTAATATTAGCTCGCGGTCAGGAATCGATGAATTTGCTAGAAAGATGGAATCTCTCCGTTTCAGAATTTTACGGCACATCGAACGTTTTTAATAGTAGCTCGCGGTCAGGAATCTATGAATTTGCTGGAAAGATGGAATCTCTCCGTTTCAGAATTTTACGGCACATTGAACGTTTTTAATATTAGCTCGCGGTCAGGAATCTATCAATTTGCTGGAAAGATGGAATCTCTCCGTTTCAGAATTTTACGCCACATTTGAACGTTTTTAATATTAGCTCGCGGTCAGGAATCTATCAATTTGCTGGAAAGATGGAATCTCTCCGTTTCAGAATTTTACGGCACATTGAACGTTTTTAATATTAGCTCGCGGTCAGGAATCTATCAATTTGCTGGAAAGATGGAATCTCTCCGTTTCAGAATTTTACGGCACATTGAACGTTTTTAATATTAGCTCGCGGTCAGGAATCTATCAATTTGCTGGAAAGATGGAATCTCTCCGTTTGAGAATTTTACGGCACATTGAACGTTTTTAATATTAGCTCGCGGTCAGGAATCTATGAATTTGCTGGAAAGATGGAATCTCTCCGTTTCAGAATTTTACGGCACATTGAACGTTTTTAATATTAGCTCGCGGTCAGGAATCGATGAATTTGCTGGAAAGATGGAATCTCTCCGTTTGAGAATTTTACGGCACATCGAACGTTTTTAATATTATCTCGCGGTCAGGAATCTATGAATTTGCTGGAAAGATGGAATCTCTCCGTTTCAGAATTTTACGGCACATTGAACGTTTTTAATGTTAGCTCGCGGTCAGGAATCTATGAATTTGCTGGAAAGATGGAATCTCTCCGTTTCAGAATTTTACGGCACATTTGAACGTTTTTAATATTAGCTCGCGGTCAGGAATCTATGAATTTGCTGGAAAGATGGAATCTCTCCGTTTCAGAATTTTACGGCACATCGAACGTTTTTAATATTAGCTCGCGGTCAGGAATCTATGAATTTGCTGGAAAGATGGAATCTCTCCGTTTGAGAATTTTATGGCACATCGAACGTTTTTAATATTAGCTCGCGGTCAGGAATCTATGAATTTGCTGGAAAGATGGAATCTCTCCGTTTGAGAATTTTACGGCACATTGAACGTTTTTTAATATTAGCTCGCGGTCAGGAATCTATTAGCTCGCGATCAGGAATCTATGAATTTGCTGGAAAGATGGAATCTCTCCGTTTGAGAATTTTACGGCACATTCGACGTTTTTAATATTAGCTCGCGATCAGGAATCTATGAATTTGCTGGAAAGATGGAATCTCTCCGTTTGAGAATTTTACGGCACATTCGACGTTTTTAATATTAGCTCGCGGTCAGGAATCTATGAATTTGCTGGAAAGATGGAATCTCTCCGTTTGAGAATTTTACGGCACATTCGACGTTTTAATATTAGCTCGCGGTCAGGAATCTACGAATTTGCTGGAAAGATGGAATCTCTCCGTTTGAGAATTTTACGGCACATCGAACGTTTTTAATATTATCTCGCGGTCAGGAATCTATGAATTTGCTGGAAAGATGGAATCTCTCCGTTTCAGAATTTTACGGCACATTGAACGTTTTTAATGTTAGCTCGCGGTCAGGAATCTATGAATTTGCTGGAAAGATGGAATCTCTCCGTTTCAGAATTTTATGGCACATTTGAACGTTTTTAATATTAGCTCGCAGTCAGGAATCTATGAATTTGCTGGAAAGATGGAATCTCTCCGTTTCAGAATTTTACGGCACATCGAACGTTTTTAATATTAGCTCGCGGTCAGGAATCTATGAATTTGCTGGAAAGATGGAATCTCTCCGTTTGAGAATTTTACGGCACATCGAACGTTTTTAATATTAGCTCGCGGTCAGGAATCTATGAATTTGCTGGAAAGATGGAATCTCTCCGTTTGAGAATTTTACGGCACATTGAACGTTTTTTAATATTAGCTCGCGGTCAGGAATCTATTAGCTCGCGATCAGGAATCTATGAATTTGCTGGAAAGATGGAATCTCTCCGTTTGAGAATTTTACGGCACATTCGACGTTTTTAATATTAGCTCGCGATCAGGAATCTATGAATTTGCTGGAAAGATGGAATCTCTCCGTTTGAGAATTTTACGGCACATTCGACGTTTTTAATATTAGCTCGCGGTCAGGAATCTATGAATTTGCTGGAAAGATGGAATCTCTCCGTTTGAGAATTTTACGGCACATTCGACGTTTTTAATATTAGCTCGCGATCAGGAATCTATGAATTTGCTGGAAAGATGGAATCTCTCCGTTTGAGAATTTTACGGCAGATTCGACGTTTTTAATATTAGCTCGCGGTCAGGAATCTATGAATTTGCTGGAAAGATGGAATCTCTCCGTTTGAGAATTTTACGGCACATTCGACGTTTTTAATATTAGCTCGCGATCAGGAATCTATGAATTTGCTGGAAAGATGGAATCTCTCCGTTTGAGAATTTTACGGCACATTCAACGTTTTTAATATTAGCTCGCGGTCAGGAATCTATGAATTTGCTGGAAAGATGGAATCTCTCCGTTTGAGAATTTTACGGCACATTGAACGTTTTTAATATTAGCTCGCGATCAGGAATCTATGAATTGGCTGGAAAGATGGAATCTCTCCGTTTGAGAATTTTACGGCACATTCAACGTTTTTAATATTAGCTCGCGGTCAGGAATCTATGAATTTGCTGGAAAGATGGAATCTCACGGTTTGAGAATTTTACGGCACATTCGACGTTTTTAATATTAGCTCGCGGTTAGGAATCTATGAATTTGCTGGAAAGATGGAATCTCTCCGTTTGAGAATTTTACGGCACATTCGACGTTTTCAATATTAGCTCGCGATCAGGAATCTATGAATTTGCTGGAAAGATGGAATCTCTCCGTTTGAGAATTTTACGGCACATTCGACGTTTTTAATATTAGCTCGCGATCAGGAATCTATGAATTTGCTGGAAAGATGGAATCTCTCCGTTTGAGAATTTTACGGCACATTCGACGTTTTTAATATTAGCTCGCGGTCAGGAATCTATGAATTTGCTGGAAAGATGGAATCTCTCCGTTTGAGAATTTTACGGCACATTGAACGTTTTTAATATTAGCTCGCGGTCAGGAATCTATGAATTTGCTGGAAAGATGGAATCTCTCCGTTTGAGAATTTTACGGCACATTCGACGTTTTTAATATTAGCTCGCGGTCAGGAATCTATGAATTTGCTGGAAAGATGGAATCTCTCCGTTTGAGAATTTTACGGCACATTCGACGTTTTTAATATTAGCTCGCGGTCAGGAATCTATGAATTTGCTGGAAAGATGGAATCTCTCCGTTTGAGAATTTTACGGCACATTGAACGTTTTTAATATTAGCTCGCGGTCAGGAATCTATGAATTTGCTGGAAAGATGGAATCTCTCCGTTTGAGAATTTTACGGCACATTCGACGTTTTTAATATTAGCTCGCGGTCAGGAATCTATGAATTTGCTGGAAAGATGGAATCTCTCCGTTTGAGAATTTTTCGGCACATTGAACGTTTTTAATATTAGCTCGCGGTCAGGAATCTATGAATTTGCTGGAAAGATGGAATCTCTCCGTTTGAGAATTTTACGGCACATTGAACGTTTTTTAATATTAGCTCGCGGTCAGGAATCTATTAGCTCGCGATCAGGAATCTATGAATTTGCTGGAAAGATGGAATCTCTCCGTTTGAGAATTTTATGGCACATTCGACGTTTTTAATATTAGCTCGCGATCAGGAATCTATGAATTTGCTGGAAAGATGGAATCTCTCCGTTTGAGAATTTTACGGCACATTCGACGTTTTTAATATTAGCTCGCGGTCAGGAATCTATGAATTTGCTGGAAAGATGGAATCTCTCCGTTTGAGAATTTTACGGCACATTCGACGTTTTTAATATTAGCTCGCGATCAGGAATCTATGAATTTGCTGGAAAGATGGAATCTCTCCGTTTGAGAATTTTACGGCACATTCGACGTTTTTAATATTAGCTCGCGGTCAGGAATCTATGAATTTGCTGGAAAGATGGAATCTCTCCGTTTGAGAATTTTACGGCACATTCGACGTTTTTAATATTAGCAAGCGATCAGGAATCTATGAATTTGCTGGAAAGATGGAATCTCTCCGTTTGAGAATTTTACGGCACATTCGACGTTTTTAATATTAGCTCGCGGTCAGGAATCTATGAATTTGCTGGAAAGATGGAATCTCTCCGTTTCAGAATTTTACGGCACATTGAACGTTTTTAATATTAGCTCGCGGTCAGGAATCTATCAATTTGCTGGAAAGATGGAATCTCTCCGTTTGAGAATTTTACGGCACATTCAACGTTTTTAATATTAGCTCGCGGTCAGGAATCTATGAATTTGCTGGAAAGATGGAATCTCTCCGTTTGAGAATTTTACGGCACATTGAACGTTTTTAATATTAGCTCGCGATCAGGAATCTATGAATTGGCTGGAAAGATGGAATCTCTCCGTTTGAGAATTTTACGGCACATTCGACGTTTTTAATATTAGCTCGCGGTCAGGAATCTATGAATTTGCTGGAAAGATGGAATCTCTCGGTTTGAGAATTTTACGGCACATTCGACGTTTTTAATATTAGCTCGCGGTTAGGAATCTATGAATTTGCTGGAAAGATGGAATCTCTCCGTTTGAGAATTTTACGGCACATTCGACGTTTTCAATATTAGCTCGCGATCAGGAATCTATTAGCTCGCGATCAGGAATCTATGAATTTGCTGGAAAGATGGAATCTCTCCGTTTGAGAATTTTACGGCACATTCGACGTTTTTAATATTAGCTCGCGATCAGGAATCTATGAATTTGCTGGAAAGATGGAATCTCTCCGTTTGAGAATTTTACGGCACATTCGACGTTTTTAATATTAGCTCGCGGTCAGGAATCTATGAATTTGCTGGAAAGATGGAATCTCTCCGTTTGAGAATTTTACGGCACATTCGACGTTTTTAATATTAGCTCGCGATCAGGAATCTATGAATTTGCTGGAAAGATGGAATCTCTCCGTTTGAGAATTTTACGGCACATTCGACGTTTTTAATATTAGCTCGCGGTCAGGAATCTATGAATTTGCTGGAAAGATGGAATCTCTCCGTTTCAGAATTTTACGGCACATTGAACGTTTTTAATATTAGCTCGCGGTCAGGAATCTATCAATTTGCTGGAAAGATGGAATCTCTCCGTTTGAGAATTTTACGGCACATTGAACGTTTTTAATATTAGCTCGCGGTCAGGAATCGATGAATTTGCTGGAAAGATGGAATCTCTCCGTTTGAGAGTTTTACGGCACATCGAACGTTTTTAATATTATCTCGCGGTCAGGAATCTATGAATTTGCTGGAAAGATGGAATCTCTCCGTTTCAGAATTTTACGGCACATTGAACGTTTTTAATGTTAGCTCGCGGTCAGGAATCTATGAATTTGCTGGAAAGATGGAATCTCTCCGTTTCAGAATTTTACGGCACATTTGAACGTTTTTAATATTAGCTCGCGGTCAGGAATCTATGAATTTGCTGGAAAGATGGAATCTCTCCGTTTCAGAATTTTACGGCACATCGAACGTTTTTAATATTAGCTCGCGGTCAGGAATCTATGAATTTGCTGGAAAGATGGAATCTCTCCGTTTGAGAATTTTACGGCACATCGAACGTTTTTAATATTAGCTCGCGGTCAGGAATCTATGAATTTGCTGGAAAGATGGAATCTCTCCGTTTGAGAATTTTACGGCACATTCGACGTTTTTAATATTAGCTCGCGGTCAGGAATCTATGAATTTGCTGGAAAGATGGAATCTCTCCGTTTGAGAATTTTTCGGCACATTGAACGTTTTTAATATTAGCTCGCGGTCAGGAATCTATGAATTTGCTGGAAAGATGGAATCTCTCCGTTTGAGAATTTTACGGCACATTGAACGTTTTTTAATATTAGCTCGCGGTCAGGAATCTATTAGCTCGCGATCAGGAATCTATGAATTTGCTGGAAAGATGGAATCTCTCCGTTTGAGAATTTTATGGCACATTCGACGTTTTTAATATTAGCTCGCGATCAGGAATCTATGAATTTGCTGGAAAGATGGAATCTCTCCGTTTGAGAATTTTACGGCACATTCGACGTTTTTAATATTAGCTCGCGGTCAGGAATCTATGAATTTGCTGGAAAGATGGAATCTCTCCGTTTGAGAATTTTACGGCACATTCGACGTTTTTAATATTAGCTCGCGATCAGGAATCTATGAATTTGCTGGAAAGATGGAATCTCTCCGTTTGAGAATTTTACGGCACATTCGACGTTTTTAATATTAGCTCGCGGTCAGGAATCTATGAATTTGCTGGAAAGATGGAATCTCTCCGTTTGAGAATTTTACGGCACATTCGACGTTTTTAATATTAGCTCGCGATCAGGAATCTATGAATTTGCTGGAAAGATGGAATCTCTCCGTTTGAGAATTTTACGGCACATTCAACGTTTTTAATATTAGCTCGCGGTCAGGAATCTATGAATTTGCTGGAAAGATGGAATCTCTCCGTTTGAGAATTTTACGGCACATTGAACGTTTTTAATATTAGCTCGCGATCAGGAATCTATGAATTGGCTGGAAAGATGGAATCTCTCCGTTTGAGAATTTTACGGCACATTCGACGTTTTTAATATTAGCTCGCGGTCAGGAATCTATGAATTTGCTGGAAAGATGGAATCTCTCGGTTTGAGAATTTTACGGCACATTCGACGTTTTTAATATTAGCTCGCGGTTAGGAATCTATGAATTTGCTGGAAAGATGGAATCTCTCCGTTTGAGAATTTTACGGCACATTCGACGTTTTCAATATTAGCTCGCGATCAGGAATCTATTAGCTCGCGATCAGGAATCTATGAATTTGCTGGAAAGATGGAATCTCTCCGTTTGAGAATTTTACGGCACATTCGACGTTTTTAATATTAGCTCGCGATCAGGAATCTATGAATTTGCTGGAAAGATGGAATCTCTCCGTTTGAGAATTTTACGGCACATTCGACGTTTTTAATATTAGCTCGCGGTCAGGAATCTATGAATTTGCTGGAAAGATGGAATCTCTCCGTTTCAGAATTTTACGGCACATTGAACGTTTTTAATATTAGCTCGCGGTCAGGAATCTATCAATTTGCTGGAAAGATGGAATCTCTCCGTTTGAGAATTTTACGGCACATTGAACGTTTTTAATATTAGCTCGCGGTCAGGAATCGATGAATTTGCTGGAAAGATGGAATCTCTCCGTTTGAGAGTTTTACGGCACATCGAACGTTTTTAATATTATCTCGCGGTCAGGAATCTATGAATTTGCTGGAAAGATGGAATCTCTCCGTTTCAGAATTTTACGGCACATTGAACGTTTTTAATGTTAGCTCGCGGTCAGGAATCTATGAATTTGCTGGAAAGATGGAATCTCTCCGTTTCAGAATTTTACGGCACATTTGAACGTTTTTAATATTAGCTCGCGGTCAGGAATCTATGAATTTGCTGGAAAGATGGAATCTCTCCGTTTCAGAATTTTACGGCACATCGAACGTTTTTAATATTAGCTCGCGGTCAGGAATCTATGAATTTGCTGGAAAGATGGAATCTCTCCGTTTGAGAATTTTACGGCACATCGAACGTTTTTAATATTAGCTCGCGGTCAGGAATCTATGAATTTGCTGGAAAGATGGAATCTCTCCGTTTGAGAATTTTACGGCACATTGAACGTTTTTTAATATTAGCTCGCGGTCAGGAATCTATTAGCTCGCGATCAGGAATCTATGAATTTGCTGGAAAGATGGAATCTCTCCGTTTGAGAATTTTACGGCACATTCGACGTTTTTAATATTAGCTCGCGGTCAGGAATCTATGAATTTGCTGGAAAGATGGAATCTCTCCGTTTGAGAATTTTACGGCACATTCGACGTTTTAATATTAGCTCGCGGTCAGGAATCTACGAATTTGCTGGAAAGATGGAATCTCTCCGTTTGAGAATTTTACGGCACATCGAACGTTTTTAATATTATCTCGCGGTCAGGAATCTATGAATTTGCTGGAAAGATGGAATCTCTCCGTTTCAGAATTTTACGGCACATTGAACGTTTTTAATGTTAGCTCGCGGTCAGGAATCTATGAATTTGCTGGAAAGATGGAATCTCTCCGTTTCAGAATTTTACGGCACATTTGAACGTTTTTAATATTAGCTCGCAGTCAGGAATCTATGAATTTGCTGGAAAGATGGAATCTCTCCGTTTCAGAATTTTACGGCACATCGAACGTTTTTAATATTAGCTCGCGGTCAGGAATCTATGAATTTGCTGGAAAGATGGAATCTCTCCGTTTGAGAATTTTACGGCACATCGAACGTTTTTAATATTAGCTCGCGGTCAGGAATCTATGAATTTGCTGGAAAGATGGAATCTCTCCGTTTGAGAATTTTACGGCACATTGAACGTTTTTTAATATTAGCTCGCGGTCAGGAATCTATTAGCTCGCGATCAGGAATCTATGAATTTGCTGGAAAGATGGAATCTCTCCGTTTGAGAATTTTACGGCACATTCGACGTTTTTAATATTAGCTCGCGATCAGGAATCTATGAATTTGCTGGAAAGATGGAATCTCTCCGTTTGAGAATTTTACGGCACATTCGACGTTTTTAATATTAGCTCGCGGTCAGGAATCTATGAATTTGCTGGAAAGATGGAATCTCTCCGTTTGAGAATTTTACGGCACATTCGACGTTTTTAATATTAGCTCGCGATCAGGAATCTATGAATTTGCTGGAAAGATGGAATCTCTCCGTTTGAGAATTTTACGGCAGATTCGACGTTTTTAATATTAGCTCGCGGTCAGGAATCTATGAATTTGCTGGAAAGATGGAATCTCTCCGTTTGAGAATTTTACGGCACATTCGACGTTTTTAATATTAGCTCGCGATCAGGAATCTATGAATTTGCTGGAAAGATGGAATCTCTCCGTTTGAGAATTTTACGGCACATTCAACGTTTTTAATATTAGCTCGCGGTCAGGAATCTATGAATTTGCTGGAAAGATGGAATCTCTCCGTTTGAGAATTTTACGGCACATTCGACGTTTTTAATATTAGCTCGCGGTCAGGAATCTATGAATTTGCTGGAAAGATGGAATCTCTCCGTTTGAGAATTTTACGGCAGATTCGACGTTTTTAATATTAGCTCGCGGTCAGGAATCTATGAATTTGCTGGAAAGATGGAATCTCTCCGTTTGAGAATTTTACGGCACATTCGACGTTTTTAATATTAGCTCGCGATCAGGAATCTATGAATTTGCTGGAAAGATGGAATCTCTCCGTTTGAGAATTTTACGGCACATTCAACGTTTTTAATATTAGCTCGCGGTCAGGAATCTATGAATTTGCTGGAAAGATGGAATCTCTCCGTTTGAGAATTTTACGGCACATTGAACGTTTTTAATATTAGCTCGCGATCAGGAATCTATGAATTGGCTGGAAAGATGGAATCTCTCCGTTTGAGAATTTTACGGCACATTCAACGTTTTTAATATTAGCTCGCGGTCAGGAATCTATGAATTTGCTGGAAAGATGGAATCTCTCCGTTTGAGAATTTTACGGCACGTTGAACGTTTTTAATATTAGCTCGCGGTCAGGAATCTATGAATTTGCTGGAAAGATGGAATCTCTCCGTTTGAGAATTTTACGGCACATTCGACGTTTTCAATATTAGCTCGCGATCAGGAATCTATGAATTTGCTGGAAAGATGGAATCTCTCCGTTTGAGAATTTTACGGCACATTCGACGTTTTTAATATTAGCTCGCGATCAGGAATCTATGAATTTGCTGGAAAGATGGAATCTCTCCGTTTGAGAATTTTACGGCACATTCGACGTTTTTAATATTAGCTCGCGGTCAGGAATCTATGAATTTGCTGGAAAGATGGAATCTCTCCGTTTGAGAATTTTACGGCAGATTCGACGTTTTTAATATTAGCTCGCGGTCAGGAATCTATGAATTTGCTGGAAAGATGGAATCTCTCCGTTTGAGAATTTTACGGCACATTGAACGTTTTTAATATTAGCTCGCGGTCAGGAATCTATGAATTTGCTGGAAAGATGGAATCTCTCCGTTTGAGAATTTTACGGCACATTGAACGTTTTTTAATATTAGCTCGCGGTCAGGAATCTATTAGCTCGCGATCAGGAATCTATGAATTTGCTGGAAAGATGGAATCTCTCCGTTTGAGAATTTTACGGCACATTCGACGTTTTTAATATTAGCTCGCGATCAGGAATCTATGAATTTGCTGGAAAGATGGAATCTCTCCGTTTGAGAATTTTACGGCACATTCGACGTTTTTAATATTAGCTCGCGATCAGGAATCTATGAATTTGCTGGAAAGATGGAATCTCTCCGTTTGAGAATTTTTACGGCACATTCGACGTTTTTAATATTAGCTCGCGGTCAGGAATCTATGAATTTGCTGGAAAGATGGAATCTCTCCGTTTGAGAATTTTACGGCACATTCGACGTTTTTAATATTAGCTCGCGATCAGGAATCTATGAATTTGCTGGAAAGATGGAATCTCTCCGTTTGAGAATTTTACGGCACATTCGACGTTTTTAATATTAGCTCGCGATCAGGGAATCTATGAATTTGCTGGAAAGATGGAATCTCTCCGTTTGAGAATTTTACGGCACATTCAACGTTTTTTAATATTAGCTCGCGGTCAGGAATCTATGAATTTGCTGGAAAGATGGAATCTCTCCGTTTGAGAATTTTACGGCACATTGAACGTTTTGAATATTAGCTCGCGATCAGGAATCTATGAATTGGCTGGAAAGATGGAATCTCTCCGTTTGAGAATTTTACGGCACATTCGACGTTTTTAATATTAGCTCGCGATCAGGAATCTATGAATTTGCTGGAAAGATGGAATCTCTCCGTTTGAGAATTTTACGGCACATTCAACGTTTTTAATATTAGCTCGCGGTCAGGAATCTATGAATTTGCTGGAAAGATGGAATCTCTCCGTTGAGAATTTTACGGCACGTTGAACGTTTTTAATATTAGCTCGCGGTCAGGAATCTATGAATTTGCTGGAAAGATGGAATCTCTCCGTTTGAGAATTTTACGGCACATTCGACGTTTTCAATATTAGCTCGCGATCAGGAATCTATGAATTTGCTGGAAAGATGGAATCTCTCCGTTTGAGAATTTTACGGCACATTCGACGTTTTTAATATTAGCTCGCGATCAGGAATCTATGAATTTGCTGGAAAGATGGAATCTCTCCGTTGAGAATTTTACGGCACATTCGACGTTTTTAATATTAGCTCGCGGTCAGGAATCTATGAATTTGCTGGAAAGATGGAATCTCTCCGTTTGAGAATTTTACGGCAGATTCGACGTTTTTAATATTAGCTCGCGGTCAGGAATCTATGAATTTGCTGGAAAGATGGAATCTCTCCGTTTGAGAATTTTACGGCACATTGAACGTTTTTAATATTAGCTCGCGGTCAGGAATCTATGAATTTGCTGGAAAGATGGAATCTCTCCGTTTGAGAATTTTACGGCACATTGAACGTTTTTTAATATTAGCTCGCGGTCAGGAATCTATTAGCTCGCGATCAGGAATCTATGAATTTGCTGGAAAGATGGAATCTCTCCGTTTGAGAATTTTACGGCACATTCGACGTTTTTTAATATTAGCTCGCGATCAGGAATCTATGAATTTGCTGGAAAGATGGAATCTCTCCGTTTGAGAATTTTACGGCACATTCGACGTTTTTAATATTAGCTCGCGGTCAGGAATCTATGAATTTGCTGGAAAGATGGAATCTCTCCGGTTTGAGAATTTTACGGCACATTCGACGTTTTTAATATTAGCTCGCGATCAGGAATCTATGAATTTGCTGGAAAGATGGAATCTCTCCGTTTGAGAATTTTACGGCACATTCGACGTTTTTAATATTAGCTCGCGATCAGGAATCTATGAATTTGCTGGAAAGATGGAATCTCTCCGTTTGAGAATTTTACGGCACATTCAACGTTTTTAATATTAGCTCGCGGTCAGGAATCTATGAATTTGCTGGAAAGATGGAATCTCTCCGTTTGAGAATTTTACGGCACATTGAACGTTTTGAATATTAGCTCGCGATCAGGAATCTATGAATTGGCTGGAAAGATGGAATCTCTCCGTTTGAGAATTTTACGGCACATTCGACGTTTTTAATATTAGCTCGCGATCAGGAATCTATGAATTTGCTGGAAAGATGGAATCTCTCCGTTTGAGAATTTTACGGCACATTCAACGTTTTTAATATTAGCTCGCGGTCAGGAATCTATGAATTTGCTGGAAAGATGGAATCTCTCCGTTTGAGAATTTTACGGCACATTCGACGTTTTTAATATTAGCTCGCGATCAGGAATCTATGAATTTGCTGGAAAGATGGAATCTCTCCGTTTGAGAATTTTACGGCACATTCAACGTTTTTAATATTAGCTCGCGGTCAGGAATCTATGAATTTGCTGGAAAGATGGAATCTCTCCGTTTGAGAATTTTACGGCACATTGAACGTTTTGAATATTAGCTCGCGATCAGGAATCTATGAATTGGCTGGAAAGATGGAATCTCTCCGTTTGAGAATTTTACGGCACATTCGACGTTTTTAATATTAGCTCGCGATCAGGAATCTATGAATTTGCTGGAAAGATGGAATCTCTCCGTTTGAGAATTTTACGGCACATTCGACGTTTTTAATATTAGCTCGCGGTCAGGAATCTATGAATTTGCTGGAAAGATGGAATCTCTCCGTTTGAGAATTTTACGCTACATTGAACGTTTTTAATATTAGCTCGCGGTCAGGAATCTATGAATTTGCTGAAAGATGGAATCCCTCCGTTTGAGAATTTACGGCACATTGAACGTTTTTAATATTAGCTCGCGGTCAGGAATCTATGAATTTGCTGGAAAGATGGAATCTCTCCGTTTGAGAATTTTACGGCACATCGACGTTTTTAATATTAGCTCGCGGTCAGGAATCTATGAATTTGCTGGAAAGATGGAATCTCTCCGTTTGAGAATTTTACGGCACATTCGACGTTTTTAATATTAGCTCGCGGTCAGGAATCTATGAATTTGCTGGAAAGATGGAATCTCGCCGTTTGAGAATTTTACGGCACATTGAACGTTTTTAATATTAGCTCGCGGTCAGGAATCTATGAATTTGCTGGAAAGATGGAATCTCTCCGTTTGAGAATTTTACGGCACATTGAACGTTTTTTAATATTAGCTCGCGGTCAGGAATCTATTAGCTCGCGATCAGGAATCTATGATTTGCTGGAAAGATGGAATCTCTCCGTTTGAGAATTTTACGGCACATTCGACGTTTTTAATATTAGCTCGCGATCAGGAATCTATGAATTGCTGGAAAGATGGAATCTCTCCGTTTGAGAATTTTACGGCACATTCGACGTTTTTAATATTAGCTCGCGGTCAGGAATCTATGAATTTGCTGGAAAGATGGAATCTCTCCGTTTGAGAATTTTACGGCACATTCGACGTTTTTAATATTAGCTCGCGATCAGGAATCTATGAATTTGCTGGAAAGATGGAATCTCTCCGTTTGAGAATTTTACGGCACATTCGACGTTTTTAATATTAGCTCGCGATCAGGAATCTATGAATTTGCTGGAAAGATGGAATCTCTCCGTTTGAGAATTTTACGGCACATTCAACGTTTTTAATATTAGCTCGCGGTCAGGAATCTATGAATTTGCTGGAAAGATGGAATCTCTCCGTTTGAGAATTTTACGGCACATTGAACGTTTTGAATATTAGCTCGCGATCAGGAATCTATGAATTGGCTGGAAAGATGGAATCTCTCCGTTTGAGAATTTTACGGCACATTCGACGTTTTTAATATTAGCTCGCGATCAGGAATCTATGAAATTGCTGGAAAGATGGAATCTCTCCGTTTGAGAATTTTACGGCACATTCAACGTTTTTAATATTAGCTCGCGGTCAGGAATCTATGAATTTGCTGGAAAGATGGAATCTCTCCGTTTGAGAATTTTACGGCACATTCGACGTTTTTAATATTAGCTCGCGATCAGGAATCTATGAATTTGCTGGAAAGATGGAATCTCTCCGTTTGAGAATTTTACGGCACATTCAAACGTTTTTAATATTAGCTCGCGGTCAGGAATCTATGAATTTGCTGGAAAGATGGAATCTCTCCGTTTGAGAATTTTACGGCACATTGAACGTTTTGAATATTAGCTCGCGATCAGGAATCTATGAATTGGCTGGAAAGATGGAATCTCTCGGTTTGAGAATTTTACGGCACATTCGACGTTTTTAATATTAGCTCGCGGTCAGGAATCTATGAATTTGCTGGAAAGATGGAATCTCTCGGTTTGAGAATTTACGGCACATTCGACGTTTTTAATATTAGCTCGCGGTTAGGAATCTATGAATTTGCTGGAAAGATGGAATCTCGTCCGTTTGAGAATTTTACGGCACATTCGACGTTTTCAATATTAGCTCGCGATCAGGAATCTATGAATTTGCTGGAAAGATGGAATCTCTCCGTTTGAGAATTTTACGGCACATTCGACGTTTTTAATATTAGCTCGCGATCAGGAATCTATGAATTTGCTGGAAAGATGGAATCTCTCCGTTTGAGAATTTTACGGCACATTCGACGTTTTTAATATTAGCTCGCGGTCCAGGAATCTATGAATTTGCTGGAAAGATGGAATCTCTCCGTTTGAGAATTTTACGCTACATTCGAACGTTTTTAATATTAGCTCGCGGTCAGGAATCTATGAATTTGTTGGAAAGATGGAATCTCTCCGTTTGAGAATTTTACGGCACATTCGACGTTTTTAATATTAGCTCGCGGTCAGGAATCTATGAATTTGCTGGAAAGATGGAATCTCTCCGTTTGAGAATTTTACGGCACATTCGACGTTTTTAATATTAGCTCGCGGTCAGGAATCTATGAATTTGCTGGAAAGATGGAATCTCTCCGTTTGAGAATTTTACGGCACATTCGAACGTTTTTAATATTAGCTCGCGGTCAGGAATCTATGAATTTGCTGGAAAGATGGAATCTCTCCGTTTGAGAATTTTACGGCACATTCGACGTTTTTAATATTAGCTCGCGGTCAGGAATCTATGAATTTGCTGGAAAGATGGAATCCCTCCGTTTGAGAATTTTACGGCACATTGAACGTTTTTAATATTAGCTCGCGGTCAGGAATCTATTAATTTGCTGGAAGATGGAATCTCTCCGTTTGAGAATTTTACGGCACATTGAACGTTTTTTAATATTAGCTCGCGGTCAGGAATCTATTAGCTCGCGATCAGGAATCTATGAATTTGCTGGAAAGATGGAATCTCTCCGTTTGAGAATTTTACGGCACATTGAACGTTTTGAATATTAGCTCGCGATCAGGAATCTATGAATTGGCTGAAAGATGGAATCTCTCCGTTTGAGAATTTTACGGCACATTCGACGTTTTTAATATTAGCTCGCGATCAGGAATCTATGAATTTGCTGGAAAGATGGAATCTCTCCGTTTGAGAATTTTACGGCACATTCAACGTTTTTAATATTAGCTCGCGGTCAGGAATCTATGAATTTGCTGGAAAGATGGAATCTCTCCGTTTGAGAATTTTACGGCACATTCGACGTTTTTAATATTAGCTCGCGATCAGGAATCTATGAATTTGCTGGAAAGATGGAATCTCTCCGTTTGAGAATTTTACGGCACATTGAACGTTTTTTAATATTAGCTCGCGGTCAGGAATCTATTAGCTCGCGATCAGGAATCTATGAATTGGCTGGAAAGATGGAATCTCTCGGTTTGAGAATTTTACGGCACATTCGACGTTTTTAATATTAGCTCGCGGTCAGGAATCTATGAATTTGCTGGAAAGATGGAATCTCTCGGTTTGAGAATTTTACGGCACATTCGACGTTTTTAATATTAGCTCGCGGTTAGGAATCCTATGAATTTGCTGGAAAGATGGAATCTGTCCGTTTGAGAATTTTACGGCACATTCGACGTTTTCAATATTAGCTCGCGATCAGGAATCTATGAATTTGCTGGAAAGATGGAATCTCTCCGTTTGAGAATTTTACGGCACATTCGACGTTTTTAATATTAGCTCGCGATCAGGAATCTATGAATTTGCTGGAAAGATGGAATCTCTCCGTTTGAGAATTTTACGGCACATTCGACGTTTTTAATATTAGCTCGCGGTCAGGAATCTATGAATTTGCTGGAAAGATGGAATCTCTCCGTTTGAGAATTTTACGCTACATTGAACGTTTTTAATATTAGCTCGCGGTCAGGAATCTATGAATTTGTTGGAAAGATGGAATCTCTCCGTTTGAGAATTTTACGGCACATTCGACGTTTTTAATATTAGCTCGCGGTCAGGAATCTATGAATTTGCTGGAAAGATGGAATCTCTCCGTTTGAGAATTTTACGGCACATTCGACGTTTTTAATATTAGCTCGCGGTCAGGAATCTATGAATTTGCTGGAAAGATGGAATCTCTCCGTTTGAGAATTTTACGGCACATTCGACGTTTTTAATATTAGCTCGCGGTCAGGAATCTATGAATTTGCTGGAAAGATGGAATCTCTCCGTTTGAGAATTTTACGGCACATTCGACGTTTTTAATATTAGCTCGCGGTCAGGAATCTATGAATTTGCTGGAAAGATGGAATCCCTCCGTTTGAGAATTTTACGGCACATTGAAACGTTTTTAATATTAGCTCGCGGTCAGGAATCTATTAATTTGCTGGAAAGATGGAATCTCTCCGTTTGAGAATTTTACGGCACATTGAACGTTTTTTAATATTAGCTCGCGGTCAGGAATCTATTAGCTCGCGATCAGGAATCTATGAATTTGCTGGAAAGATGGAATCTCTCCGTTTGAGAATTTTACGGCACATTCGACGTTTTTAATATTAGCTCGCGATCAGGAATCTATGAATTTGCTGGAAAGATGGAATCTCTCCGTTTGAGAATTTTACGGCACATTCGACGTTTTTAATATTAGCTCGCGGTCAGGAATCTATGAATTTGCTGGAAAGATGGAATCTCTCCGTTTGAGAATTTTACGGCACATTGAACGTTTTTTAATATTAGCTCGCGGTCAGGAATCTATTAGCTCGCGATCAGGAATCTATGAATTTGCTGGAAAGATGGAATCTCTCCGTTTGAGAATTTTACGGCACATTCGACGTATTTAATATTAGCTCGCGGTCAGGAATCTATGAATTTGCTGGAAAGATGGAATCTCTCCGTTTGAGAATTTTACGGCACATTCGACGTTTTTTAATATTAGCTCGCGATCAGGAATCTATGAATTTGCTGGAAAGATGGAATCTCTCCGTTTGAAATTTTACGGCACATTCGACGTTTTTAATATTAGCTCGCGGTCAGGAATCTATGAATTTGCTGGAAAGATGGAATCTCTCCGTTTGAGAATTTTACGGCACATTCGACGTTTTTAATATTAGCTCGCGGTCAGGAATCTATGAATTTGCTGGAAAGATGGAATCTCTCCGTTTGAGAATTTTACGGCACATTCGACGTTTTTAATATTAGCTCGCGATCAGGAATCTATGAATTTGCTGGAAAGATGGAATCTCTCCGTTTGAGAATTTTACGGCACATTCGACGTTTTTAATATTAGCTCGCGGTCAGGAATCTATGAATTTGCTGGAAAGATGGAATCTCTCCGTTTGAGAATTTTACGGCACATTCGACGTTTTTAATATTAGCTCGCGGTCAGGAATCTATGGAATTTGCTGGAAAGATGGAATCTCTCCGTTTGAGAATTTTACGGCACATTCGACGTTTTTTAATATTAGCTCGCGGTCAGGAATCTTAGCTCGCGATAAGGAATTTGCTGGAAAGATGGAATCTCTCCGTTTGAGAATTTTACGGCACATTCGACGTTTTTAATATTAGCTCGCGGTCAGGAATCTATGAATTTGCTGGAAAGATGGAATCTCTCCGTTTGAGAATTTTACGGCACATTCGACGTTTTTAATATTAGCTCGCGGTCAGGAATCTATGAATTTGCTGGAAAGATGGAATCTCTCCGTTTGAGAATTTTACGGCACATTCGACGTTTTTAATATTAGCTCGCGGTCAGGAATCTATGAATTTGCTGGAAAGATGGAATCTCTCCGTTTGAGAATTTTACGGCACATTCGACGTTTTAATATTAGCTCGCGGATCAGGAATCTATGAATTTGCTGGAAAGATGGAATCTCTCCGTTTGAGAATTTTACGGCACATTCGACGTTTTTAATATTAGCTCGCGGTCAGGAATCTATGAATTTGCTGGAAAGATGGAATCTCTCCGTTTGAGAATTTTACGGCACATTCGACGTTTTTAATATTAGCTCGCGGTCAGGAATCTATGAATTTGCTGGAAAGATGGAATCTCTCCGTTTGAGAATTTTACGGCACATTCGACGTTTTTAATATTAGCTCGCGGTCAGGAATCCTATGAATTTTGCTGGAAAGATGGAATCTCTCCGTTTGAGAATTTTACGGCACATTCGACGTTTTTAATATTAGCTCGCGGTCAGGAATCTATGAATTTGCTGGAAAGATGGAATCTCTCCGTTTGAGAATTTTACGGCACATTCGACGTTTTTAATATTAGCTCGCGATCAGGAATCTATGAATTTGCTGGAAAGATGGAATCTCTCCGTTTGAGAATTTACGGCACATTCGACGTTTTTAATATTAGCTCGCGGTCAGGAATCTATGAATTTGCTGGAAAGATGGAATCTCTCCGTTGAGAATTTTACGGCACATTCGACGTTTTTAATATTAGCTCGCGGTCAGGAATCTATGAATTTGCTGGAAAGATGGAATCTCTCCGTTTGAGAATTTTACGGCACATTCGACGTTTTTAATATTAGCTCGCGGTCAGGAATCTATGAATTTGCTGGAAAGATGGAATCTCTCCGTTTGAGAATTTTACGGCACATTCGACGTTTTTAATATTAGCTCGCGATCAGGAATCTATGAATTTGCTGGAAAGATGGAATCTCTCCGTTGAGAATTTTACGGCACATTCGACGTTTTTAATATTAGCTCGCGGTCAGGAATCTATGAATTTGCTGGAAAGATGGAATCTCTCCGTTTGAGAATTTTACGGCACATTCGACGTTTTTAATATTAGCTCGCGGTCAGGATTCGTTCATGAATTTGCTGGAAAGATGGAAGATCTCTCCGTTTGAGAATTTTACGGCACATTCGACGTTTTTAATATTAGCTCGCGGTCAGGAATCTATGAATTTGGCTGGAAAGATGGAATCTCTCCGTTTGAGAATTTTACGGCACATTCGAC
>JAOWCC010001373.1:0-24987 GCA_030867875.1 Actinernus sp. WN-2022 | reverse complement strand
TATGTAGGATCCTGTTTTAGGATCCTATTCAAGATACTGTTCCTATGTAGGATCCTATTCAGGATCCTATATAGGATCCTATGTAGGATCCTTTTCAGGATCATATTCAAGATGCTGTTCCTATGTAGGATCCTACTCAGGATCCTGACAGTATAGGACCCTATGTAGGATCCTTTTCAGGATCCTATTCAAGATGCCATTCCTATGTTGGATCCTTTTCAGGATCCTATTCAAGATGAGGTTCCTATCTAGGATCCTACTCAGGATCCTACTCAGGATCCTGTATACATGTAGGATCTACATAGGATCCTTTTCAGGTTCATATTTATTCAAGATCCTGTTCCTACATAAGATTCAGGATTATGTTCCTATGTAAGATCCTATTCGGGATTCTATTCCTACATTAAGGATCCTATTCAGGATTATGTTCCTATGTAGGATCCTATTCAGGATCTTATTCCTACATAGGATCCTATTCAGGAGCATGTAGGATTCTGTTCCTGTTCAGGATCCTGCTCAGGATCCTGTCCCTGTGTAGGATCCTACAGGATCCTACAATATCCCTTGTCCAGGATATGCACCAGGGATATTACAATCTTGATGAGCTCACTCAGATCCCCTGTATTTACCAGTAATATGACAATGATCTCTTACTCTGACATCATTTTCTGTATACTTTTTTATTACAAACATGACATTTATCAGCTGTTTTAAAATCTTTTCTATCCTCTTTTGTTATTATCATGTCTTTGTTAAAATGTTTTTTTCTTAATCTTATTACAGTATTTGACTTCTTCTAAAATATTTTCCATAAATTTGTAAACAGCCTTTTCGCCTCTAAAGTCTCTATTGGTTTGCTATATGTATCATCATAGCAACAGACAACCTTATAACCATAACCACAATCTATGTGTTTTTGATAGGCTTCAGTATATGATTTATCATAATTGTTTGGTTTACAGCCATCTATCTTTTCAGTAATTGCTTCAAAATCTGCATAAATGACAAAGGGAACATTTAACTGTTTATGGAAATTGTTAAACTTTAGTATATTCTCACCTTTTTTAGGCATTTTTATTGCTTGTGTTCCATTTACTTGAATGCAATTTTCTTTATGAGCAATCAATACTTTTTCAGAGCTGAATGCATTGTAAACAATATATACAAAAATGCTTTTTTTGGTGTGATTTCGTCTGTTTATGCATAAATTTATTGAAATCAGTAATTAAAACATAATGCTTACTTTTATCTTCTGTAATCAATAACAAATCCGTATGCTTATCAAACTTTTCTTTAGATACGTAGATGGGATATGGTTGTTTATCCTCATAACCGAACACGTTTATATTAATACCGTTTTGCGTTTCAACTTTGTTGTACTGTTTTTGTGATATTGGAATTCAACGCTTGAATGCTTTAACATTTCAAGATATAATTGTTTGTCAGATTTCTTAATCCTCTGACGATTCTTATCTTGTGGATTCAAATGTCGAATATGACACCATCTAAAGCATTCATTATATTTTTATGTTTATCAACCCTTTATGCTGTGTTTTGAAGTTCAATAGGTAATTGTATGTTCAGTGTATGAATTAATTTCCCTTCAAGGGTTCATATTTAACTATATTAATATAGTGCTTATCGACTGATTCTACAGTCCATCCAGAGCCTTCAGATATCCACTGAGCAATTTGATTTAAGATCTGCTGTTTAGACATTTTTAACCTTTCGTTAATATCATTTCATTAATAATAATTGAAGGGCTGTGTGCAAAAAGGGCATAAGTGACTCTTGATCACATTCTAAATTCTCCCTTAGAAAACAAAGAAATTAAAGGAGAATTTAAAATCTGATCAGGAAACACTTAGGCCCTTTTTGCACACAGCCCTTCAATTTGAGTTTTACTGTTAAAATAAGCTGTCTTATTTGTTGTTCTATATCTTCATCTAACTGTTTCAATGAATTTAAAGCCTTTTGTTTCACTCAGTATGGGTTTAAAATGGTTTTCAATGCCTTTTCTTGTATTGGTTTTAATTGTATTAAAGGGTCTTTATCATTTTTAATTATAATTTCATATGACTTAGTAAGAACCCTTAAGAGCTTTTCTCGTTTGCTCTATCTTAGTTCTTGGTGCCAGAATTGGCTTTTCATATATGTTTTTACTAGTCCTTGGTGCTGGAATTGGTTTGTAATCATTCCTAAATTCGAGAGATGGCCATTCTATGATGTGTTCTTCATAGGTTTTCACCAATGATCTCTTTTATGCTTTTACGAGGCGTAGGAATAGGCTTCCTATGTGGTGTAGATATTGGTTCGTAATCATCTACTATTTCCACTTTTGGTTTTGGCTTACTATTCTGTTTTAATAACAGTTTAATTAGCTGAGACTTACTCAGTTTTTTCAATTGGGATTTCTCCATATTATTAGGATATATATTAGTTTTCATCTTCTCCATATAATTATATATGTCATATATGTTTATGTGTGGAAATAATGGCTTAAAGAAATATTATAACTATACGTTTTAAGTATAATTATATGCATTTAAATGTACCACTTTCTTTCAGTGAAATATTTAGGTCTACCTATCGATCTTATGGAAATACTTATGATGGTTAATTAATGTTTTCTTTGATTTGAATTTTCTATTACAATATTTACATTTAATTCTAACACCTTTGAAGTAATTATTAATCTCTCTTATGATGATATCATAATCGTTACTAACTAATGTTTTATAATCATTCTCTTCGTATTGATTAAGTTAATGTTTTTGGACATTGGATTAAATACACCAGTACATAGAGGCGTCTTAAATTCGATACATAGCCCATTGTAATTCTTGTGAAGATTATTAATAATAAGATCAGGTTGACCCTTTGATATCCCTTCTTATAAGAACCTATTCTTTTACAACTTGTATCTTGGTATTCACCTAATCCCGGAGTCATTATGATGTAAGGGAAGAAGCGTCTAAGGTAACGTTTAAACATTAGTGTGTAGATCATATTCATCTTCAATCTTAAATGTTAACGTTTTTGGGTTATTAAACAAGTCATTGTATAATATCCCTGCTTTCTAATGGATAGTAATACTTTTGAAAATATCCAGTCTTGAAATATTTTTGCAGTTTTTAATTTGGATCCAAAAATAAGGGAATATAATCCAGGTTCTTGGATAAAAACTTGATTCGGCTGCATATTTCAAGGCCCCTAAGGGGGTCTCGTTTCAAGACCTCCTTCAAATTATTGTATTTTATCTTATATTTTTGATCAACGTGGTTTATAATGGCTTGTTTAGTATTTTCATAGCCGAGTGCTAAGTAATATATACAACACTGTCAGCCGTGTTTTATCACATATCCAAACACTGAGAACTCAACTTGAAAAACGACGCGAAGCAGAGTTTTTTAAACTCAGTTCGAGGTGTTTGGATATGTGATAAAACACGGCTGACAGTGTTGTATATGGCTTCTCCAACGAATTTACCATTGAAGAGAAAACGGAGAAGAAAGTTTGGATAATTTATGCAAGTGCTTCATCACATATCCAAACTCCTTCACGCTTGTGATTTTCTTTGTAATATTCTCATTAATTATTCATGAGTTTGAGAATGCCACATCTTGACCTTTGAAATATATATTTGTCTACCATCAATAAAAGCATCAATAGACAAACCAAGATTAACGTTTTCGAATTTCTTAATCGACATAACTGTACATGTATATAATGTATAAGTAACGTCTCTTTAAATTACTTATGAAAATCCTTTAAACCCCCTTTCATAAATAATTGTTATATAAAATTTAATTTACAAAGCAATTATAATGCGTTTGAATATAACCAAATATTAGATTTATATCTTTTTTAAATCCTTCAAAGGAATCCATGAGTTAAACTCTTTCGGATAACCAGACCATGATACTAGAGCTTGTTTCTTCTTATAGTCTTGTTCAGGAGCCCATTACCAGGAGCGTCCATCTTCCCCACTGTGTCTGTACCCCAGCACAGAGGTAGATGAGGCTATTTTTAGCAATGCGTTTCGCGCGAAAAAAAACAAAGGTAGGCTATTCTTAGCCAATCAGATAGCTAACGTCACTTCTCATTATCATTCTTCTCACTTTCAACGCGGGAATTCGAATTGCTGGTTTTCACTCAATCCCCAGAGATTCAAATGTTGGTGCACCAACAAAAGAAGCTAACGAGGAATCTATTGTTTAAGGGCACCAACATGGCGGCAACCTCTTTTCCCGGGAATTTCGAATCTAAAAATAGCATCATCTACCTCTGTGCTGGGGACCCAACCCATAACAGAGGAACGCTCCTGGTAATGGGCTCCTGTCTTGTCTGATGACTTTTTCAATACGGAAAACGTTCTGTTTAGCTTTCAACAGTTTGGGCTCATAAAAAGACCCTTGTATTTCTTCACTATTGTAATCCTTCAGTTTGTATGTAATGGGAGATGTATATTGAATTTTATCAATTGTAAATACTTATTCTGTCCAATTTGGAGTATACCCTTTATCAAATGTCTTTCTTTTGTATTTGCTTATCCTTACCTTATCACCAATTTTAAATCTAGGTTTCGATACTGGTTCTGAATCACCATATAGATTAAAGTAAACTAATCCTTCGTTTTTCTTCTTAGATGCGTTAACAGGAGTCATTTTAATTGAACTGTGTTTAGTATTATTGTACTTATCAACTAGATTTGGTAACATTTCAAGATACATTATGTTGTTATTTATCGTGAATTGTTTCCACATACGTGTTTTCAGAGTACGGTTAAAACGCTCGATTAAAACATGCAGCCTTACCTTCATTGAAAGTTGAATACATTTCAATATTGTTTTGTTTTAGCCATTCTTTGAACACTTTATTATAGAATTCAGAACCTTGATCCATCCAGAGCTTTTCCGGCTTTCTCTTGCTGTTCTTAATGATGTTCTTGAATGCTTCTGTTACTGATGTTCCTGTTTTGTTTTTTATTGGTATAGCCCAAGAAAATTTGCTACACACATCAATAACTGTTAGAATGTGCTTAATGCCTTTGTTCCATCTACTAAATTTTTGCATATCAACGAAGTCTGCACTCCATATCTCATCAATCCCATTTTTTACTACAACATGGCGTCGAGTAAAATTATGCTTTATAGGTTTATGTAAATCGTCTGCTAATTGTTGCCAGTTTATTTCCTCACTCGACGGCTCTTTCCGTTTTTTGACTTCTTTGCGCCCATCCCTGATTTCTGTTTCACGTTTATAATATTCCTCACAGCTGTAGTTCCCCATGGTTTATCTTTCCATGGTATTTGATTAATGGATGTAACCATTTTTTGTCACAGTCGCCTTTATTCTTCTCCATGTCATAACAAATATCATGGTGGGCGGATAATTATTTCATCTAGTTTATTTATAGGTTGTACATGCCATTTAGTAACTTCTCCAGAATCCTTGTTATATTCAAGTTGCTGATCTAATGGGTTATATGGACCCATGTATTTATAATTCCCAGGTGTAAAACCGCCTTTTGGTTTTGGTAATTTTCCTATCAATACATGAATATCTAGTTTACCACAATTTTTGTTATAGTCAGAATATGGATCTGTTACGTCTGTGTACATGCTCATTGGATGGCTGCCCCAACCAAGTTTTTCCAATGTCTGAGACACCCCTTGGTCGATCATTTTATTAGCAACACCTTCAATATAATTCGATGCTTTCTTTTTTACGAAATCGCTCTTGATGGCTTGTTTGGCATCCATTTTAGCCATTCGGAATGCGCCTTTTGAAAGACCTGCAAAGATTTCGGCACCCAGATCCCCGCCTTCTGTTGTCTTAACGAACTTCGATTGAGTTATCCCACAACTAGCACAAGTGCATTTCAACATAAGTCTATTGTTTTTAGATCTCTCATATCATTCACTACTTAAGATGCAGTTTGTTTCCCTTTTCTCTCTAATACAATATGATCTCATATCTTATATACAATTAGAGTAGATTAAAATAGTTTATTAAGAACTTATGATTTACACTTTGATCGTTCATATTAAATGTTGGATTATGAATGGTGTCAAATAAAGACGTATTTATTTGTCTTTCTCTTAGGTAATATAAGCACCAATAGCTGCATAACACACTTGACCTCTCTTGGATCTCATCACCTGAATATACTATTGTTTTACCACTATTGATAGGTATATATATACCTTTCAACCTCCTTTGGCATGGTTAACCCAAATGAATCAAAATATTCACAATATTTATTTACGTTTCTATAGCAAAGCCAATGTGTACCGGGACCTATTTGAGTGTCTAAATTGATAATCCCACATTCTTTTTTGTTAATAAGCTTGGGTAGATTATCTCTCGAATATACACCTCTAAAGTGCTTAATACCTAGGTGTTTAACCCAGTTCATTACGTCGATATTGGAAAGTGCTTTATTCTCGAATTTCATTAGAGCAGTGGGGAAATGCCATTGAATGGGCTGTTTTTGCCTAACAGGAGTCCTTTTCCTTGCCTTTTGGGAGCTTTTATTTGTTATTCCAACCCAAGTCTCTGGCTCGGATTTTCAAATCGCTTTAAAGTCTCGGGCTCGGATTCCGAAAACGCAGGTCTCGTCGTCTCGCAAAGTCTCGGATTTATACCATTCGCCGCCCCTAATACTGGGTCTTGGCACATCCGTTTACGGAATAATCTATTTTTAGAAAGCCGTTATCGCAAAATCGATGGCCAAGCGTATTGCACCTAATTGAAGCAGCAACTCTTGATTGGTCCAAAACTTGAAAGCCTTTGTTCTAATAAGATAACTAATTTTATGTTTACGAAAGAAACATGGCTGCCATTGTTTTTCGCCCGTCGAAAGTCGTTTGAGCGCCATTCTAAATATAGAGGGTTTTCAGTCAATCCCCAGAGATTCAAATAACAAAGGGCATTTGCGGCCATGTTGGTGTACAGAACAAAAGAAGCTAACGAAGAATCTATTGTTAAAGGTACACCAACATGGCGGCTATGACGTCACGTGAAAACGCTCCATAGATTATACCGTAAACTGATGGGCCGCATTTCATTGCTTATCGAGACTTCTGGTTATGGACTTCTGATACAATAGATTATACCGTAAACTGATGAGCCGCATTTCATTGCTTATCGAGACTTCTGGTTATGGACTTCTGATACAATAGATTATACCGTAAACTGATGAGCCGCATTTCATTGCTTATCGATACTTCTGGTTATGGACTTCTGATACAATAGATTATACCGTAAACTGATGAGCCGCATTTCATTGCTTATCGAGACTTCTGGTTATGGCCTTCTGACATAATAGATTATACCGTAAACTGATGGGCCGCATTTCATTGCTTATCGAGACTTCTGGTTATGGACTTCTGATATAAAGTAATCCAGTATTTTGTTCCTTTTTCGCTCAATTTTGTTAACTACTCGCTACTGATTACCATGGCAAAAACATTATACATGTAGGATATGGGAGTTATACGATGCTTTACGATGTGTTGAACTTGTATGGACCCTTTGCACGTTACGTCATAGCCGCCATGTTGGTGTACAGTTAACAATAGATTCTCGTTAGCTTCTTTTGTTCTGTACACCAGCATGGCCGCCATGCCCTTTGTCATTTGAATCTCTGGGATTGAGTGCAAACCATCTATTGCTGGCTTTCACGTGACGTCATAGCTACTATGTTGGTGCCCTTAAACAATAGATTCCTCGTTAGCTTCTTTTGTTGGGGCACCAACATGGCCGCCATGCCCTTTGTCATTTGAATCTCTGGGATTGAGTGAAAACCATCTATAGCGTTAGATACAAAGGAACAGTGACATTCTTGTTCCCGTTATGCATTTCGTACTGTAATCATTTGCTAACACACATACATTTCTTTACAGCTAAAATATATGGCTTCAAGTCAACTCTTCATGGCCCGGGCGCTAGCATTTCGTCTTGCTAGAACCTTCTCAGTAAGTTGTCGTCTCCTTGTAGGTGCTTCGAAAATGAATGCAACAGATTACCAACTGTTTAGCAAGCTGCCAGTTACAAGTCTTGCGCACGAATACCCTAATCCACTTGCATACCGGAAGTTCCTCCCTGGAAGCAATAGCAAAGGTTTCCCAGAATACCTTTCAAATCCACGAGAAGGTCTTCCTTATTCTCTAAAGGCCAACAGCACCAATGAGTTAAGTATTGAAGAGCTGGCTCAGAAGTGTCGGGACGAACTTGACGAGGCGTTGCCGACTGTTGGCGTGGTTTTATTTCGTGGTTTACCAGTTAATAGTGCAAAGGAATTTTCGGCCTTTTGCAAAGGGCTTGGGTACCAGTCGATGGGTTATGAAGGTGGAACTGGCAATCGAACAGGCGTTGATGAAGAAGCGCATGTGTACAGCTCTACTAATGATCCGAAGGAATATAGCATCGAGCTACATAATGAAATGGCTTGCTCTACTGTCTACCCTAGAAAGGTAATTGTATGTTATAAAAAAACACGAAGGTCAAATATAAATAAATAGTCTTAAAGGGCTAATCTCAAAATAATTTTAGTTCAAGAAATTGAGAATTTTTATCCAAACTATCAAGCTGGCTGTTAGGCAATAAAAAAAAGGTTTATTTTACGTCGAAGATGCAGGAAGCCGTTACCGGGTCTCCCAAGCCAGAGGCTTATATTTAAGCATTCCGACGAACTCCAGGGTCGAATTGGAATTTGATTTGGTTTTTGAGGAGGGAGAAAAACTGAAGAAGCCGGAGAAAAACCCTCGGAGCAAGGCCGAGATACCATCAAATTGGCCACTTTAGATATGTAAAAAGGACTGGGTCAAGTTTGTAAAGTCTATATAATTATAATTAATCAAGAAATCAACTCCATCACAATAAAGAGCACATCGAAATTAGTAAGTTTAATTTTCGCGATTTTTGAAAGCTTGCTATTCAGTTTCTATTGACCAAATCATGATCAAACCGTTGGTATTCTTACTAATTCCGAGGTGCTCTTTCTTATGACTTGGTTTATTTGTTAATTGGATTAACTTTACAAACTCGACCCAGTCCTTTTTTCGTTTCTAAAGTCGCCAATTCAATTCACATACGGCGCCGCGTCCGGGAATCGAAAGTGGGCCACAGAGGTGAGAGGCGAAGTGCTTAATAACCACTGCACCACCCCGGCTCCCCAAGTGTGTCTGTCTATCTCACTGCCTATCAACCTATCTCTAACTACGGGTATTGTCCCTGATAGTATGAAGATTGCTAAAGTCGTTCCTACATTCAAAGCAGATGATCCAATGTTTTTTTTAATAATTACTGACCGATATCTATTCTACCTTGCTTTTCGAAATTTCTAGAAAGGGTTGTCTACAACCGAATTTATCGCTCTTGAATGGCTAAAAAGCTATTTTTCGAACAGAAAACAATTTGTACAATACAATGACTCCAGTTCTTCTCACCAAAATATCGCTTGTTAAACGATTAGCGATATTGAAAGTCTTTGAAATCAATTCACTGCAAACTGGCATTTTTATGTACTCTTATTCTAATCATTTACTTCCTTCTAGTTTTAATGATCTGTTTACTTCCGGTAAACAATTACATAATTATAATACCAGAAATGCTTCTAGACTTCGTTCACACTATTGTAGAACTAGACTCAAACTATTTTGCATGAAATATTAAGGCCCACAACTTTGGGACTCATTAAACGATGAGTTGACAAATTCTCCTAGCTTAAAAAAACTTTAAATAAAACTTTAAAATATTCCTATTAACGTCATATTGACAACTTAATTACTGCATATAGAATACAGCTTCCTTGTCTCTCTTGCTGTAATGTATGTACAGAGCTCCCTTGTCTATCTTAGCTTTAATATATGTACCCACTATCTTCTGTAAGTCTTTATTTAGTTATCTGTAATCTCGTATGTAAGGGGAAGCCTCAACTTCCATAAGCCTTACGGTTTCTCGTTTAGGCTTCCTCGTCACTGTTTTTCATCACAATTTACATTTATTTAATACATTGTGGCAAACAAATAATAAAATACTTATATATATATATGAGGCATGTTAACACAAAAAGAGTGTACCTTGCTAAGGCGCCTTTTGTGTTGACATGCCTCAATATGTGCACCGTTTCAGTTTCAACTGGCCGCTGTTGCTCGAAATCTTGATGGATTTTAATGCGGTTTGCAGCAAAAGAACCGTCTTTGTCTATAGAACAACTGTTGACTGCGTTTTAGCCGCACCTGGGCATTGGAAACACCCCAAAATGTCACTTTTAGTTGATCAACTGGAAAAAGGTGATAAGGTAGAAAATCTCGAAAAATTCCAAATCTCAAACAAGGAAATTATGGGATAGAAAGGCTATACATGGAAGCAAGTGTCATTTTACAACCATTGAAACCTAGACTATCAGTTATCAGCGCTTTAAACTGAGGAAATCGAGAATTCCACACAAGATGAGGCATGTTAACACAAAAAGAGTGTACCTTGCTAAGGCGCCTTTTGTGTTGACATGCGTCAATATGTGCACCGTTTCAGTTTCAACTGGCCGCTGTTGCTCGAAATCTTGATGGATTTTAATGCGGTTTGCAGCAAAAGAACCGTCTTTGTCTATAGAACAACTGTTGACTGCGTTTTAGCCGCACCTGGGCATTGGAAACACCCCAAAATGTCACTTTTAGTTGATCAACTGGAAAAAGGTGATAAGGTAGAAAATCTCGAAAAATTCCAAATCTCAAACAAGGAAATTATGGGATAGAAAGGCTATACATGGAAGCAAGTGTCATTTTACAACCATTGAAACCTAGACTATCAGTTATCAGCGCTTTAAACTGAGGAAATCGAGAATTCCACACAAGATGAGGCATGTTAACACAAAAAGAGTGTACCTTGCTAAGGCGCCTTTTGTGTTGACATGCCTCAATATGTGCACCGTTTCAGTTTCAACTGGCCGCTGTTGCTCGAAATCTTGATGGATTTTATTGCGGTTTGCAGCAAAAGAACCGTCTTTGTCTATAGAACAACTGTTGACTGCGTTTTAGCCGCACCTGGGCATTGGAAACACCCCAAAATGTCACTTTTAGTTGATCAACTGGAAAAAGGTGATAAGGTAGAAAATCTCGAAAAATTCCAAATCTCAAACAAGGAAATTATGGGATAGAAAGGCTATACATGGAAGCAAGTGTCATTTTACAACCATTGAAACCTAGACTATCAGTTATCAGCGCTTTAAACTGAGGAAATCGAGAATTCCACACAAGATGAGGCATGTTAACACAAAAAGAGTGTACCTTGCTAAGGCGCCTTTTGTGTTGACATGCGTCAATATGTGCACCGTTTCAGTTTCAACTGGCCGCTGTTGCTCGAAATCTTGATGGATTTTAATGCGGTTTGCAGCAAAAGAACCGTCTTTGTCTATAGAACAACTGTTGACTGCGTTTTAGCCGCACCTGGGCATTGGAAACACCCCAAAATGTCACTTTTAGTTGATCAACTGGAAAAAGGTGATAAGGTAGAAAATCTCGAAAAATTCCAAATCTCAAACAAGGAAATTATGGGATAGAAAGGCTATACATGGAAGCAAGTGTCATTTTACAACCATTGAAACCTAGACTATCAGTTATCAGCGCTTTAAACTGAGGAAATCGAGAATTCCACACAAGATGAGGCATGTTAACACAAAAAGAGTGTACCTTGCTAAGGCGCCTTTTGTGTTGACATGCCTCAATATGTGCACCGTTTCAGTTTCAACTGGCCGCTGTTGCTCGAAATCTTGATGGATTTTAATGCGGTTTGCAGCAAAAGAACCGTCTTTGTCTATAGAACAACTGTTGACTGCGTTTTAGCCGCACCTGGGCATTGGAAACACCCCAAAATGTCACTTTTAGTTGATCAACTGGAAAAAGGTGATAAGGTAGAAAATCTCGAAAAATTCCAAATCTCAAACAAGGAAATTATGGGATAGAAAGGCTATACATGGAAGCAAGTGTCATTTTACAACCATTGAAACCTAGACTATCAGTTATCAGCGCTTTAAACTGAGGAAATCGAGAATTCCACACAAGATGAGGCATGTTAACACAAAAAGAGTGTACCTTGCTAAGGCGCCTTTTGTGTTGACATGCCTCAATATGTGCACCGTTTCAGTTTCAACTGGCCGCTGTTGCTCGAAATCTTGATGGATTTTAATGCGGTTTGCAGCAAAAGAACCGTCTTTGTCTATAGAACAACTGTTGACTGCGTTTTAGCCGCACCTGGGCATTGGAAACACCCCAAAATGTCACTTTTAGTTGATCAACTGGAAAAAGGTGATAAGGTAGAAAATCTCGAAAAATTCCAAATCTCAAACAAGGAAATTATGGGATAGAAAGGCTATACATGGAAGCAAGTGTCATTTTACAACCATTGAAACCTAGACTATCAGTTATCAGCGCTTTAAACTGAGGAAATCGAGAATTCCACACAAGATGAGGCATGTTAACACAAAAAGAGTGTACCTTGCTAAGGCGCCTTTTGTGTTGACATGCCTCAATATGTGCACCGTTTCAGTTTCAACTGGCCGCTGTTGCTCGAAATCTTGATGGATTTTAATGCGGTTTGCAGCAAAAGAACCGTCTTTGTCTATAGAACAACTGTTGACTGCGTTTTAGCCGCACCTGGGCATTGGAAACACCCCAAAATGTCACTTTTAGTTGATCAACTGGAAAAAGGTGATAAGGTAGAAAATCTCGAAAAATTCCAAATCTCAAACAAGGAAATTATGGGATAGAAAGGCTATACATGGAAGCAAGTGTCATTTTACAACCATTGAAACCTAGACTATCAGTTATCAGCGCTTTAAACTGAGGAAATCGAGAATTCCACACAAGATGAGGCATGTTAACACAAAAAGAGTGTACCTTGCTAAGGCGCCTTTTGTGTTGACATGCCTCAATATGTGCACCGTTTCAGTTTCAACTGGCCGCTGTTGCTCGAAATCTTGATGGATTTTATTGCGGTTTGCAGCAAAAGAACCGTCTTTGTCTATAGAACAACTGTTGACTGCGTTTTAGCCGCACCTGGGCATTGGAAACACCCCAAAATGTCACTTTAATTGATCAACTGGAAAAAGGTGATAAGGTAGAAAATCTCGAAAAATTCCAAATCTCAAACAAGGAAATTATGGGATAGAAAGGCTATACATGGAAGCAAGTGTCATTTTACAACCATTGAAACCTAGACTATCAGTTATCAGCGCTTTAAACTGAGGAAATCGAGAATTCCACACAAGATGAGGCATGTTAACACAAAAAGAGTGTACCTTGCTAAGGCGCCTTTTGTGTTGACATGCCTCAATATGTGCACCGTTTCAGTTTCAACTGGCCGCTGTTGCTCGAAATCTTGATGGATTTTAATGCGGTTTGCAGCAAAAGAACCGTCTTTGTCTATAGAACAACTGTTGACTGCGTTTTAGCCGCACCTGGGCATTGGAAACACCCCAAAATGTCACTTTTAGTTGATCAACTGGAAAAAGGTGATAAGGTAGAAAATCTCGAAAAATTCCAAATCTCAAACAAGGAAATTATGGGATAGAAAGGCTATACATGGAAGCAAGTGTCATTTTACAACCATTGAAACCTAGACTATCAGTTATCAGCGCTTTAAACTGAGGAAATCGAGAATTCCACACAAGATGAGGCATGTTAACACAAAAAGAGTGTACCTTGCTAAGGCGCCTTTTGTGTTGACATGCCTCAATATGTGCACCGTTTCAGTTTCAACTGGCCGCTGTTGCTCGAAATCTTGATGGATTTTAATGCGGTTTGCAGCAAAAGAACCGTCTTTGTCTATAGAACAACTGTTGACTGCGTTTTAGCCGCACCTGGGCATTGGAAACACCCCAAAATGTCACTTTTAGTTGATCAACTGGAAAAAGGTGATAAGGTAGAAAATCTCGAAAAATTCCAAATCTCAAACAAGGAAATTATGGGATAGAAAGGCTATACATGGAAGCAAGTGTCATTTTACAACCATTGAAACCTAGACTATCAGTTATCAGCGCTTTAAACTGAGGAAATCGAGAATTCCACACAAGATGAGGCATGTTAACACAAAAAGAGTGTACCTTGCTAAGGCGCCTTTTGTGTTGACATGCCTCAATATGTGCACCGTTTCAGTTTCAACTGGCCGCTGTTGCTCGAAATCTTGATGGATTTTAATGCGGTTTGCAGCAAAAGAACCGTCTTTGTCTATAGAACAACTGTTGACTGCGTTTTAGCCGCACCTGGGCATTGGAAACACCCCAAAATGTCACTTTTAGTTGATCAACTGGAAAAAGGTGATAAGGTAGAAAATCTCGAAAAATTCCAAATCTCAAACAAGGAAATTATGGGATAGAAAGGCTATACATGGAAGCAAGTGTCATTTTACAACCATTGAAACCTAGACTATCAGTTATCAGCGCTTTAAACTGAGGAAATCGAGAATTCCACACAAGATGAGGCATGTTAACACAAAAAGAGTGTACCTTGCTAAGGCGCCTTTTGTGTTGACATGCCTCAATATGTGCACCGTTTCAGTTTCAACTGGCCGCTGTTGCTCGAAATCTTGATGGATTTTATTGCGGTTTGCAGCAAAAGAACCGTCTTTGTCTATAGAACAACTGTTGACTGCGTTTTAGCCGCACCTGGGCATTGGAAACACCCCAAAATGTCACTTTAATTGATCAACTGGAAAAAGGTGATAAGGTAGAAAATCTCGAAAAATTCCAAATCTCAAACAAGGAAATTATGGGATAGAAAGGCTATACATGGAAGCAAGTGTCATTTTACAACCATTGAAACCTAGACTATCAGTTATCAGCGCTTTAAACTGAGGAAATCGAGAATTCCACACAAGATGAGGCATGTTAACACAAAAAGAGTGTACCTTGCTAAGGCGCCTTTTGTGTTGACATGCCTCAATATGTGCACCGTTTCAGTTTCAACTGGCCGCTGTTGCTCGAAATCTTGATGGATTTTAATGCGGTTTGCAGCAAAAGAACCGTCTTTGTCTATAGAACAACTGTTGACTGCGTTTTAGCCGCACCTGGGCATTGGAAACACCCCAAAATGTCACTTTTAGTTGATCAACTGGAAAAAGGTGATAAGGTAGAAAATCTCGAAAAATTCCAAATCTCAAACAAGGAAATTATGGGATAGAAAGGCTATACATGGAAGCAAGTGTCATTTTACAACCATTGAAACCTAGACTATCAGTTATCAGCGCTTTAAACTGAGGAAATCGAGAATTCCACACAAGATGAGGCATGTTAACACAAAAAGAGTGTACCTTGCTAAGGCGCCTTTTGTGTTGACATGCCTCAATATGTGCACCGTTTCAGTTTCAACTGGCCGCTGTTGCTCGAAATCTTGATGGATTTTAATGCGGTTTGCAGCAAAAGAACCGTCTTTGTCTATAGAACAACTGTTGACTGCGTTTTAGCCGCACCTGGGCATTGGAAACACCCCAAAATGTCACTTTTAGTTGATCAACTGGAAAAAGGTGATAAGGTAGAAAATCTCGAAAAATTCCAAATCTCAAACAAGGAAATTATGGGATAGAAAGGCTATACATGGAAGCAAGTGTCATTTTACAACCATTGAAACCTAGACTATCAGTTATCAGCGCTTTAAACTGAGGAAATCGAGAATTCCACACAAGATGAGGCATGTTAACACAAAAAGAGTGTACCTTGCTAAGGCGCCTTTTGTGTTGACATGCCTCAATATGTGCACCGTTTCAGTTTCAACTGGCCGCTGTTGCTCGAAATCTTGATGGATTTTATTGCGGTTTGCAGCAAAAGAACCGTCTTTGTCTATAGAACAACTGTTGACTGCGTTTTAGCCGCACCTGGGCATTGGAAACACCCCAAAATGTCACTTTAATTGATCAACTGGAAAAAGGTGATAAGGTAGAAAATCTCGAAAAATTCCAAATCTCAAACAAGGAAATTATGGGATAGAAAGGCTATACATGGAAGCAAGTGTCATTTTACAACCATTGAAACCTAGACTATCAGTTATCAGCGCTTTAAACTGAGGAAATCGAGAATTCCACACAAGATGAGGCA
This sequence comes from Actinernus sp. WN-2022, assembly GCA_030867875.1. Classification (NCBI taxonomy): domain Eukaryota; kingdom Metazoa; phylum Cnidaria; class Anthozoa; order Actiniaria; family Actinernidae; genus Actinernus; species Actinernus sp. WN-2022. The sequence continues at coordinate 8,894 of JAOWCC010001373.1, read as the reverse complement.
TGTTAACACAAAAAGAGTGTACCTTGCTAAGGCGCCTTTTGTGTTGACATGCGTCAATATGTGCACCGTTTCAGTTTCAACTGGCCGCTGTTGCTCGAAATCTTGATGGATTTTAATGCGGTTTGCAGCAAAAGAACCGTCTTTGTCTATAGAACAACTGTTGACTGCGTTTTAGCCGCACCTGGGCATTGGAAACACCCCAAAATGTCACTTTTAGTTGATCAACTGGAAAAAGGTGATAAGGTAGAAAATCTCGAAAAATTCCAAATCTCAAACAAGGAAATTATGGGATAGAAAGGCTATACATGGAAGCAAGTGTCATTTTACAACCATTGAAACCTAGACTATCAGTTATCAGCGCTTTAAACTGAGGAAATCGAGAATTCCACACAAGATGAGGCATGTTAACACAAAAAGAGTGTACCTTGCTAAGGCGCCTTTTGTGTTGACATGCCTCAATATGTGCACCGTTTCAGTTTCAACTGGCCGCTGTTGCTCGAAATCTTGATGGATTTTAATGCGGTTTGCAGCAAAAGAACCGTCTTTGTCTATAGAACAACTGTTGACTGCGTTTTAGCCGCACCTGGGCATTGGAAACACCCCAAAATGTCACTTTTAGTTGATCAACTGGAAAAAGGTGATAAGGTAGAAAATCTCGAAAAATTCCAAATCTCAAACAAGGAAATTATGGGATAGAAAGGCTATACATGGAAGCAAGTGTCATTTTACAACCATTGAAACCTAGACTATCAGTTATCAGCGCTTTAAACTGAGGAAATCGAGAATTCCACACAAGATGAGGCATGTTAACACAAAAAGAGTGTACCTTGCTAAGGCGCCTTTTGTGTTGACATGCCTCAATATGTGCACCGTTTCAGTTTCAACTGGCCGCTGTTGCTCGAAATCTTGATGGATTTTAATGCGGTTTGCAGCAAAAGAACCGTCTTTGTCTATAGAACAACTGTTGACTGCGTTTTAGCCGCACCTGGGCATTGGAAACACCCCAAAATGTCACTTTTAGTTGATCAACTGGAAAAAGGTGATAAGGTAGAAAATCTCGAAAAATTCCAAATCTCAAACAAGGAAATTATGGGATAGAAAGGCTATACATGGAAGCAAGTGTCATTTTACAACCATTGAAACCTAGACTATCAGTTATCAGCGCTTTAAACTGAGGAAATCGAGAATTCCACACAAGATGAGGCATGTTAACACAAAAAGAGTGTACCTTGCTAAGGCGCCTTTTGTGTTGACATGCCTCAATATGTGCACCGTTTCAGTTTCAACTGGCCGCTGTTGCTCGAAATCTTGATGGATTTTAATGCGGTTTGCAGCAAAAGAACCGTCTTTGTCTATAGAACAACTGTTGACTGCGTTTTAGCCGCACCTGGGCATTGGAAACACCCCAAAATGTCACTTTTAGTTGATCAACTGGAAAAAGGTGATAAGGTAGAAAATCTCGAAAAATTCCAAATCTCAAACAAGGAAATTATGGGATAGAAAGGCTATACATGGAAGCAAGTGTCATTTTACAACCATTGAAACCTAGACTATCAGTTATCAGCGCTTTAAACTGAGGAAATCGAGAATTCCACACAAGATGAGGCATGTTAACACAAAAAGAGTGTACCTTGCTAAGGCGCCTTTTGTGTTGACATGCCTCAATATGTGCACCGTTTCAGTTTCAACTGGCCGCTGTTGCTCGAAATCTTGATGGATTTTATTGCGGTTTGCAGCAAAAGAACCGTCTTTGTCTATAGAACAACTGTTGACTGCGTTTTAGCCGCACCTGGGCATTGGAAACACCCCAAAATGTCACTTTAATTGATCAACTGGAAAAAGGTGATAAGGTAGAAAATCTCGAAAAATTCCAAATCTCAAACAAGGAAATTATGGGATAGAAAGGCTATACATGGAAGCAAGTGTCATTTTACAACCATTGAAACCTAGACTATCAGTTATCAGCGCTTTAAACTGAGGAAATCGAGAATTCCACACAAGATGAGGCATGTTAACACAAAAAGAGTGTACCTTGCTAAGGCGCCTTTTGTGTTGACATGCCTCAATATGTGCACCGTTTCAGTTTCAACTGGCCGCTGTTGCTCGAAATCTTGATGGATTTTAATGCGGTTTGCAGCAAAAGAACCGTCTTTGTCTATAGAACAACTGTTGACTGCGTTTTAGCCGCACCTGGGCATTGGAAACACCCCAAAATGTCACTTTTAGTTGATCAACTGGAAAAAGGTGATAAGGTAGAAAATCTCGAAAAATTCCAAATCTCAAACAAGGAAATTATGGGATAGAAAGGCTATACATGGAAGCAAGTGTCATTTTACAACCATTGAAACCTAGACTATCAGTTATCAGCGCTTTAAACTGAGGAAATCGAGAATTCCACACAAGATGAGGCATGTTAACACAAAAAGAGTGTACCTTGCTAAGGCGCCTTTTGTGTTGACATGCCTCAATATGTGCACCGTTTCAGTTTCAACTGGCCGCTGTTGCTCGAAATCTTGATGGATTTTAATGCGGTTTGCAGCAAAAGAACCGTCTTTGTCTATAGAACAACTGTTGACTGCGTTTTAGCCGCACCTGGGCATTGGAAACACCCCAAAATGTCACTTTTAGTTGATCAACTGGAAAAAGGTGATAAGGTAGAAAATCTCGAAAAATTCCAAATCTCAAACAAGGAAATTATGGGATAGAAAGGCTATACATGGAAGCAAGTGTCATTTTACAACCATTGAAACCTAGACTATCAGTTATCAGCGCTTTAAACTGAGGAAATCGAGAATTCCACACAAGATGAGGCATGTTAACACAAAAAGAGTGTACCTTGCTAAGGCGCCTTTTGTGTTGACATGCCTCAATATGTGCACCGTTTCAGTTTCAACTGGCCGCTGTTGCTCGAAATCTTGATGGATTTTAATGCGGTTTGCAGCAAAAGAACCGTCTTTGTCTATAGAACAACTGTTGACTGCGTTTTAGCCGCACCTGGGCATTGGAAACACCCCAAAATGTCACTTTTAGTTGATCAACTGGAAAAAGGTGATAAGGTAGAAAATCTCGAAAAATTCCAAATCTCAAACAAGGAAATTATGGGATAGAAAGGCTATACATGGAAGCAAGTGTCATTTTACAACCATTGAAACCTAGACTATCAGTTATCAGCGCTTTAAACTGAGGAAATCGAGAATTCCACACAAGATGAGGCATGTTAACACAAAAAGAGTGTACCTTGCTAAGGCGCCTTTTGTGTTGACATGCCTCAATATGTGCACCGTTTCAGTTTCAACTGGCCGCTGTTGCTCGAAATCTTGATGGATTTTATTGCGGTTTGCAGCAAAAGAACCGTCTTTGTCTATAGAACAACTGTTGACTGCGTTTTAGCCGCACCTGGGCATTGGAAACACCCCAAAATGTCACTTTAATTGATCAACTGGAAAAAGGTGATAAGGTAGAAAATCTCGAAAAATTCCAAATCTCAAACAAGGAAATTATGGGATAGAAAGGCTATACATGGAAGCAAGTGTCATTTTACAACCATTGAAACCTAGACTATCAGTTATCAGCGCTTTAAACTGAGGAAATCGAGAATTCCACACAAGATGAGGCATGTTAACACAAAAAGAGTGTACCTTGCTAAGGCGCCTTTTGTGTTGACATGCCTCAATATGTGCACCGTTTCAGTTTCAACTGGCCGCTGTTGCTCGAAATCTTGATGGATTTTAATGCGGTTTGCAGCAAAAGAACCGTCTTTGTCTATAGAACAACTGTTGACTGCGTTTTAGCCGCACCTGGGCATTGGAAACACCCCAAAATGTCACTTTTAGTTGATCAACTGGAAAAAGGTGATAAGGTAGAAAATCTCGAAAAATTCCAAATCTCAAACAAGGAAATTATGGGATAGAAAGGCTATACATGGAAGCAAGTGTCATTTTACAACCATTGAAACCTAGACTATCAGTTATCAGCGCTTTAAACTGAGGAAATCGAGAATTCCACACAAGATGAGGCATGTTAACACAAAAAGAGTGTACCTTGCTAAGGCGCCTTTTGTGTTGACATGCCTCAATATGTGCACCGTTTCAGTTTCAACTGGCCGCTGTTGCTCGAAATCTTGATGGATTTTAATGCGGTTTGCAGCAAAAGAACCGTCTTTGTCTATAGAACAACTGTTGACTGCGTTTTAGCCGCACCTGGGCATTGGAAACACCCCAAAATGTCACTTTTAGTTGATCAACTGGAAAAAGGTGATAAGGTAGAAAATCTCGAAAAATTCCAAATCTCAAACAAGGAAATTATGGGATAGAAAGGCTATACATGGAAGCAAGTGTCATTTTACAACCATTGAAACCTAGACTATCAGTTATCAGCGCTTTAAACTGAGGAAATCGAGAATTCCACACAAGATGAGGCATGTTAACACAAAAAGAGTGTACCTTGCTAAGGCGCCTTTTGTGTTGACATGCCTCAATATGTGCACCGTTTCAGTTTCAACTGGCCGCTGTTGCTCGAAATCTTGATGGATTTTATTGCGGTTTGCAGCAAAAGAACCGTCTTTGTCTATAGAACAACTGTTGACTGCGTTTTAGCCGCACCTGGGCATTGGAAACACCCCAAAATGTCACTTTAATTGATCAACTGGAAAAAGGTGATAAGGTAGAAAATCTCGAAAAATTCCAAATCTCAAACAAGGAAATTATGGGATAGAAAGGCTATACATGGAAGCAAGTGTCATTTTACAACCATTGAAACCTAGACTATCAGTTATCAGCGCTTTAAACTGAGGAAATCGAGAATTCCACACAAGATGAGGCATGTTAACACAAAAAGAGTGTACCTTGCTAAGGCGCCTTTTGTGTTGACATGCCTCAATATGTGCACCGTTTCAGTTTCAACTGGCCGCTGTTGCTCGAAATCTTGATGGATTTTAATGCGGTTTGCAGCAAAAGAACCGTCTTTGTCTATAGAACAACTGTTGACTGCGTTTTAGCCGCACCTGGGCATTGGAAACACCCCAAAATGTCACTTTTAGTTGATCAACTGGAAAAAGGTGATAAGGTAGAAAATCTCGAAAAATTCCAAATCTCAAACAAGGAAATTATGGGATAGAAAGGCTATACATGGAAGCAAGTGTCATTTTACAACCATTGAAACCTAGACTATCAGTTATCAGCGCTTTAAACTGAGGAAATCGAGAATTCCACACAAGATGAGGCATGTTAACACAAAAAGAGTGTACCTTGCTAAGGCGCCTTTTGTGTTGACATGCCTCAATATGTGCACCGTTTCAGTTTCAACTGGCCGCTGTTGCTCGAAATCTTGATGGATTTTAATGCGGTTTGCAGCAAAAGAACCGTCTTTGTCTATAGAACAACTGTTGACTGCGTTTTAGCCGCACCTGGGCATTGGAAACACCCCAAAATGTCACTTTTAGTTGATCAACTGGAAAAAGGTGATAAGGTAGAAAATCTCGAAAAATTCCAAATCTCAAACAAGGAAATTATGGGATAGAAAGGCTATACATGGAAGCAAGTGTCATTTTACAACCATTGAAACCTAGACTATCAGTTATCAGCGCTTTAAACTGAGGAAATCGAGAATTCCACACAAGATGAGGCATGTTAACACAAAAAGAGTGTACCTTGCTAAGGCGCCTTTTGTGTTGACATGCGTCAATATGTGCACCGTTTCAGTTTCAACTGGCCGCTGTTGCTCGAAATCTTGATGGATTTTAATGCGGTTTGCAGCAAAAGAACCGTCTTTGTCTATAGAACAACTGTTGACTGCGTTTTAGCCGCACCTGGGCATTGGAAACACCCCAAAATGTCACTTTTAGTTGATCAACTGGAAAAAGGTGATAAGGTAGAAAATCTCGAAAAATTCCAAATCTCAAACAAGGAAATTATGGGATAGAAAGGCTATACATGGAAGCAAGTGTCATTTTACAACCATTGAAACCTAGACTATCAGTTATCAGCGCTTTAAACTGAGGAAATCGAGAATTCCACACAAGATGAGGCATGTTAACACAAAAAGAGTGTACCTTGCTAAGGCGCCTTTTGTGTTGACATGCCTCAATATGTGCACCGTTTCAGTTTCAACTGGCCGCTGTTGCTCGAAATCTTGATGGATTTTATTGCGGTTTGCAGCAAAAGAACCGTCTTTGTCTATAGAACAACTGTTGACTGCGTTTTAGCCGCACCTGGGCATTGGAAACACCCCAAAATGTCACTTTTAGTTGATCAACTGGAAAAAGGTGATAAGGTAGAAAATCTCGAAAAATTCCAAATCTCAAACAAGGAAATTATGGGATAGAAAGGCTATACATGGAAGCAAGTGTCATTTTACAACCATTGAAACCTAGACTATCAGTTATCAGCGCTTTAAACTGAGGAAATCGAGAATTCCACACAAGATGAGGCATGTTAACACAAAAAGAGTGTACCTTGCTAAGGCGCCTTTTGTGTTGACATGCGTCAATATGTGCACCGTTTCAGTTTCAACTGGCCGCTGTTGCTCGAAATCTTGATGGATTTTAATGCGGTTTGCAGCAAAAGAACCGTCTTTGTCTATAGAACAACTGTTGACTGCGTTTTAGCCGCACCTGGGCATTGGAAACACCCCAAAATGTCACTTTTAGTTGATCAACTGGAAAAAGGTGATAAGGTAGAAAATCTCGAAAAATTCCAAATCTCAAACAAGGAAATTATGGGATAGAAAGGCTATACATGGAAGCAAGTGTCATTTTACAACCATTGAAACCTAGACTATCAGTTATCAGCGCTTTAAACTGAGGAAATCGAGAATTCCACACAAGATGAGGCATGTTAACACAAAAAGAGTGTACCTTGCTAAGGCGCCTTTTGTGTTGACATGCCTCAATATGTGCACCGTTTCAGTTTCAACTGGCCGCTGTTGCTCGAAATCTTGATGGATTTTATTGCGGTTTGCAGCAAAAGAACCGTCTTTGTCTATAGAACAACTGTTGACTGCGTTTTAGCCGCACCTGGGCATTGGAAACACCCCAAAATGTCACTTTTAGTTGATCAACTGGAAAAAGGTGATAAGGTAGAAAATCTCGAAAAATTCCAAATCTCAAACAAGGAAATTATGGGATAGAAAGGCTATACATGGAAGCAAGTGTCATTTTACAACCATTGAAACCTAGACTATCAGTTATCAGCGCTTTAAACTGAGGAAATCGAGAATTCCACACAAGATGAGGCATGTTAACACAAAAAGAGTGTACCTTGCTAAGGCGCCTTTTGTGTTGACATGCGTCAATATGTGCACCGTTTCAGTTTCAACTGGCCGCTGTTGCTCGAAATCTTGATGGATTTTAATGCGGTTTGCAGCAAAAGAACCGTCTTTGTCTATAGAACAACTGTTGACTGCGTTTTAGCCGCACCTGGGCATTGGAAACACCCCAAAATGTCACTTTTAGTTGATCAACTGGAAAAAGGTGATAAGGTAGAAAATCTCGAAAAATTCCAAATCTCAAACAAGGAAATTATGGGATAGAAAGGCTATACATGGAAGCAAGTGTCATTTTACAACCATTGAAACCTAGACTATCAGTTATCAGCGCTTTAACTGAGGAAATCGAGAATTCCACACAAGATGAGGCATGTTAACACAAAAAGAGTGTACCTTGCTAAGGCGCCTTTTGTGTTGACATGCCTCAATATGTGCACCGTTTCAGTTTCAACTGGCCGCTGTTGCTCGAAATCTTGATGGATTTTAATGCGGTTTGCAGCAAAAGAACCGTCTTTGTCTATAGAACAACTGTTGACTGCGTTTTAGCCGCACCTGGGCATTGGAAACACCCCAAAATGTCACTTTTAGTTGATCAACTGGAAAAAGGTGATAAGGTAGAAAATCTCGAAAAATTCCAAATCTCAAACAAGGAAATTATGGGATAGAAAGGCTATACATGGAAGCAAGTGTCATTTTACAACCATTGAAACCTAGACTATCAGTTATCAGCGCTTTAAACTGAGGAAATCGAGAATTCCACACAAGATGAGGCATGTTAACACAAAAAGAGTGTACCTTGCTAAGGCGCCTTTTGTGTTGACATGCCTCAATATGTGCACCGTTTCAGTTTCAACTGGCCGCTGTTGCTCGAAATCTTGATGGATTTTAATGCGGTTTGCAGCAAAAGAACCGTCTTTGTCTATAGAACAACTGTTGACTGCGTTTTAGCCGCACCTGGGCATTGGAAACACCCCAAAATGTCACTTTTAGTTGATCAACTGGAAAAAGGTGATAAGGTAGAAAATCTCGAAAAATTCCAAATCTCAAACAAGGAAATTATGGGATAGAAAGGCTATACATGGAAGCAAGTGTCATTTTACAACCATTGAAACCTAGACTATCAGTTATCAGCGCTTTAAACTGAGGAAATCGAGAATTCCACACAAGATGAGGCATGTTAACACAAAAAGAGTGTACCTTGCTAAGGCGCCTTTTGTGTTGACATGCCTCAATATGTGCACCGTTTCAGTTTCAACTGGCCGCTGTTGCTCGAAATCTTGATGGATTTTAATGCGGTTTGCAGCAAAAGAACCGTCTTTGTCTATAGAACAACTGTTGACTGCGTTTTAGCCGCACCTGGGCATTGGAAACACCCCAAAATGTCACTTTTAGTTGATCAACTGGAAAAAGGTGATAAGGTAGAATAGAAAATCTCGAAAAATTCCAAATCTCAAACAAGGAAATTATGGGATAGAAAGGCTATACATGGAAGCAAGTGTCATTTTACAACCATTGAAACCTAGACTATCAGTTATCAGCGCTTTAAACTGAGGAAATCGAGAATTCCACACAAGATGAGGCATGTTAACACAAAAAGAGTGTACCTTGCTAAGGCGCCTTTTGTGTTGACA
>JAOWCC010001372.1:0-31537 GCA_030867875.1 Actinernus sp. WN-2022 | reverse complement strand
TTTTACGGCACATGAACGTTTTTAATATTAGCTCGCGACCAGGAATCTATGAATTTGCTGGAAAGATGGAATCTCTCCGTTTGAGAATTTTACCGGCACATTGAACGTTTTTAATATTAGCTCGCCATCAGGAATCTCTGAAATTGCTGGAAAGATGGAATCTCTCCGTTGAGAATTTTACGGCACATTGAACGTTTTTAATATTAGCTCGCGATCAGGAATCTATGAATTTGCTGGAAAGATGGAATCTCTCCGTTTGAGAATTTTACGGCACATTGAACGTTTTTAATATTAGCTCGCGATCAGGAATCTATGAATTTGCTGGAAAGATGGAATCTCTCCGTTTGAGAATTTTACGGCACATTGAACGTATCTCCTCCGTTTGAGAATATTACGGCACATTGAACGTTTTTAATATTAGCTCGCGACCAGGAATCTATGAATTTGCTGGAAGGAAGGAATCTCTCCGTTTGAGAATTTTACCGGCACATTGAACGTTTTTAATATTAGCTCGCGATCAGGAATCTATGAATTTGCTGGAAAGATGGAATATCTCCGTTTGAGAATTTTACGGCACATTGAACGTTTTTAATATTAGCTCGCGATCAGGAATCTATGAATTTGCTGGAAAGATGGAATCTCTCCGTTTGAGAATTTTACGCACATTGAACGTTTTTAATATTAGCTCGCGATAGGAATCTATGAATTTGCTGGAAAGATGGAATCTCTCGTTTGAGAATTTTACGGCACATTGAACGTATCTCTCCGTTTGAGAATATTACGGCACATTGAACGTTTTTAATATTAGCTCGCGATCAGGAATCTATGAATTTGCTGGAAAGATGGAATCTCTCCGTTTGAGAATTTTACGGCACATTTGAACGTTTTTAATATTAGCTCGCGATCAGGAATCTCTGAATTTGCTGGAAAGATGGAATCTCTCCGTTTGAGAATTTTACGGCACATTGAACGTTTTTAATATAAGACCCGCGATCAGGAATGTATGAATTTGCTGGAAAGATGGAATCTCTCCGTTTGAGAATTTTACGGCACATTGAACGTTTTTAATATTAGCTCGTGGTCAGGAATCTATTAATTTGCTGGAAAGATGGAATCTCTCCGTTTGAGAATTTTACGGCACATTGAACGTTTTTAATATTAGCTCGCGATCAGGAATCTATGAATTTGCTGGTAAGATGGAATCTCTCCGTTTGAGAATTTTACGGCACATTGAACGTTTTTAATATTAGCTCGAGATCAGGAATCTATCATTTGCTGGAAAGATGAATCTCTCCGTTTGAGAATTTTACGGCACATTGAACGTTTTTAATATTAGCTCGCGGTCAGGAATCAATTAATTTGCTGGAAAGATGGAATCTCTCCGTTTGAGAATTTTACGGCACATTGAACGTTTTTAATATTAGCTCCCGGTCAGGATCTATTAATTTGCTGGAAAAATGGAATCTCTCCGTTTGAGAATTTTACGGCACATTGAACGTTTTTAATATTAGCTCGCGATCAGGAACTCTATGAATTTGCTGGAAAGATGGATTCTCTCCGTTTGAGAATTTTACTGCACATTGAATGTTTTTAATATTAGCTCGCGATCAGGAATCTATGAATTTGCTGAAAAGATGGAATCTCTCCGTTTGAGAATTTTACGGCACATTGAACGTTTTTAATATTAGCTCGCGATCAGGAATCTATGAATTTGCTGGAAAGATGGAATCTCTCCGTTTGAGAATTTTACGGCACATTGAACGTTTTTAATATTAGCTCGCGATCAGGAATCTCTGAATTTGCTGGAAAGATGGAATCTCTCCGTTTGAGAATTTTACGGCACATTGAACGTTTTTAATATTAGCTCGCGATCAGGAATGTATGAATTTGCTGGAAAGATGGAATCTCTCCGTTTTGAGAATTTTACGGCACATTGAACGTTTTTAATATTAGCTCGCGATCAGGAATCTCTGAATTTGCTGAAAGATGGAATCTCTCCGTTTGAGAATTTTACGGCACATTGAACGTTTTTAATATTAGCTCGCGGTCAGGAATCTATTAATTTGCTGGAAAAATGGAATCTCTCCGTTTGAGAATTTTACGGCACATTGAACGTTTTTAATATTAGCTCGCGATCAGGAATCTATGAATTTGCTGGAAAGATGGATTCTCTCCGTTTGAGTATTTTACTGCACATTGAACGTTTTTAATATTAGCTCGCGATCAGGAATCTATGAATTTGCTGAAAAGATGGAATCTCTCCGTTTGAGAATTTTACGGCACATTGAACGTTTTTAATATTAGCTCGCGATCAGGAATCTATGAATTTGCTGGAAAGATGGAATCTCTCCGTTTGAGAATTTTACGGCACATTGAACGTTTTTAATATTAGCTCGAGATCAGGAATCTCTGAATTTGCTGGAAAGATGGAATCTCTCCGTTTGAGAATTTTACGGCACATTGAACGTTTTTAATATTAGCTCGCGATCAGGAATGTATGAATTTGCTGGAAAGATGGAATCTCTCCGTTGAGAATTTACGGCACATTGAACGTTTTTAATATTAGCTCGCGATCAGGAATCCTCTGAATTTGCTGGAAAGATGGAATCTCTCCGTTTGAGAATTTTACGGCACATTGAACGTTTTTAATATTAGCTCGCGATCAGGAATGTATGAATTTGCTGGAAAGATGGAATCTCTCCGTTTGAGAATTTTACGGCACATTGAACGTTTTTAATATTAGCTCGTGGTCAGGAATCTATTAATTTGCTGGAAAGATGGAATCTCTCCGTTGAGAATTTTACGGCACATTGAACGTTTTTAATATTAGCTCGCGATCAGGAATCTATGAATTTGCTGGAAAGATGGAATCTCTCCGTTTGAGAATTTTACGGCACATTGAACGTTTTTAATATTAGCTCGCGATCAGGAATGTATGAATTTGCTGGAAAGATGGAATCTCTCCGTTTGAGAATTTTACGGCACATTGAACGTTTTTAATATTAGCTCGTGGTCAGGAATCTATTAATTTGCTGGAAAGATGGAATCTCTCCGTTTGAGAATTTTACGGCACATTGAACGTTTTTAATATTAGCTCGCGATCAGGAATCTATGAATTTGCTGGTAAGATGGAATCTCTCCGTTTGAGAATTTTACGGCATATTGAACGTTTTTAACATTAGCTCGCGATCAGGAATCTCTGAATTTGCTGGAAAGATGGAATCTCTCCGTTTCAGAATTTTACGGCACATTGAACGTTTTTAATATTAGCTCGCGATCAGGAATCTCTGAATTTGCTGGAAAGATGGATCTCTCCGTTTGAGAATTTGACGGCACATTGAACGTTTTTAATATTAGCCCGCGATCAGGAATGTATGAATTTGCTGGAAAGATGGAATCTCTCCGTTTGAGAATTTTACGGCACATTGAACGTTTTTAATATTAGCTCGTGGTCAGGAATGTATTAATTTGCTGGAAAGATGGAATCTCTCCGTTTGAGAATTTTACGGCACATTGAACGTTTTTAATATTAGCTCGCGATCAGGAATCTATGAATTTGCTGGTAAGATGGAATCTCTCCGTTTGAGAATTTTACGGCACATTGAACGTTTTTAATATTAGCTCGAGATCAGGAATCTATCAATTTGCTGGAAAGATGGAATCTCTCCGTTTGAGAATTTTACGGCACATTGAACGTTTTTAATATTAGCTCCCGGTCAGGAATCTATTAATTTGCTGGAAAATGGAATCTCTCCGTTTGAGAATTTTACGGCACATTGAACGTTTTTAATATTAGCTCGCGATCAGGAAGCTATGAATTTGCTGGAAAGATGGAATCTCTCCGTTTGAGAATTTTACTGCACATTGAACGTTTTTAATATTAGCTCGCGATCAGGAATCTATGAATTTGCTGAAAAGATGGAATCTCTCCGTTTGAGAATTTTACGGCACATTGAACGTTTTTAATATTAGTTCGCGATCAGGAATCTATAAATTTGCTGGAAAGATGGAATCTCTCCGTTTGAGAATTTTACGGCACATTGAACGTTTTTAATATTAGCTCGCGATCAGGAATCTCTGAATTTGCTGGAAAGATGGAATCTCTCCTTTTGAGAATTTTACGGCACATTGAACGTTTTTAATATTAGCTCGCGATCAGGAATCTATGAATTTGCTGGAAAGATGGAATCTCTCCGTTTGAGAATTTTACGGCACATTGAACGTTTTTAATATTAGCTCGCGATCAGGAATCTATGAATTTGCTGGAAAGATGGAATCTCTCCGTTTGAGAATTTTACGGCACATTGAACGTTTTTAATATTAGCTCGCGATCAGGAATCTATGAATTTGCTGGAAAGATGGAATCTCTCCGTTTCAGAATTTTACCGCACATTGAACGTTTTTTAATATTAGCTCGCGATCAGGAATCTATGAATTTGCTGGAAAGATGGAATCTCTCCGTTTGAGAATTTTACGGCACATTGAACGTTTTTAATATTAGCTCGCGATCAGGAATCTATGAATTTGCTGGAAAGATGGAATCTCTCCGTTTGAGATTTTACGGCACATTGAACGTTTTTAATATTAGCTCGCGATCAGGAATCTATGAATTTGCTGGAAAGATGGAATCTCTCCGTTTGAGAATTTTACGGCACATGAACGTTTTTAATATTAGCTCGCGATCAGGAATCTATGAATTGGCTGAAAGATGGAATCTCTCCGTTTGAGAATTTTACGGCACATTGAACGTTTTTAATATTAGCTCGCGATCAGGAATCTATGAATTTGCTGGAAAGATTGGAATCTCTCCGTTTGAGAATTTTACGGCACATTGAACGTTTTTAATATTAGCTCGCGACCAGGAATCTATGAATTTGCTGGAAAGATGGAATCTCTCCGTTTGAGAATTTTACGGCACATTGAACGTTTTTAATATTAGCTCGCGATCAGGAATCTCTGAATTTGCTGGAAAGATGGAATCTCTCCGTTTGAGAATTTTACGGCACATTGAACGTTTTTAATATTAGCTCGCGATCAGGAATCTATGGAATTTGCTGGAAAGATGGAATCTCTCCGTTTGAGAATTTTACGGCACATTGAACGTATCTCTCCGTTTGAGAATATTACGCACATTGAACGTTTTTAATATTAGCTCGCGACCAGGAATCTATGAATTTGCTGGAAAGATGGAATCTCTCCGTTTGAGAATTTTACGGCACATTGAACGTTTTTAATATTAGCTCGCCATCAGGAATCTCTGAAATTGCTGAAAGATGGAATCTCTCCGTTTGAGAATTTTACGGCACATTGAACGTTTTTAATATTAGCTCGCGATCAGGAATCTATGAATTTGCTGGAAAGATGGAATCTCTCCGTTTGAGAATTTTACGGCACATTGAACGTTTTTAATATTAGCTCGCGATCAGGAATCTATGAATTTGCTGGAAAGATGGAATCTCTCCGTTTGAGAATTTTACGGCACATTGAACGTATCTCTCCGTTTGAGAATATTACGGCACATTGAACGTTTTTAATATTAGCTCGCGACCAGGAATCTATGAATTTGCTGGAAAGATGGAATCTCTCCGTTTGAGAATTTTACGGCACATTGAACGTTTTTAATATTAGCTCGCGATCAGGAATCTATGAATTTGCTGGAAAGATGGAATATCTCCGTTTGAGAATTTTACGGCACATTGAACGTTTTTAATATTAGCTCGCGATCAGGAATCTATGAATTTGCTGGAAAGATGGAATCTCTCCGTTGAGAATTTTACGGCACATTGAACGTTTTTAATATTAGCTCGCGATCAGGAATCTATGAATTTGCTGGAAAGATGGAATCTCTCCGTTTGAGAATTTTACGGCACATTGAACGTATCTCTCCGTTTGAGAATATTACGGCACATTGAACGTTTTTAATATTAGCTCGCGATCAGGAATCTATGAATTTGCTGGAAAGATGGAATCTCTCCGTTTGAGAATTTTACGGCACATTGAACGTTTTAATATTAGCTCGCGATCAGGAATCTCTGAATTTGCTGGAAAGATGGAATCTCTCCGTTTGAGAATTTTACGGCACATTGAACGTTTTTAATATTAGCCCGCGATCAGGAATGTATGAATTTGTTGGAAAGATGGAATCTCTCCGTTTGAGAATTTTACGGCACATTGAACGTTTTTAATATTAGCTCGTGGTCAGGAATCTATTAATTTGCTGGAAAGATGGAATCTCTCCGTTTGAGAATTTTACGGCACATTGAACGTTTTTAATATTAGCTCGCGATCAGGAATCTATGAATTTGCTGGTAAGATGGAATCTCTCCGTTTGAGAATTTTAACGGCACATTGAACGTTTTTAATATTAGCTCGAGATCAGGAATCTATCAATTTGCTGGAAAGATGGAATCTCTCCGTTTGAGAATTTTACGGCACATTGAACGTTTTTAATATTAGCTCGCGGTCAGGAATCAATTAATTTGCTGGAAAGATGGAATCTCTCCGTTTGAGAATTTTACGGCACATTGAACGTTTTTAATATTAGCTCCCGGTCAGGAATCTATTAATTTGCTGGAAAAATGGAATCTCTCCGTTTGAGAATTTTACGGCACATTGAACGTTTTTAATATTAGCTCGCGATCAGGAATCTATGAATTTGCTGGAAAGATGGATTCTCTCCGTTTGAGAATTTTACTGCACATTGAACGTTTTTAATATTAGCTCGCGATCAGGGAATCTATGAATTTGCTGAAAGATGGAATCTCTCCGTTTGAGAATTTTACGGCACATTGAACGTTTTTAATATTAGCTCGCGATCAGGAATCTATGAATTTGCTGGAAAGATGGAATCTCTCCGTTTGAGAATTTTACGGCACATTGAAACGTTTTTAATATTAGCTCGCGATCAGGAATCTCCTGAATTTGCTGGAAAGATGGAATCTCTCCGTTTGAGAATTTTACGGCACATTGAACGTTTTTAATATTAGCTCGCCATCAGGAATGTATGAATTTGCTGGAAAGATGAATCTCTCCGTTTGAGAATTTTACGGCACATTGAACGTTTTTAATATTAGCTCGCGATCAGGATCTCTGAATTTGCTGGAAAGATGGAATCTCTCCGTTTGAGAATTTTACGGCACATTGAACGTTTTTAATATTAGCTCGCGGTCAGGAATCTATTAATTTGCTGGAAAAATGGAATCTCTCCGTTTGAGAATTTTACGGCACATTGAACGTTTTTAATATTAGCTCGCGATCAGGAATCTATGAATTTGCTGGAAAGATGGATTCTCTCCGTTTTGAGTATTTTACTGCACATTGAACGTTTTTAATATTAGCTCGCGATCAGGAATCTATGAATTTGCTGAAAAGATGGAATCTCTCCGTTTGAGAATTTTACGGCACATTGAACGTTTTTAATATTAGCTCGTGGTCAGGAATCTATTAATTTGCTGGAAAGATGGAATCTATCCGTTTGAGAATTTTACGGCACATTGAACGTTTTTAATATTAGCTCGCGATCAGGAATCTATGAATTTGCTGGTAAGATGGAATCTCTCGTTTGAGAATTTTACGGCACATTGAACGTTTTTAATATTAGCTCGAGATCAGGAATCTATCAATTTGCTGGAAAAGATGGAATCTCTCCGTTTGAGAATTTTACGGCACATTGAAACGTTTTTAATATTAGCTCCCGGTCAGGAATCTATTAATTTGCTGGAAAGATGGAATCTCTCCGTTTGAGAATTTTACGGCACATTGAACGTTTTTAATATTAGCTCGCGATCAGGAATGTATGAATTTGCTGGAAAGATGGAATCTCTCCGTTTGAGAATTTTACGGCACATTGAACGTTTTTAATATTAGCTCGTGGTCAGGAATCTATTAATTTGCTGGAAAGATGGAATCTCTCCGTTTGAGAATTTTACGGCACATTGAACGTTTTTAATATTAGCTCGCGATCAGGAATCTATTAATTTGCTGGTAAGATGGAATCTCTCCGTTTGAGAATTTTACGGCATATTGAACGTTTTAATATTAGCTCGCGATCAGGAATCTCTGAATTTGCTGGAAAGATGGAATCTCTCCGTTTGAGAATTTTACGGCACATTGAACGTTTTTAATATTAGCTCGCGATCAGGAATCTCTGAATTTGCTGGAAAGATGGAATCTCTCCGTTTGAGAATTTGACGGCACATTGAACGTTTTTATATTAGCCCGCGATCAGGAATGTATGAATTTGCTGGAAAGATGGAATCTCTCCGTTTGAGAATTTTACGGCACATTGAACGTTTTTAATATTAGCTCGTGGTCAGGAATGTATTAATTTGCTGGAAAGATGGAATCTCTCCGTTTGAGAATTTTACGGCACATTGAACGTTTTTAATATTAGCTCGCGATCAGGAATCTATGAATTTGCTGGTAAGATGGAATCTCTCCGTTTGAGAATTTTACGGCACATTGAACGTTTTTAATATTAGCTCGAGATCAGGAAATCTATCAATTTGCTGGAAAGATGGAATCTCTCCGTTTGAGAATTTTACGGCACATTGAACGTTTTTAATATTAGCTCCCGGTCCAGGAATCTATTAATTTGCTGGAAAAATGGAATCTCTCCGTTTGAGAATTTTACGGCACATTGAACGTTTTTAATATTAGCTCGCGATCAGGAAGCTATGAATTTGCTGGAAAGATGGAATCTCTCCGTTTGAGAATTTTACGGCACATTGAACGTTTTTAATATTAGCTCGCGATCAGGAATCTATGAATTTGCTGAAAAGATGGAATCTCTCCGTTTGAGAATTTTACGGCACATTGAACGTTTTTAATATTAGTTCGCGATCAGGAATCTATAAATTTGCTGGAAAGATGGAATCTCTCCGTTTGAGAATTTTACGGCACATTGAACGTTTTTAATATTAGCTCGCGATCAGGAATCTCTGAATTTGCTGGAAAGATGGAATCTCTCCTTTTGAGAATTTTACGGCACATTGAACGTTTTTAATATTAGCTCGCGATCAGGAATCTATGAATTTGCTGGAAAGATGGAATCTCTCCGTTTGAGAATTTTACGGCACATTGAACGTTTTTAATATTAGCTCGCGATCAGGAATCTATGAATTTGCTGGAAAGATGGAATCTCTCCGTTTGAGAATTTTACGGCACATTGACGTTTTTAATATTAGCTCGCGATCAGGAATCTATGAATTGCTGAAAGATGGAATCTCTCCGTTTGAGAATTTTACCGCACATTGAACGTTTTTAATATTAGCTCGCGATCAGGAATCTATGAATTTGCTGGAAAGATGGAATCTCTCCGTTTGAGAATTTTACGGCACATTGAACGTTTTTAATATTAGCTCGCGATCAGGAATCTATGAATTGCTGTAAGATGGGAATCTCTCCGTTTGAGAATTTTACGGCACATTGAACGTTTTAATATTAGCTCGAGATCAGGAATCTATCAATTTGCTGGAAAGATGGAATCTCTCCGTTTGAGAATTTTACGGCACATTGAACGTTTTTAATATTAGCTCCCGGTCAGGAATCTATGAATTTGCTGGAAAGATGGAATCTCTCCGTTTGAGAATTTTACGGCACATTGAACGTTTTTAATATTAGCTCGCGATCAGGAATGTATGAATTTGCTGGAAAGATGGAATCTCTCCGTTTGAGAATTTTACGGCACATTGAACGTTTTTAATATTAGCTCGTGGTCAGAATCTATTAATTTGCTGGAAAGATGGAATCTCTCCGTTTGAGAATTTTACGGCACATTGAACGTTTTTAATATTAGCTCGCGATCAGGAATCTATGAATTTGCTGGTAAGATGGAATCTCTCCGTTTGAGAATTTTAACGGCATATTGAACGTTTTTAATATTAGCTCGCGATCAGGAATCTCTGAATTTGCTGGAAAGATGGAATCTCTCCGTTTGAGAATTTTACGGCACATTGAACGTTTTTAATATTAGCTCGCGATCAGGAATCTCTGAATTTGCTGGAAAGATGGAATCTCTCCGTTTGAGAATTTGACGGCACATTGAACGTTTTTAATATTAGCCCGCGATCAGGAATGTATGAATTTGCTGGAAAGATGGAATCTCTCCGTTTGAGAATTTTACGGCACATTGAACGTTTTTAATATTAGCTCGTGGTCAGGAATGTATTAATTTGCTGGAAAGATGGAATCTCTCCGTTTGAGAATTTTACGGCACATTGAACGTTTTTAATATTAGCTCGCGATCAGGAATCTATGAATTTGCTGGTAAGATGGAATCTCTCCGTTTGAGAATTTTACGGCACATTGAACGTTTTTAATATTAGCTCGAGATCAGGAATCTATCATTTTGCTGGAAAGATGGAATCTCTCCGTTTGAGAATTTTACGGCACATTGAACGTTTTTAATATTAGCTCCCGGTCAGGAATCTATTAATTTGCTGGAAAAATGGAATCTCTCCGTTTGAGAATTTTACGGCACATTGAAGGTATTTAATATTAGCTCGCGATCAGGAAGCTATGAATTTGCTGGAAAGATGGAATCTCTCCGTTTGAGAATTTTACTGCACATTGAACGTTTTTAATATTAGCTCGCGATCAGGAATCTATGAATTTGCTGAAAAGATGGAATCTCTCCGTTTGAGAATTTTACGGCACATTGAACGTTTTTAATATTAGTTCGCGATCAGGAATCTATAAATTTGCTGGAAAGATGGAATCTCTCCGTTTGAGAATTTTACGGCACATTGAACGTTTTTAATATTAGCTCGCGATCAGGAATGCTCTGAATTTGCTGGAAAGATGGAATCTCTCCTTTTGAGAATTTTACGGCACATTGAACGTTTTTAATATTAGCTCGCGATCAGGAATCTATGAATTTGCTGGAAAGATGGAATCTCTCCGTTTGAGAATTTTACGGCACATTGAACGTTTTTAATATTAGCTCGCGATCAGAATCTATGAATTTGCTGGAAAGATGGAATCTCTCCGTTTGAGAATTTTACGGCAACATTGAACGTTTTTAATATTAGCTCGCGATCAGGAATCTATGAATTTGCTGGAAAGATGGAATCTCTCGTTTGAGAATTTTACCGCACATTGAACGTTTTTAATATTAGCTCGCGATCAGGAATCTATGAATTTGCTGGAAAGATGGAATCTCTCCGTTTGAGAATTTTACGGCACATTGAACGTTTTAATATTAGCTCGCGATCAGGAATCTATGAATTTGCTGGAAAGATGGAATCTCTCCGTTTGGGAATTTTACGGCACATTGAACGTTTTTAATATTAGCTCGCGATCAGGAATCTATGAATTTGCTGGAAAGATGGAATCTCTCCGTTTGAGAATTTTACGGCACATTGAACGTTTTTAATATTAGCTCGCGATCAGGAATCTATGAAT
This sequence comes from Actinernus sp. WN-2022, assembly GCA_030867875.1. Taxonomy (NCBI): domain Eukaryota; kingdom Metazoa; phylum Cnidaria; class Anthozoa; order Actiniaria; family Actinernidae; genus Actinernus; species Actinernus sp. WN-2022. Next base: position 20,134 of record JAOWCC010001372.1, on the reverse strand, counting down.
TGGCTGGAAAGATGGAATCTCTCCGTTTGAGAATTTTTACGGCACATTGAACGTTTTTAATATTAGCTCGCGATCAGGAATCTATGAATTTGCTAGAAAGATGGAATCTCTCCGTTTGAGAATTTTACGGCACATTGAACGTTTTTAATATAGCTCGCGATCAGGAATCTATCAATTTGCTGGAAAGATGGAATCTCTCCGATTGAGAATTTTACGGCACATTGAACGTTTTTTAATATTAGCTCGCGGTCAGGAATCTATGAATTTGCTGGAAAGATGGAATCTCTCCGTTTGAGAATGTTACGGCACATTGAAACGTTTTTAATATTAGCTCGCGATCAGGAATCTATGAATTTGCTGGAAAGATGGAATCTCTCCGTTTCAGAATGTTACGGCACATTGAACGTTTTTAATATTAGCTCGCGATCAGGAATCTATGAATTTGCTGAAAAGATGGAATCTTTCCGTTTGAGAATTTTACGGCACATTGAACGTTTTTAATATTAGCTCGTGGTCAGGAATCTATGAATTTGCTGGAAAGATGGAATCTCTCCGTTTGAGAATTTTACGGCACATTGAACGTCTTTTAATATTAGCTCGCGATCAGGAATCTATGAAATTGCTGGAAAGATGGAATCTCTCCGTTTGAGAATTTTAAGGCACATTGAACGTTTTTAATATTAGCTCGCGATCAGGAATCTATGAATTTGCTGGAAAGATGGAATCTCTCCGTTTGAGAATTTTACGGCACATTGAACGTTTTTAATATTAGCTCGCGATCAGGGAATCTATGAATTTGCTGGAAAGATGGAATCTCTCCGTTTGAGAATTTTACGGCACATTGAACGTTTTTAATATTAGCTCGCGATCAGGAATCTATGAATTTGCTGGAAAGATGGAATCTCTCCGTTTTGAGAATTTTACGGCACATTGAACGTTTTTAATATTAGCTCGCGGTCAGGAATCTATGAATTTGCTGAAAGATGGAATCTCTCCGTTTGAGAATGTTACGGCACATTGAACGTTTTTAATATTAGCTCGCGATCAGGAATCTATGAATTTGCTGAAAAGATGGAATCTTTCCGTTTGAGAATTTTACGGCACATTGAACGTTTTTAATATTAGCTCGTGGTCAGGAATCTATGAATTTGCAGGAAAGATGGAATCTCTCCGTTTGAGAATTTTTATGGCACATTGAACGTTTTTAATATTAGCTCGCGGTCAGGAATCTATGAATTTGCTGGAAAGATGGAATCTCTCCGTTTGAGAATTTTACTGCACATTGAACGTTTTTAATATTAGCTCGCGATCAGGAATCTATTAATTTGCTGAAAAGATGGAATCCCTCCGTTTGAGAATTTTACGGCACATTGAACGTTTTTAATATTAGCTCGCGATCAGGAATCTATTAATTTGCTGGAAAGATGGAATCTCTCCGTTAGAGAATTTTACGGCACATTGAACGTTTTTAATATTAGCTCGCGATCAGGAATCTATGAATTTGCTGGAAAGATGGAATCTCTCCGTTTGAGAATTTTACGGCACATTGAACGTTTTTAATATTAGCTCGCGATCAGGAATCTATGAATTTGCTGGAAAGATGGAATCTCTCCGTTTTAGAATTTTACGGCACATTGAACGTTTTTAATATTAGCTCGCGATCAGGAATCTATAAATTTGCTGGAAAGATGGAATCTCTCCGTTTGAGAATTTTACGGCACATTGAACGTTTTTAATATTAGCTCGCGATCAGGAATCTATGAATTTGCTGGAAAGATGGAATCTCTCCGTTTGAGAATTTTACGGCACATTGAACGTTTTTAATATTAGCTCGCGATCAGGAATCTATAAATTTGCTGGAAAGATGGAATCTCTCCGTTTGAGAATTTTACGGCACATTGAACGTTTTTAATATTAGCTCGCGATCAGGAATCTATGAATTTGCTGGAAAGATGGAATCTCTCCGTTTGAGAATTTTACGGCACATTGAACGTTTTTAATATTAGCTCGCGATCAGGAATCTATGAATTTGCTGGAAAGATGGAATCTCTCCGTTTGAGAATTTTACGGCACATTGAACGTTTTTAATAATAGCTCGCGATCAGGAATCTATGAATTTGCAGGAAAGATGGAATCTCTCCGTTTGAGAATTTTACGGCACATTGAACGTTTTTAATATTAGCTCGCGATCAAGAATCTATGAATTTGCTGGAAAGATGGAATCTCTCCGTTTGAGAATTTTACGGCACATTGAACGTTTTTAATATTAGCTCGCGATCAGGAATCTCTGAATTTGCTGGAAAGATGGAATCTCTCCGTTTGAGAATTTTACGGCACATTGAACGTTTTTAATATTAGCTCGCGATCAGGAATCTATGAATTTGCTGGAAAGATGGAATATCTCCGTTTGAGAATTTTACGGCACATTGAACTTTTTAATATTAGCTCGCGATCAGGAATCTATGAATTTGCTGGAAAGATGGAATCTCTCCGTTTGAGAATTTTACGGCACATTGAACGTATCTCTCCGTTTGAGAATTTTACGGCACATTGAACTTTTTAATATTAGCTCGCGATCAGGAATCTATGAATTTGCTGGAAAGATGGAATCTCTCCGTTTGGGAATTTTACGGCACATTGAACGTTTTTAATATTAGCTCGCGATCAGGAATCTATGAATTTGCTGGAAAGATGGAATCTCTCCGTTTGAGAATTTTACGGCACATTGAACGTTTTTAATATTAGCTCGCGATCAGGAATCTATGAATTTGCTGGAAAGATGGAATCTCTCCGTTTGAGAATTTTACGGCACATTGAACGTTTTTAATATTAGCTCGCGATCAGGAATCTATGAATTTGCTGGAAAGATGGAATCTCTCCGTTTGAGAATTTTACGGCACATTGAACGTTTTTAATAATAGCTCGCGATCAGGAATCTATGAATTTGCAGGAAAGATGGAATCTCTCCGTTTGAGAATTTTACGGCACATTGAACGTTTTTAATATTAGCTCGCGATCAAGAATCTATGAATTTGCTGGAAAGATGGAATCTCTCCGTTTGAGAATTTTACGGCACATTGAACGTTTTTAATATTAGCTCGCGATCAGGAATCTCTGAATTTGCTGGAAAGATGGAATCTCTCCGTTTGAGAATTTTACGGCACATTGAACGTTTTTAATATTAGCTCGCGATCAGGAATCTATGAATTTGCTGGAAAGATGGAATATCTCCGTTTGAGAATTTTACGGCACATTGAACTTTTTAATATTAGCTCGCGATCAGGAATCTATGAATTTGCTGGAAAGATGGAATCTCTCCGTTTGAGAATTTTACGGCACATTGAACGTATCTCTCCGTTTGAGAATATTACGGCACAATGAACGTTTTTAATATTAGCTCGCGATCAGGAATCGATGAATTTGCTGGAAAGATGGAATCTCTCCGATTGAGAATTTTACGGCACATTGAACGTTTTTAATATTAGCTCGCGATCAGGAATCTATGAATTTGCTGGAAAGATGGAATCTCTCCGTTTGAGAATTTTACGGCACATTGAACGTTTTTAATATTAGCTCGCGATCAGGAATCTCTGAATTTGCTGGAAAGATGGAATCTCTCCGTTTGAGAATTTTACGGCACATTGAACGTTTTTAATAATAGGTCGCGATCAGGAATCTATGAATTTGCTGGAAAGATGGAATCTCTCCGTTTGAGAATGTTACGGCACATTGAACGTTTTTAATATTAGCTCGCGATCAGGAATCTATGAATTTGCTGGAAAGATGGAATCTCTCCCTTTGAGAATTTTACGGCACATTGAACGTTTTTAATATTAGCTCGCGATCAAGAATCTATGAATTTGCTGGAAAGATGGAATCTCTCCGTTTGAGAATTTTACGGCACATTGAACGTTTTTAATATTAGCTCGCGATCAGGAATCTCTGAATTTGCTGGAAAGATGGAATCTCTCCGTTTGAGAATTTTACGGCACATTGAACGTTTTTAATATTAGCTCGCGATCAGGAATCTATGAATTTGCTGGAAAGATGGAATATCTCCGTTTGAGAATTTACGGCACATTGAACGTTTTTAATATTAGCTCGCGATCAGGAATCTATGAATTTGCTGGAAAGATGGAATCTCTCCGTTTGAGAATTTTACGGCACATTGAACGTATCTCTCCGTTTGAGAATATTACGGCACAATGAACGTTTTTAATATTAGCTCGCGATCAGGAATCTATGAATTTGCTGGAAAGATGGAATCTCTCCGATTGAGAATTTTACGGCACATTGAACGTTTTTAATATTAGCTCGCGATCAGGAATCTATGAATTTGCTGGAAAGATGGAATCTCTCCGTTTGAGAATTTTACGGCACATTGAACGTTTTTAATATTAGCTCGCGATCAGGAATCTCTGAATTTGCTGGAAAGATGGAATCTCTCCGTTTGAGAATTTTACGGCACATTGAACGTTTTTAATAATAGGTCGCGATCAGGAATCTATGAATTTGCTGGAAAGATGGAATCTCTCCGTTTGAGAATGTTACGGCACATTGAACGTTTTTAATATTAGCTCGCGATCAGGAATCTATGAATTTGCTGGAAAGATGGAATCTCTCCGTTTGAGAATGTTATGGCACATTGAACGTTTTTAATATTAGCTCGCGATCAGGAATCTATGAATTTTCTGGAAAGATGGAATCTCTCCCTTTGAGAATTTTACGGCACATTGAACGTTTTTAATATTAGCTCGCGATCATGAATCTATGAATTTGCTGGAAAGATGGAATCTCTCCGTTTGAGAATTTTACGGCACATTGAACGTATCTCTCCGTTTGAGAATATTACGGCACAATGAACGTTTTTAATATTAGCTCGCGATCAGGAATCTATGAATTTGCTGGAAAGATGGAATCTCTCCGATTGAGAATTTTACGGCACATTGAACGTTTTTAATATTAGCTCGCGATCAGGAATCTATGAATTTGCTGGAAAGATGGAATCTCTCCGTTTGAGAATTTTACGGCACATTGAACGTTTTTAATATTAGCTCGCGATCAGGAATCTCTGAATTTGCTGGAAAGATGGAATCTCTCCGTTTGAGAATTTTACGGCACATTGAACGTTTTTAATAATAGGTCGCGATCAGGAATCTATGAATTTGCTGGAAAGATGGAATCTCTCCGTTTGAGAATGTTACGGTACATTGAACGTTTTTAATATTAGCTCGCGATCAGGAATCTATAAATTTGCTGGAAAGATGGAATCTCTCCGTTTGAGAATTTTACGGCACATTGAACGTTTTTAATATTAGCTCGCGATCAGGAATCTATGAATTTGCAGGAAAGATGGAATCTCTCCGTTTGAGAATTTTACGGCACATTGAACGTTTTTAATATTAGCTCGCGATCAGGAATCTCTGAATTTGCTGGAAAGATGGAATCTCTCCGTTTGAGAATTTTACGGCACATTGAACGTTTTTAATATTAGCTCGCGATCAGGAATCTATGAATTTGCTGGAAAGATGGAATCTCTCCGTTTGAGAATTTTACGGCACATTGAACGTTTTTAATATTAGCTCGCGACCAGGAATCTATGAATTTGCTGGAAAGATGGAATCTCTCCGTTTGAGAATTTTACGGCACATTGAACGTTTTTAATATTAGCTCGCGATCAGGAATCTCTGAATTTGCTGGAAAGATGGAATCTCTCCGTTTGAGAATTTTACGGCACATTGAACGTTTTTAATATTAGCTCGCGATCAGGAATCTATGAATTTGCTGGAAAGATGGAATCTCTCCGTTTGAGAATTTTACGGCACATTGAACGTTTTTAATATTAGCTCGCGATCAGGAATCTATGAATTTGCTGGAAATATGGAATCTCTCCGTTTGAGAATTTTACGGCACATTGAACGTATCTCTCCGTTTGAGAATATTACGGCACATTGAACGTTTTTAATATTAGCTCGCGACCAGGAATCTATGAATTTGCTGGAAAGATGGAATCTCTCCGTTTGAGAATTTTACGGCACATTGAACGTTTTTAATATTAGCTCGCGATCAGGAATCTATGAATTTGCTGGAAAGATGGAATATCTCCGTTTGAGAATTTTACGGCACATTGAACGTTTTTAATATTAGCTCGCGATCAGGAATCTATGAATTTGCTGGAAAGATGGAATCTCTCCGTTTGAGAATTTTACGGCACATTGAACGTTTTTAATATTAGCTCGCGATCAGGAATCTATGAATTTGCTGGAAAGATGGAATCTCTCCGTTTGAGAATTTTACGGCATATTGAACGTATCTCTCCGTTTGAGAATTTTACGGCACATTGAACGTTTTTAATATTAGCTCGCGACCAGGAATCTATGAATTTGCTGGAAAGATGGAATCTCTCCGTTTGAGAATTTTACGGCACATTGAACGTTTTTAATATTAGCTCGCGATCAGGAATCTATGAATTTGCTGGAAAGATGGAATATCTCCGTTTGAGAATTTTACGGCACATTGAACGTTTTTAATATTAGCTCGCGATCAGGAATCTATGAATTTGCTGGAAAGATGGAATCTCTCCGTTTGAGAATTTTACGGCACATTGAACGTTTTTAATATTAGCTCGCGATCAGGAATCTATGAATTTGCTGGAAAGATGGAATCTCTCCGTTTGAGAATTTTACGGCATATTGAACGTATCTCTCCGTTTGAGAATTTTACGGCACATTGAACGTTTTTAATATTAGCTCGCGACCAGGAATCTATGAATTTGCTGGAAAGATGGAATCTCTCCGTTTGAGAATTTTACGGCACATTGAACGTTTTTAATATTAGCTCGCGATCAGGAATCTCTGAATTTGCTGGAAAGATGGAATCTCTCCGTTTGAGAATTTTACGGCACATTGAACGTTTTTAATATTAGCTCGCGATCAGGAATCTATGAATTTGCTGGAAAGATGGAATCTCTCCGTTTGAGAATTTTACGGCACATTGAACGTTTTTAATATTAGCTCGCGATCAGGAATCTATGAATTTGCTGGAAAGATGGAATCTCTCCGTTTGAGAATTTTACGGCACATTGAACGTATCTCTCCGTTTGAGAATATTACGGCACATTGAACGTTTTTAATATTAGCTCGCGACCAGGAATCTATGAATTTGCTGGAAAGATGGAATCTCTCCGTTTGAGAATTTTACGGCACATTGAACGTTTTTAATATTAGCTCGCGATCAGGAATCTATGAATTTGCTGGAAAGATGGAATATCTCCGTTTGAGAATTTTACGGCACATTGAACGTTTTTAATATTAGCTCGCGATCAGGAATCTATGAATTTGCTGGAAAGATGGAATCTCTCCGTTTGAGAATTTTACGGCACATTGAACGTTTTTAATATTAGCTCGCGATCAGGAATCTATGAATTTGCTGGAAAGATGGAATCTCTCCGTTTGAGAATTTTACGGCACATTGAACGTATCTCTCCGTTTGAGAATATTACGGCACATTGAACGTTTTTAATATTAGCTCGCGATCAGGAATCTATGAATTTGTTGGAAAGATGGAATCTCTCCGTTTGAGAATTTTACGGCACATTGAACGTTTTTAATATTAGCTCGCGATCAGGAATCTCTGAATTTGCTGGAAAGATGGAATCTCTCCGTTTGAGAATTTTACGGCACATTGAACGTTTTTAATATTAGCCCGCGATCAGGAATGTATGAATTTGCTGGAAAGATGGAATCTCTCCGTTTGAGAATTTTACGGCACATTGAACGTTTTTAATATTAGCTCGCGATCAGGAATCTATGAATTTGCTGGTAAGATGGAATCTCTCCGTTTGAGAATTTTACGGCACATTGAACGTTTTTAATATTAGCTCGCGATCAGGAATCTATGAATTTGCTGGAAAGATGGAATCTCTCCGTTTGAGAATTTTACGGCACATTGAACGTATCTCTCCGTTTGAGAATATTACGGCACATTGAACGTTTTTAATATTAGCTCGCGTCCAGGAATCTATGAATTTGCTGGAAAGATGGAATCTCTCCGTTTGAGAATTTTACGGCACATTGAACGTTTTTAATATTAGCTCAAGATAAGGAATCTATGAATTTGCTGGAAAGATGGAATATCTCCGTTTGAGAATTTTACGGCACATTGAACGTTTTTAATATTAGCTCGCGATCAGGAATCTATGAATTTGCTGGAAAGATGGAATCTCTCCGTTTGAGAATTTTACGGCACATTGAACGTTTTTAATATTAGCTCGCGATCAGGAATCTATGAATTTGCTGGAAAGATGGAATCTCTCCGTTTGAGAATTTTACGGCACATTGAACGTATCTCTCCGTTTGAGAATATTACGGCACATTGAACGTTTTTAATATTAGCTCGCGATCAGGAATCTATGAATTTGCTGGAAAGATGGAATCTCTCCGTTTGAGAATTTTACGGCACATTGAACGTTTTTAATATTAGCTCGCGATCAGGAATCTCTGAATTTGCTGGAAAGATGGAATCTCTCCGTTTGAGAATTTTACGGCACATTGGACGTTTTTAATATTAGCCCGCGATCAGGAATGTATGAATTTGCTGGAAAGATGGAATCTCTCCGTTTGAGAATTTTAGGGCACATTGAACGTTTTTAATATTAGCTCGCGATCAGGAATCTATGAATTTGCTGGTAAGATGGAATCTCTCCGTGTGAGAATTTTACGGCACATTGAACGTTTTTAATATTAGCTCGAGATCAGGAATCTATCAATTTGCTGGAAAGATGGAATCTCTCCGTTTGAGAATTTTACGGCACATTGAACGTTTTTAATATTAGCTCGCGGTCAGGAATCAATTAATTTGCTGGAAAGATGGAATCTCTCCGTTTGAGAATTTTACGGCACATTGAACGTTTTTAATATTAGCTCCCGGTCAGGAATCTATTAATTTGCTGGAAAAATGGAATCTCTCCGTTTGAGAATTTTACGGCACATTGAACGTTTTTAATATTAGCTCGCGATCAGGAATCTATGAATTTGCTGGAAAGATGGATTCTCTCCGTTTGAGAATTTACTGCACATTGAACGTTTTTAATATTAGCTCGCGATCAGGAATCTATGAATTTGCTGAAAAGATGGAATCTCTCCGTTTGAGAATTTTACGGCACATTGAACGTTTTTAATATTAGCCCGCGATCAGGAATCTATGAATTTGCTGGAAAGATGGAATCTCTCCGTTTGAGAATTTTACGGCACATTGAACGTTTTTAATATTAGCTCGCGATCAGGAATCTCTGAATTTGCTGGAAAGATGGAATCTCTCCGTTTGAGAATTTTACGGCACATTGAACGTTTTTAATATTAGCTCGCGATCAGGAATCTCTGAATTTGCTGGAAAGATGGAATCTCTCCGTTTGAGAATTTTACGGCACATTGAACGTTTTTAATATTAGCTCGCGATCAGGAATGTATGAATTTGCTGGAAAGATGGAATCTCTCCGTTTGAGAATTTTACGGCACATTGAACGTTTTTAATATTAGCTCCCGGTCAGGAATCTCTGAATTTGCTGGAAAGATGGAATCTCTCCGTTTGAGAATTTTACGGCACATTGAACGTTTTTAATATTAGCTCGCGATCAGGAATCTATGAATTTGCTGGAAAGATGGATTCTCTCAGTTTGAGAATTTTACTGCACATTGAACGTTTTTAATATTAGCTCGCGATCAGGAATCTATGAATTTGCTGGAAAGATGGAATCTCTCCGTTTGAGAATTTTACGGCACATTGAACGTTTTTAATATTAGCTCGCGATCAGGAATCTATAAATTTGCTGGAAAGATGGAATCTCTCCGTTTGAGAATTTTACGGCACATTGAACGTTTTTAATATTAGCTCGAGATCAGGAATCTATCAATTTGCTGGAAAGATGGAATCTCTCCGTTTGAGAATTTTACGGCACATTGAACGTTTTTAATATTAGCTCCCGGTCAGGAATCTATTAATTTGCTGGAAAAATGGAATCTCTCCGTTTGAGAATTTTACGGCACATTGAACGTTTTTAATATTAGCTCGCGATCAGGAATCTATGAATTTGCTGGAAAGATGGATTCTCTCCGTTTGAGAATTTTACTGCACATTGAACGTTTTTAATATTAGCTCGCGATCAGGAATCTATGAATTTGCTGAAAAGATGGAATCTCTCCGTTTGAGAATTTCACGGCACATTGAACGTTTTTAATATTAGCTCGCGATCAGGAATCTATGAATTTGCTGGAAAGATGGAATCTCTCCGTTTGAGAATTTAACGGCACATTGAACGTTTTTAATATTAGCTCGCGATCAGGAATATCTGGATTTGCTGGAAAGATGGAATCTCTCCGTTTGAGAATTTTACGGCACATTGAACGTTTTTAATATTAGCTCGCGATCAGGAATCTCTGAATTTGTTGGAAAGATGGAATCTCTCCGTTTGAGAATTTTACGGCACATTGAACGTTTTTAATATTAGCTCCCGGTCAGGAATCTATTAATTTGCTGGAAAAATGGAATCTCTCCGTTTGAGAATTTTACGGCACATTGAACGTTTTTAATATTAGCTCGCGATCAGGAATCTATGAATTTGCTGGAAAGATGGATTCTCTCCGTTTGAGAATTTTACTGCACATTGAACGTTTTTAATATTAGCTCGCGATCAGGAATCTATGAATTTGCTGAAAAGATGGAATCTCTCCGTTTGAGAATTTTACGGCACATTGAACGTTTTTAATATTAGCTCGCGATCAGGAATCTATGAATTTGCTGGAAAGATGGAATCTCTCCGTTTGAGAATTTTACGGCACATTGAACGTTTTTAATATTAGCTCGCGATCAGGAATCTATGAATTTGCTGGAAAGATGGAATCTCTCCGTTTGAGAATTTTACGGCATATTGAACGTATCTCTCCGTTGAGAATTTTACGGCACATTGAACGTTTTTAATATTAGCTCGCGACCAGGAATCTATGAATTTGCTGGAAAGATGGAATCTCTCCGTTTGAGAATTTTACGGCACATTGAACGTTTTTAATATTAGCTCGCGATCAGGAATCTCTGAATTTGCTGGAAAGATGGAATCTCTCCGTTTGAGAATTTTACGGCACATTGAACGTTTTTAATATTAGCTCGCGATCAGGAATCTATGAATTTGCTGGAAAGATGGAATCTCTCCGTTTGAGAATTTTACGGCACATTGAACGTTTTTAATATTAGCTCGCGATCAGGAATCTATGAATTTGCTGAAAGATGGAATCTCTCCGTTTGAGAATTTTACGGCACATTGAACGTATCTCTCCGTTTGAGAATATTACGGCACATTGAACGTTTTTAATATTAGCTCGCGATCAGGAATCTATGAATTTGTTGGAAAGATGGAATCTCTCCGTTTGAGAATTTTACGGCACATTGAACGTTTTTAATATTAGCTCGCGATCAGGAATCTCTGAATTTGCTGGAAAGATGGAATCTCTCCGTTTGAGAATTTTACGGCACATTGAACGTTTTTAATATTAGCCCGCGATCAGGAATGTATGAATTTGCTGGAAAGATGAATCTCTCCGTTTGAGAATTTTACGGCACATTGAACGTTTTTAATATTAGCTCGCGATCAGGAATGTATGAATTTGCTGGTAAGATGGAATCTCTCCGTTTGAGAATTTTACGGCACATTGAACGTTTTTAATATTAGCTCGCGATCAGGAATCTATGAATTTGCTGGAAAGATGGAATCTCTCCGTTTGAGAATTTTACGGCACATTGAACGTATCCTTCCGTTTGAGAATATTACGGCACATTGAACGTTTTTAATATTAGCTCGCGACCAGGAATCTATGAATTTGCTGGAAAGATGGAATCTCACCGTTTGAGAATTTTACGGCACATTGAACGTTTTTAATATTAGCTCAAGATAAGGAATCTATGAATTTGCTGGAAAGATGGAATATCTCCGTTTGAGAATTTTACGGCACATTGAACGTTTTTAATATTAGCTCGCGATCAGGAATCTATGAATTTGCTGGAAAGATGGAATCTCTCCGTTTGAGAATTTTACGGCACATTGAACGTTTTTAATATTAGCTCGCGATCAGGAATCTATGAATTTGCTGGAAAGATGGAATCTCTCCGTTTGAGAATTTTACGGCACATTGAACGTATCTCTCCGTTTGAGAATATTACGGCACATTGAACGTTTTTAATATTAGCTCGCGATCAGGAATCTATGAATTTGCTGGAAAGATGGAATCTCTCCGTTTGAGAATTTTACGGCACATTGAACGTTTTTAATATTAGCTCGCGATCAGGAATCTCTGAATTTGCTGGAAAGATGGAATCTCTCCGTTGAGAATTTTACGGCACATTGGACGTTTTTAATATTAGCCCGCGATCAGGAATGTATGAATTTGCTGGAAAGATGGAATCTCTCCGTTTGAGAATTTTAGGGCACATTGAACGTTTTTAATATTAGCTCGCGATCAGGAATCTATGAATTTGCTGTAAGATGGAATCTCTCCGTGTGAGAATTTTACGGCACATTGAACGTTTTTAATATTAGCTCGAGATCAGGAATCTATCAATTTGCTGGAAAGATGGAATCTCTCCGTTTGAGAATTTTACGGCACATTGAACGTTTTTAATATTAGCTCGCGGTCAGAATCAATTAATTTGCTGGAAAGATGGAATCTCTCCGTTTGAGAATTTTACGGCACATTGAACGTTTTTAATATTAGCTCCCGGTAAGGAATCTATTAATTTGCTGGAAAAATGGAATCTCTCCGTTGAGAATTTTACGGCACATTGAACGTTTTTAATATTAGCTCGCGATCAGGAATCTATGAATTTGCTGGAAAGATGGATTCTCTCCGTTTGAGAATTTACTGCACATTGAACGTTTTTAATATTAGCTCGCGATCAGGAATCTATGAATTTGCTGAAAGATGGAATCTCTCCGTTTGAGAATTTTACGGCACATTGAACGTTTTTAATATTAGCCCGCGATCAGGAATCTATGAATTTGCTGGAAAGATGGAATCTCTTCGTTTGAGAATTTTACGGCACATTGAACGTTTTTAATATTAGCTCGCGATCAGGAATCTCTGAATTTGCTGGAAAGATGGAATCTCTCCGTTTGAGAATTTTACGGCACATTGAACGTTTTTAATATTAGCTCGCGATCAGGAATCTCTGAATTTGCTGGAAAGATGGAATCTCTCCGTTTGAGAATTTTACGGCACATTGAACGTTTTTAATATTAGCTCGCGATCAGGAATGTATGAATTTGCTGGAAAGATGGAATCTCTCCGTTTGAGAATTTTACGGCACATTGAACGTTTTTAATATTAGCTCCCGGTCAGGAATCTCTGAATTTGCTGAAAGATGGAATCTCTCCGTTTGAGAATTTTACGGCACATTGAACGTTTTTAATATTAGCTCGCGATCAGGAATCTATGAATTTGCTGGAAAGATGGATTCTCTCAGTTTGAGAATTTTACTGCACATTGAACGTTTTTAATATTAGCTCGCGATCAGGAATCTATGAATTTGCTGGAAAGATGGAATCTCTCCGTTTGAGAATTTTACGGCACATTGAACGTTTTTAATATTAGCTCGCGATCAGGAATCTATAAATTTGCTGGAAAGATGGAATCTCTCCGTTTGAGAATTTTACGGCACATTGAACGTTTTTAATATTAGCTCGAGATCAGGAATCTATCAATTTGCTGGAAAGATGGAATCTCTCCGTTTGAGAATTTTACGGCACATTGAACGTTTTTAATATTAGCTCCCGGTCAGGAATCTATTAATTTGCTGGAAAAATGGAATCTCTCCGTTTGAGAATTTTACGGCACATTGAACGTTTTTAATATTAGCTCGCGATCAGGAATCTATGAATTTGCTGGAAAGATGGATTCTCTCCGTTTGAGAATTTTACTGCACATTGAACGTTTTTAATATTAGCTCGCGATCAGGAATCTATGAATTTGCTGAAAAGATGGAATCTCTCCGTTTGAGAATTTCACGGCACATTGAACGTTTTTAATATTAGCTCGCGATCAGGAATCTATGAATTTGCTGGAAAGATGGAATCTCTCCGTTTGAGAATTTTACGGCACATTGAACGTTTTTAATATTAGCTCGCGATCAGGAATATCTGGATTTGCTGGAAAGATGGAATCTCTCCGTTTGAGAATTTTACGGCACATTGAACGTTTTTAATATTAGCTCGCGATCAGGAATCTCTGAATTTGCTGGAAAGATGGAATCTCTCCGTTTGAGAATTTTACGGCACATTGAACGTTTTTAATATTAGCTCCCGGTCAGGAATCTATTAATTTGCTGGAAAAATGGAATCTCTCCGTTTGAGAATTTTACGGCACATTGAACGTTTTTAATATTAGCTCGCGATCAGGAATCTATGAATTTGCTGGAAAGATGGATTCTCTCCGTTTGAGAATTTTACTGCACATTGAACGTTTTTAATATTAGCTCGCGATCAGGAATCTATGAATTTGCTGAAAAGATGGAATCTCTCCGTTTGAGAATTTTACGGCACATTGAACGTTTTTAATATTAGCTCGCGATCAGGAATCTATGAATTTGCTGGAAAGATGGAATCTCTCGGTTTGAGAATTTTACGGCACATTGAACGTTTTTAATATTAGCTCGCGATCAGGAATCTCTGAATTTGCTGGAAAGATGGAATCTCTCCGTTTGAGAATTTTACGGCACATTGAACGTTTTTAATATTAGCTCGCGATCAGGAATGTATGAATTTGCTGGAAAGATGGAATCTCTCCGTTTGAGAATTTTACGGCACATTGAACGTTTTTAATATTAGCTCGCGATCAGGAATCTCTGAATTTGCTGGAAAGATGGAATCTCTCCGTTTGAGAATTTTACGGCACATTGAACGTTTTTAATATTAGCTCGCGATCAGGAATGTATGAATTTGCTGAAAGATGGAATCTCTCCGTTTGAGAATTTTACGGCACATTGAACGTTTTTAATATTAGCTCGTGGTCAGGAATCTATTAATTTGCTGGAAAGATGGAATTTCTCCGTTTGAGAATTTTACGGCACATTGAACGTTTTTAATATTAGCTCGCGATCAGGAATCTATGAATTTGCTGGTAAGATGGAATCTCTCCGTTTGAGAATTTTACGGCATATTGAACGTTTTTAATATTAGCTCGCGATCAGGAATCTCTGAATTTGCTGAAAGATGGAATCTCTCCGTTTGAGAATTTTACGGCACATTGAACGTTTTTAATATTAGATCGCGATCAGGAATCTCTGAATTTGTTGGAAAGATGGAATCTCTCCGTTTGAGAATTTGACGGCACATTGAACGTTTTTAATATTAGCTCGAGATCAGGAATCTATCAATTTGCTGGAAAGATGGAATCTCTCCGTTTGAGAATTTTACGGCACATTGAACGTTTTTAATATTAGCTCGAGATCAGGAATCTATCAATTTGCTGGAAAGATGGAATCTCTCCGTTTGAGAATTTTACGGCACATTGAACGTTTTTAATATTAGCTCGCGATCAGGAATCTATGAATTTGCTGGAAAGATGGAATCTCTCCGTTTGAGAATTTTACGGCACATTGAACGTTTTTAATATTAGCTCGCGATCAGGAATCTATGAATTTGCTGGAAAGATGGAATCTCTCCGTTTGAGAATTTTACGGCACATTGAACGTTTTTAATATTAGCTCGCGATCAGGAATCTATGAATTGGCTGGAAAGATGGAATCTCTCCGTTTGAGAATTTTACTGCACATTGAACGTTTTTAATATTAGCTCGAGATCAGGAATCTATCAATTTGCTGGAAAGATGGAATCTCTCCGTTTGAGAATTTTACGGCACATTGAACGTTTTTAATATTAGCTCGAGTTCAGGAATCTATCAATTTGCTGGAAAGATGGAATCTCTCCGTTTGAGAATTTTACGGCACATTGAACGTTTTTAATATTAGCTCGCGGTCAGGAATCAATTAATTTGCTGGAAAGATGGAATCTCTCCGTTTGAGAATTTTACGGCACATTGAACGTTTTTAATATTAGCTCCCGGTCAGGAATCTATTAATTTGCTGGAAAAATGGAATCTCTCCGTTTGAGAATTTTACGGCACATTGAACGTTTTTAATATTAGCTCGCGATCAGGAAGCTATGAATTTGCTGGAAAGATGGAATCTCTCCGTTTGAGAATTTTACTGCACATTGAACGTTTTTAATATTAGCTCGCGATCAGGAAGCTATGAATTTGCTGAAAAGATGGAATCTCTCCGTTTGAGAATTTTACGGCACATTGAACGTTTTTAATATTAGTTCGCGATCAGGAATCTATAAATTTGCTGGAAAGATGGAATCTCTCCGTTTGAGAATTTTACGGCACATTGAACGTTTTTAATATTAGCTCGCGATCAGGAATCTCTGAATTTGCTGGAAAGATGGAATCTCTCCTTTTGAGAATTTACGGCACATTGAACGTTTTTAATATTAGCTCGCGATCAGGAATCTCTGAATTTGCTGGAAAGATGGAATCTCTCCTTTTGAGAATTTTACGGCACATTGAACGTTTTTAATATTAGCTCGCGATCAGGAATCTCTGAATTTGCTGGAAAGATGGAATATCTCGTTTGAGAATTTTACGGCACATTGAACGTTTTTAATATTAGCTCGCGATCAGGAATGTATGAATTTGCTGGAAAGATGGAATCTCTCCGTTTGAGAATTTTACGGCACATTGAACGTTTTTAATATTAGCTCGTGGTCAGGAATCTATTAATTTGCTGGAAAGATGGAATCTCTCCGTTTGAGAATTTTACGGCACATTGAACGTTTTTAATATTAGCTCGCGATCAGGAATCTCTGAATTTGCTGGAAAGATGGAATATCTCCGTTTGAGAATTTTACGGCACATTGAACGTTTTTAATATTAGCTCGCGATCAGGAATGTATGAATTTGCTGGAAAGATGGAATCTCTCCGTTTGAGAATTTTACGGCACATTGAACGTTTTTAATATTAGCTCGTGGTCAGGAATCTATTAATTTGCTGGAAAGATGGAATCTCTCCGTTTGAGAATTTTACGGCACATTGAACGTTTTTAATATTAGCTCGCGATCAGGAATCTATGAATTTGCTGGAAAGATGGAATCTCTCCGTTGAGAATTTTACGGCACATTGAACGTATCCTTCCGTTTGAGAATATTACGGCACATTGAACGTTTTTAATATTAGCTCGCGACCAGGAATCTATGAATTTGCTGGAAAGATGGAATCTCACCGTTTGAGAATTTTACGGCACATTGAACGTTTTAATATTAGCTCAAGATAAGGAATCTATGAATTTGCTGGAAAGATGGAATATCTCCGTTTGAGAATTTTACGGCACATTGAACGTTTTTAATATTAGCTCGCGATCAGGAATCTATGAATTTGCTGGAAAGATGGAATCTCTCCGTTGAGAATTTTACGGCACATTGAACGTTTTTAATATTAGCTCGCGATCAGGAATCTATGAATTTGCTGGAAAGATGGAATCTCTCCGTTTGAGAATTTTACGGCACATTGAACGTATCTCTCCGTTTGAGAATATTACGGCACATTGAACGTTTTTAATATTAGCTCGCGATCAGGAATCTATGAATTTGCTGGAAAGATGGAATCTCTCCGTTGAGAATTTTACGGCACATTGAACGTTTTTAATATTAGCTCGCGATCAGGAATCTCTGAATTTGCTGGAAAGATGGAATCTCTCCGTTTGAGAATTTTACGGCACATTGGACGTTTTTAATATTAGCCCGCGATCAGGAATGTATGAATTTGCTGGAAAGATGGAATCTCTCCGTTTGAGAATTTTAGGGCACATTGAACGTTTTTAATATTAGCTCGCGATCAGGAATCTATGAATTTGCTGGTAAGATGGAATCTCTCCGTGTGAGAATTTTACGGCACATTGAACGTTTTAATATTAGCTCGAGATCAGGAATCTATCAATTTGCTGGAAAGATGGAATCTCTCCGTTTGAGAATTTTACGGCACATTGAACGTTTTTAATATTAGCTCGCGGTCAGGAATCAATTAATTTGCTGGAAAGATGGAATCTCTCCGTTTGAGAATTTTACGGCACATTGAACGTTTTTAATA
Organism: Actinernus sp. WN-2022; assembly: GCA_030867875.1. NCBI lineage: Eukaryota > Metazoa > Cnidaria > Anthozoa > Actiniaria > Actinernidae > Actinernus > Actinernus sp. WN-2022. The sequence continues at coordinate 1,951 of JAOWCC010001372.1, read as the reverse complement.
TTAGCTCCCGGTCAGGAATCTATTAATTTGCTGGAAAAATGGAATCTCTCCGTTTGAGAATTTTACGGCACATTGAACGTTTTTAATATTAGCTCGCGATCAGGAATCTATGAATTTGCTGGAAAGATGGATTCTCTCCGTTTGAGAATTTACTGCACATTGAACGTTTTTAATATTAGCTCGCGATCAGGAATCTATGAATTTGCTGAAAAGATGGAATCTCTCCGTTTGAGAATTTTACGGCACATTGAACGTTTTTAATATTAGCCCGCGATCAGGAATCTATGAATTTGCTGGAAAGATGGAATCTCTCCGTTTGAGAATTTTACGGCACATTGAACGTTTTTAATATTAGCTCGCGATCAGGAATCTCTGAATTTGCTGGAAAGATGGAATCTCTCCGTTTGAGATTTTACGGCACATTGAACGTTTTTAATATTAGCTCGCGATCAGGAATCTCTGAATTTGCTGGAAAGATGGAATCTCTCCGTTTGAGAATTTTACGGCACATTGAACGTTTTTAATATTAGCTCGCGATCAGGAATGTATGAATTTGCTGGAAAGATGGAATCTCTCCGTTTGAGAATTTTACGGCACATTGAACGTTTTTAATATTAGCTCCCGGTCAGGAATCTCTGAATTTGCTGGAAAGATGGAATCTCTCCGTTTGAGAATTTTACGGCACATTGAACGTTTTTAATATTAGCTCGCGATCAGGAATCTATGAATTTGCTGGAAAGATGGATTCTCTCAGTTGAGAATTTTACTGCACATTGAACGTTTTTAATATTAGCTCGCGATCAGGAATCTATGAATTTGCTGGAAAGATGGAATCTCTCCGTTTGAGAATTTTACGGCACATTGAACGTTTTTAATATTAGCTCGCGATCAGGAATCTATAAATTTGCTGGAAAGATGGAATCTCTCCGTTTGAGAATTTTACGGCACATTGAACGTTTTTAATATTAGCTCGAGATCAGGAATCTATCAATTTGCTGGAAAGATGAATCTCTCCGTTTGAGAATTTTACGGCACATTGAACGTTTTTAATATTAGCTCCCGGTCAGGAATCTATTAATTTGCTGGAAAAATGGAATCTCTCCGTTTGAGAATTTTACGGCACATTGAACGTTTTTAATATTAGCTCGCGATCAGGAATCTATGAATTTGCTGGAAAGATGGATTCTCTCCGTTTGAGAATTTTACTGCACATTGAACGTTTTTAATATTAGCTCGCGATCAGGAATCTATGAATTTGCTGAAAAGATGGAATCTCTCCGTTTGAGAATTTCACGGCACATTGAACGTTTTTAATATTAGCTCGCGATCAGGAATCTATGAATTTGCTGGAAAGATGGAATCTCTCCGTTTGAGAATTTTACGGCACATTGAACGTTTTTAATATTAGCTCGCGATCAGGAATATCTGGATTTGCTGGAAAGATGGAATCTCTCCGTTTGAGAATTTTACGGCACATTGAACGTTTTTAATATTAGCTCGCGATCAGGAATCTCTGAATTTGCTGGAAAGATGGAATCTCTCCGTTTGAGAATTTTACGGCACATTGAACGTTTTTAATATTAGCTCCCGGTCAGGAATCTATTAATTTGCTGGAAAAATGGAATCTCTCCGTTTGAGAATTTTACGGCACATTGAACGTTTTTAATATTAGCTCGCGATCAGGAATCTATGAATTTGCTGGAAAGATGGATTCTCTCCGTTTGAGAATTTTACTGCACATTGAACGTTTTTAATATTAGCTCGCGATCAGGAATCTATGAATTTGCTGAAAAGATGGAATCTCTCCGTTTGAGAATTTTACCGGCACATTGAACGTTTTTAATATTAGCTCGCGATCAGGAATCTATGAATTTGCTGGAAAGATGGAATCTCTCGGTTTGAGAATTTTACGGCACATTGAACGTTTTTAATATTAGCTCGCGATCAGGAA
>JAOWCC010001371.1:0-95906 GCA_030867875.1 Actinernus sp. WN-2022 | reverse complement strand
TAATCTTGCAGTTATTTATGACGTGGGAAACAAGGGACAGAAAATGTGAGCCTTCATGAGAATGCAATTAGCTTTTTTAAAGAAAACCATGGCCTAGCTAGCGGGGTCAACTCAATGTAACCAGGTTTTAAAATCGGATCAAAATTGTTTGGTAGAGCCCAAGAAGTGTCTGTCAACCATACAGTGTGTCACCCATGTGGGAGTTGAACCCACTCATCTCTGGTAACATGTTACCCGAGATTACCCCTTTGGGTGGTTACGTTGCTGATGGTTGCCTCCTTGTGATGGGGCTGGAGTTTGTATTCAAATCCTTTCTTTGCCAAAAGCAATAGATTTGGCCACACTAGCTATGAGCCATTTCGTAAACATGGAGTGTGCAAATTGACACAAATTCAATTCCAATTTAAAACAAAAAATGCCACATTTAAATTATTATGTTTACCAAGTTTTAGGGTATTTGAGCAGATATAAGTACTGATCATGAATAAGAAGTGTTTCAATTTTTGGGAGTACTGAACTCTTGCTGTTCAGTTCTTATTTACTCCAACTGTCCATCTCAAACTCTTTAAAGGGAACCCCAACTGTTGAAACAAGTTGCTGTTAAATTGTTGGCAATGTGGTCTAAATTAAAAATATGTTGGAAAATGCATTTGTTTTAAAACAAAATCAATACAAGTATGGCTCTGATGACATTTCGCGGCTGGCCCTATTGTCAAAAACAATAGACCTTTTGTTGTGTAACAATAGGGACAACCGTGTGACGTCATCAGATCCAAGATGGTGGCGCCCACGCCCAAAATGGCTCATACTTGTATCCAATTTTTAAACAAATATGTGGAAATATATTTTCCAATTTGTTCAACAGATTTTTAATTCGGACCACATTGCCAACAATTTAACAGCAACTAATTATTGGATTACATTTTCACACATGGCCACAGCTCATAATGTGAATCAATTTAAAAAGGGCCTTGAAATCTGATATTAAAAATTCATAGTTTTTTCTTGCTTTTGGAAGATAATAAGACTGTTTTGCGGCAAGCCTTGTATTGTAGTTATGAATTTTATTAACCTTAATAAAGAAAGAATGAAAAACAGAAGGTAAGAGATGATTGTGAAATTTGTACATAAATATTGAAATGTGCAGGGTGACAAGATCAATTTTTTTTTATAATTTTTAAAGACTTAAACAATGAGCTTGAATGCTCATCAAATCTAGAAAACGTAATGATACGCATTGCCTTTTTTTGTAAAATAAAGAGCAGTTGAAGGGTAGTTTCATATGTATTCCCCCAAGTAATTATCCCATAGATCAAAAATGGATATATCAAAGCATAATAAAGATTTAGAAGAATATCTATACTAATATAATAGCGAAGTTTGGAAAAAATGGCAACACTTCTTTTGATCTTTTTAGCAATGCATTCTACTTGTTGTTGTTTTCAACTAAGATTTGAATCGATTAAGATACCAAGGTACTTAATACAAAAGTCTTGCTTTAGATGCTTATCACTTATAGTTAACTTAAAATTTGAGACCTTAAATTTTTTTTGTGGGGGGATGAAAGATAACAAAATTGGATTTTTCTATGTTAAGTGAGAGCTTGTTAGCACTGATAGCCAGATATGAACATTGTTTAGTTCAGCATTTATGCTTGTTTCAAGTATTGAGAGATTCTTGTGTTCACTGAAAAGATTTGCATCATCTGCAAATAGATGAAAATCAAATAGATCTGAAGAATGATGAAAGTCATTTACATATAATAAAAAAGGTAATGGACCAAGAACAGATCCCTGTGGAATTCCACAAGATACAGTACTCTGATCTGATGTTACATACATTATTTACAGTAACAACTTGTTGTCGATTACTAAGATATGAAACAAACCAATCTTTGGCAATACCTCGGATACCATAGTACTCTAATTTCTTAATCAAGATTTTATGATTAACCGTGTCGAAGGCTTTACTGAAATCTAAGAATATTCCACAGGAATAGTTGCAGTCATCTATTGCTTTTTGAATTTTATCAATTATACAAAGAACTGCATGATCTGTAGAATGTTTTGCACGAAATCCCAAATTGCTTATCAAAAAAAGTGTTTTTTTTCCCAAGGAATTTAAGTAATCTATCATACATTATTTTTTCTAAAAGCTTATTTAAAAGACTGAAAGAAGGGAAATTGGGGCGGTAGTTGCACAAGCAAGTTTGAGATCCTTTTTTATAAACAGGAATTATGTTTGCTAGCTTAAAATCACTTGGGACAATACCAGCCATAAAGAGATATTCCAGTGGCTTTGATCGATAACAGTTTTTTAGAATTTTAAGTATGGATATTGGTATACTAAAGGGGCCTGTGGCTTTACCAGATTTTAAACTAGCAATTTCATTACTATAGTGGTAGGAAAGACAAAAAAGATGTTACACGTTGGTGTAGTTAGATACTCTAGTGGTGTTTTGTGTACATTAGGTATTGTACTTGCTAATTCTTTACCTACGTTAGCAAAATATGTATTAAAAGCATTTGCAACGAGCTTAGGGTCAGTTATTTCACAATTATTATCTACAATCATTATAGATATCTGGCTAGCCTGGGGCTTGAAATGAATAATTTGTTTAATTCCTTTCCATATTCGTTTACTATCATTAATGTTATCAAAGAAATATTTATTGTAATATTGTCTTTTACTTGCCTTTAAGAGATGTTTTAATTTATTTCTATAAAATTTAAATTGTGTATGATTTAAGTAAGTAGATTTTGTCTTAATAAATTTTCTATATAGTTAATTTTTAATCTGAATGCGAAGGGATGTTTCGCGCCAATGATCTAATGTTGATTGAAAAGTAATAATAAATGCTACCATATTCGATGACTAATATATGTCCAGTGCGATAAAATGAAAAAAACAAACACGATTTACGTACGCTGAAAGTGGGAAAGAACGTACGTGCGCACAGATATCGAACGTACGTGCAGAGATATGTACGTGATTCATAGTACGTGCGTCATCGTCGCACGTACGTCATTGTACGTGCGTCGCTTCTCTTACCTCGCCCTATAAATAAGGAGTGTCTCGACTAACCAGTCAAACAGTGTGAAGGGCCATGGACGAGAATACTACCAGTCGAACGGACCAATGGACCAATTTCTTGGTGAAACTTCCAGTATGCAGCGAGAAAGGTCAGTGATTGCAGTCAATAATTTAGTCTTACGTACTGTTAATTCAAATGAATCAAATTGTTGCATTCTGGGTAATTAGCACTCGCTTAGGAAGGATCCGATAGACAATTTTTTATGGATACAAATTGCGCAAAATTATCCATTTAGCTCGTGTTTTTAGACTCGTTCTTCCATTAAGACCCTCGCGTAAGCCTTCTTCCTTTATTTATCTTGTATCACAGAAGATGTGTAGCTAAATTTACGTTACTAGAACAATAGCGCTGCGCGTGAGGTCTAAAAATAGTGTCTGAAACGAGACCCCCCCGCAAGGGTCAGACAAACATGGCGCGAAATACAGTGTTTGTATGGGAATCCGATGCCAAATAATTTCCGTAAAATCGAGTGTCTGAAATATTCACTGTCAGCAAACTGAAGATACCAGGTAAAAGATTAACTAATCAAAATTTGAGGGATGTAGCTGTGCTGGGAAGCGGTGCAATCGTGTTTTCAGTTTTCTATACTGATTTGTAACTTTGACTCGTTGTTTTAAACAGCCGAAATGTATGGGAAACTGAAAACACGATTGCACGCTTCCCAGCACAGCTACATCCCTCAAATTTTGATTAGTTAATCTTTTACCTGGTATCTAAAGTTTGCAGGCAGTGAATAGTTCAGAAATTCGATTTTACGAAAATTATTTGGCATCGGATTCCCATACAAACACTGTATTTCGCGCCATCTTTGCACCTCGCTTGATAAGATTGCCGTTTGTCGCTTTGTTTCAATCCTCTGTATTTTAGCCAACGTTTAAGCTGTTCGACAGTACAATCATCAGGTTCTCTTTCGGAATATAATGCAGGAAAGCCGTCATTTTTGGTAGAATAGTCAGACGACGAACTGAAGTGCTGGTCAATTCTTGTAAGTTCTAACGCGAAAAGTGGTTTGTTTGTCTGAGTCATGCGGGGGGGTCTTAATTTTCGTGACGTCACTCACGCGCAGCGCTATTGAAACGATACTACATCCGGGACCTGAGTGGCGTATTTTCCATATCTTCACTAGTGAATATATCGAGGACGTCTTGTTCCACTTTTTGCCTATTTTTTATTGTGTCTATATAACAAAAATACATATTCACTGTTTGAGTAGCCAATCAGAGCGCGCGAAAAGTGATATTCACTGGTGCGGTATATACTAAAACGATATATTATGTAAGTAAAATATAAGTGGGTGGAAAAGCGTCAGAAAAATGAGATGCTGTCAGTGTCAATAACATACTGAAATCTGAGCTGGAATGATTATGACGACTTAATTGCAAAGAATATAGGGGAATATTTTGAAATGTTTAGCTCAAATGAAAAGTAGGCAAGTAATTACTTTTAAATTTCATGCACTTGTCGAAATTCAATATATACAAATCTTGCCAGGACGGGGTATACCATAAGAGGCAAGTGTGGAATGTTTGGCGAAGTGCGCGCGCATTCATGGCGTTTTAAACTATAGGTAACATCATCATGGTGGCCATGTTTCTTGCGTCTAGTTTGTAGTTCGTCCCAGTCTCGGGTGCATTAAGGCGTGGGTCTCGAAATGGCAAATCAAGAGGGGGTATCAGTCTATCTCTTTCTCATTAAGAATATTTTTATTCAAACTTTGACAAACATGATGTTGTTACGATAATATTTTCAATTGTCCTCGTTGGATTGGTAAACTATGAACTCTATCTGATCGACGTGCATAAAAATCCCCGGCATATGAAAACACTTTACCATAATGCAAGAGGCCATTAAATAAATCATTTTCATTACGGTTCGAAGGTCACATTCCATGTTTCCATTGTAACTGTCATGCGAAATTGTTAAGGTAGTGATAAAAACATCATATTTGTCAAAATTGTATGTAAAAATGTTACGAAGAGAGAGAGAGAGACTACGCCCTCTTGATTTGGGGTGGCCACCTTCAGACGCAGGGACTGAGACCGTACGTCATAAGATGACTTATTGGCGGTTATATAACCCTGGCAGCTCTATTTTGCAGTTTCTGTACCTTGTTTAATAAAGAGTTGTTCCGATGTTATCCCACACAGGACAACAATACAATATTTGAAGTTCATTGTTCTAATTTTTGTAATAAAAGCGCCCACTGAGGAAACTGTATAATAGAATAAAATCAGCATAAATCGTATTTTTTTTTTTATATCGTCATGTAGCAGCAGCCCGCCAAGCGAGGGAATCGGAGAAGGGACATCAGAAGTGCCATCACAAGTGCCAAGGTAATCCTCCCCATTTGAGCAAGAGGCCGAAAGTCTGAAAGAAACACAGACCATTTGAAACGCGACATGGCGACAGAACAACACAATTCGACAACAAGCTAGCGAATGCTAAATGCGTTTCTTTCTTTCTTGTCTTTTTTTTTTTTTTTTTGGACTATCGCAGCTCAGACGGCGAGGAACTGGGAGAAGAACGGATCCACACATCGCGATCTTCTCGTTTGGCTGGTGGTTGGCAGTTTATAGATCGCGAGGCACAAGTAGACGGGTGAGTACTTGTATGAATCGAGATCACGATTGTCAATTAAAGGAGCGGTGTCGCGGTTAGAGAGACTCCCCTCCCCTTTCCCATCATGCACCCCTCTTCTAGGTGTAGATCTCATATTGCACAACCTTTTCAATCAAGCTTCAAAGGAAGAGAACTTATAACCGTTGGAATCCAATTAACTTCCAACGATGGAACAACGTTACGATGCACGCGCAAAACCACGACACGGCGCCTTTAATTACCGAATTGAGCTTTTTCAAACAGCAGCAACAACAACAATAATAATAATAATGATAATGACAATAATAGCAATAATAGTTGATAATGACGTCGAAGCTCGTGTGATTGTATACCGTGCAGCAACGACTCGCAAACCGTAAGGTGAAAACTACAACTGCAGCTTATCTGCACTGTGGCGCAGTGTTATATGCGTGCGTGCCTGGACTTAACATTTTTCTCAACCCTGTTTCGTTGGTTACATGGTTTTCCACTCGTTCGTTGCATGGGTTGTGCCGTGTTTTTTTGTTTTTTGTTTTGTTTTCACCACAATGTACAATAGGCAATGCACGAGACAACGTACGTAATCATGAAATAGCATAATCAATCGTGCAACATGTACTGTTCCCCAGAAGTGGTCGCCGCGGTACCGATGAAGACGAGGGAGAAGGCGAAGGAGAACTCTCGCAGCTAATAGACGACTCGCGGGTCGAGAATACGATGTCGCCTTCTGCCTACCGCAGCTTCGACCACGCCGCTGAACGAAGACAGGAGCTCGCGATGCAACCATACTTCCCCGAAGCTTTTGCTACGTCGCCGGAAGAACCTCTTTGCTTCGACTTCAATCTGGCTGTATTAGACTCTTTGAAGATTCCCCTGCCCCTTAGGGCACCAGAACGCCTACGCCGCGATGGGTCCGACGAGGACAGCACTAGCAGCGACGACGAAAGCGGCGACAAAACCTTCGAGAGTCGCAAAGAGGCAATAAAGTATTGCAGGCGAAGCTTAGAAGGTGGACGCCTCTGCAGGAGAGCGGCGAAAGTCAGGCCGGACCGGAGAAAAAGCCAAAGCGTCGACGTCATCCTGGCATAAACAAGCAGGCCATGTTTCACTTGGAAGGGAGAGAGCTATCGCAACTCTTGCAGAGTGGACGGAGCGAGTTCGACGAGAATTTAAAACTTGTCAGGGAAGACCGGTATGTTAGTACACAGATGTCCGTTTTGCCGTGATTTTGCCGTGCGCCTGCCCTCGCGTATAGATGCGCGGGTAACTTTGGACGTTCTCTGCGCATCTATGCGAGAACTGGCCCACGGCAAAACGAAGCGTATTTGTTTAAAACGGCAACGCGTCCTTTGCGGCTAGCACATCACGTGGCTGTACTGGAGAGCAATACAAATCTTAATTTATGCATTTCATCCATTTTGCATAGTTTCGCCTTAATTAATAACTCGTTAAAGAAACATTGTTAGTCACCTTGTTTTCCCAGCTGAAATTGGTAAACAAAGGCTTCCTTCCACTGGTTATCCTGTTAAACTCGCGTTTTTGATTTACTGATTTCGTGGTCTAAGCCACGTTTCATTCAACGCCAAACCATTACCCGAACTTTGATCCCTGAACCAGGCATTAACATGCATGCTTGAGTTGCCGAATGCAGGAACTAACTAACTGACTTTGCCGTTCTTTTCTTCAATACACAGGTACGGGAATGTAATGTTCCTAAATGCGCCAAGCTGGAGTTGCGCGAGTGTTCAGTTTACTCACGGCTTTCCACGGCGGCTCATAAAAGCGGACCACGGCGGGTATTTACCAGGCAATGTGATTGTGTCCGCCAAAGCAAGTAATATGTGCCTGCGAAGACTGGCGGTCGAAGATGTAGCTTGCCTGATCAGTAAAAGCTCCATCGCTGGTGCCGGATTTACCGTGGCTAGACTGTTAAACTGTCGGTACGCCGCAGTGCGCTACCACGGGTAGCGAGTACTCGCCTGACTACCTCCTTCAAGCTATGCTCGAGGTAGGATTGTCATTCAGCACTTTCGAACGGGTAGGGGCGGATGTTCTGACTGGCATGTCTAAGCACCTGGTCTCACGGCAACAAGGACGTCTGGTGCGATGCCCCTGACGAGAGCAGCTCCTCCACGGAAGAGAGCGACAGTGAAGAAGTAGAATCGCTAACCCGGATGGATTTTCTCCCGGCACAGCACAAGGACACCCAATTGAGTGACGACACCGCTCACGAAGCGCTGACGAAAATCCTGTGCAACACCACGCAAGCGACGCAGACGGAACTTCCCGTCGACGAGTCTAGACCGGAACGACACGACACGCAACGACGACGACACGCAACGACGCGATCCAACAAGCGCAGAGCAGCTGGTGCGACCAATTCGTCGTCAAGCGGAAACAAGCAGAGGAAAGGTTCGTCGCAGCAGCGTGGCGATGGCCCAACGGAACCAGAGAGTGAGGGCACTTCAAGCCAACTCGTAGCTCCAGGCTGCTACGACCTGCCAGCAGTTGGTGTGCCCGCTGGCTTGGTCAGCGATGCCTTACCAGACAGCGCCTCGCTGAAGAGCTTGTGTGACTACACGGCCAGGAACCGCCCGTTTACCATGCAGGTAAGAGTCATGCACTATTCTACGTCTGCATGCACGCTCTCCTATATATACGTTCTATCGACGCAATAAGCGTACAGTCTGTTCGACTTGGGTTTCGGGCCTGCTGAGTTTGTTTGTATTCCGCCCTTGCTCCGAGGGTTTTTCTCCCTAAACCTAAATGCGATCTGTGGTTTAACCAGGTCCTGCCTTTGACCAGCCCCTATGGTTGTTTCGGGTCCCCGTTAAGTAATAGTCCAGCTAAGAACTAGGCAGTCCAACGGCAAGGAATGTAGAAAGGTGCTAATTTTCTATTCTTCTTTCTCGTAATTTCATTGGTTGATACTCATAAATTCAATAGAAACCCATCGAAATAACGCATTTTCCTTCGATAATTTTGGAGGTTTGAATTTAGTTTTGATCAAATGGTTTCATTTCGAAGAATATCGTATGTGGGGAAAGTTCTCGAATTTGCGATTGAAAAATCTTTTGTTTTCTCCATTTCTGATTGGCTGGACGGCAGTTGCTTTGAGTTTTCTCAGCATAACCAATAGTTTATTTTCTGGGTGTAATTTCTATTGTGGACATCTCATACAGCACTTAAGGCATATTCAAGCAAAATCGTATGTGGGATATGCTCATTGCCGCAAGCCTATTGTTCTTTGCCTAGTTCTTATGCGGACCATTACTTAAAATTCAGAGTTTTCTTTCGCTCACTCCTTTTTGTTCTTCTTTTTTTTTTTCCCTTTCTTTTTCATCTTTGGTTTGGACAGGAAATTCGAAGCTCTTGCCGCCCTCCCGATCCGAACAACGTAGACTTCACCAGCGCACGAGAGGTGCACAGATTGGCCGAAAACCTCACAGCAGCGTACCAAACGAGTGGCGCGCAGGCCGTACTGCAGCGACTGTGGAACGTGTGCAAGGAAGACTGCGACTGTGCTGCGGACAGCTGCTCTTTGAAATCGGGTGGCTCGCTGCGCGACGCTGTGAACTGCGAAGGATCAGGTTGTCGCGTCTGTGTCTTCTTCACGCAGCATGCCAAGCTGACAGAGGACAGCGTGGGATTTGCCACCGACAAAAATAAGCGTCTTGCTGTACTGTTGGACCTCTCGACGGCTGTGGCGAACCTTTTCCCGCGCCACAACTTGGAGCACGGAGCACAGCAAAAGAAGAGACGCCTGAAGGAGGAACTGTCGTCTGTGCTGTGTTGCCAGGAAAACAGACTTGGATGCATTCGAGCCTTGGGAAAGCTCGCAGAATTCGTGCCACGAATCAGATGTGTGCAGCTGAAAAGCGGCTGGTCGCAGTTTTGGCCGCAACTTCGCAAGATCGCCAAAGCGGTCAACAAACAGCCCAGCACCGAATGCAAGTTGGTGGTATTGGCCGCTTTGAGATTGCGTATCCCTGCCGCCGAGTGGGGCTTCTTTTTGTCAACGGGGACACAGGAGGAAGCCAGCATAGTCCGGAAGACTTTCCTGTCTGACCCACCGTCGCCAGAAGAGACGATTGCCTCCAGTTCAGCAGTTGTTGTAGTGCCGCAGCACGCGAGGTGAACAGTTCCACGTTTCCGTGTTCGGTCGGAATGTCCACCTATATACGAACACTAGTTTTGGTTACTCTTATATTAAGTCACGTGAGTGTATTTGTTTCATTATTTCAAACAGAGACTTTCAAAGTACTTTTGCCAAATACAGTTGAACAAAGGGAGGTCTCTCGATTGATGACGGAAATTATTGAGTAAGAGGTCCTTTAAAGGCCTCCTGCAATTCGGACTGGACGGCATTTCAAAGTCCGCGCAGTTAGTTCCAGTCCTGGAACTAATTGCGCGGACTTTGAAATCAACGCGTCATCTCCCTTAGATTGACTAATATCATCAATTGTCAAAATCGCTAGAATTGATTATAATCATCATTCTAAGACAAATCCTAACCCGAACTACAAACCGAACCCTAACCATCGGACGAGTTCACGGGTAAACGACGGGTTCTCACTCACCTAGAGCTAGGGTTCGCAGGTAAACAAGAAAGGAAGGTAAACGAGAGAAGAATTTGTTTTGAGCGCTCCTACTCGGGCTCGAACTCGTAACCGTTTGCGTGTAGTGCTTGGTAGTACAGACGCCATGACCACTACACTAAGCGCGTCTACCGCCGTTCGGAATTTGACAATTGTCTATCTTTATATATACTTGACTGGCTTTTAACCTCGAGGTTAAATTGAGGATTATAATAAATTTTAGCGATTTTGACAATTGATGATATTAGTCAATCTAAGGGAGATAACGTGTTGTTGAAATGCCGTCCAGTCCGAATTGGAGGCATTTAAACATTACTTTAAAGAACGCCTTGCATGTCGTCGTCTCAATTAAGCCTCGGTCAGGCGTATCTAGCAAATGAAGAAAAACAAAACTGCCCTAGCAAACTGTACAGTGTAGGTAACTACATAGCTGGCAAATTGTTATTGCATGATCTACCTTAGTGTATGCGTTGTGCATTGCATGTGCATTGTGAAAGTAAAGAACTTTTAACGTACCACAAGTGTTGCTTGTTTCCATCACTGGCTATCGTATATAGTAATGACAGTCACACTTCGGTGCAGCGCAACCTTGAGTTCGTGAGCTGTCGAAAGAGTAAGACATTAAGACATTACTTTGATACTGCTTTTAAACTTCTCATGCAAGCATGTTACTCAAAGGCATGGTCGACTATTAGGAATTGTGATGAATTAACACTCTCAATTCGCCGGCCATCTTTGTCGGTTTTAAATGAAATACTGACTCTAGAAATCTTTAATGAGGCGTTGATCGTGACGTGTCACCAAAGACACGAGAATGGGCCGGTCACATTGCATTTTTTTTAAGTGCTGCTTATCTGATTACACTTCTGGTTGTTTCTAAAACTCCGTTTGGAATTGGTCGACATTTTGCCATTGGAGGTGAGAAAGTTGCGATAAATTGCTTCCAAGAACAACGGGGTCGCCTGATTCTCTATTTTCGAACTATCTATACTATTTAGAAGCGATACGCAAGGAATTGTTACTTTAAAAATGCAATGTATCCGGCCCATTTCGAGATGCAATTTCCTATACTCAGGCCTGATTCTCAAACGGCTTTGTAATGCTTAGTGATTGGACAAGCATAATCTCCATAATGCCACGGTGCCTACAACTCAAGTCTATGCAGACAACATTCACTGAAATCGTTAAAATAATACAGCTGCCTCGACCCCCGGGCTAACCACGGAGATATGTGGGGGAATCACGCAGGAGGATTGAATGCAAACATTGCCCCTGGGGTCGGGGAAATGCTTGACTTTGTTCTAGGGTTGGAAAACTGGGGTGGGGGGATTTGTTCCTTAAAGATACTATGAAGGTCAGTGAAGTGTTAATTAATAAAGTTCCATTCTCTGTTGAAAATAGAGTGTTCAATGCTATTGAAATAACGTTAGTAACGAGATTCCATGCAGTAGTCAATTCATGCAGGTCCAGCGATCTCATTTCGTGCAAAATGACGGGGGATTGTATAGGTCGTGGAAGACCTAACCAGGGGACTTTGAAAGGGACGATTCCCCTACCCCTGGGGGAAATCGTCAAGATTTGTTCTGTCCCCCTGGTCAGCCCGGGGGTCGACCCCTCGGGGAAGCCGCTGATAGGTGCATTAGTTTAAAACATTCTTCTTGGGGTTATAGTATTAAGGAGTCAAACACACGGATCGACTCCTAAACTCGAAACAAGCTAATTATTTCACATTTCATGGATCACCATCAAATATTTTCTCGCGCGCGTGATTGGTTGAATGTGTCACGTGACCTACAAGCGCGCCTCAAAGAAAATATTTCAAGGATGATAACAACAATAACCTACATTGCGGCCTTGATATTTGTCCTTGGACTGAGATTATCTCATCCTAGAAGCTCTCGGGAACTGTTCTCTTTTCGGATCAGATAATGTCCGCGGACGAAATATCAGGGCATATTTCCACGCCACAAATAGGTCATTGTATTTATATCTTTAAGTTATGCAGATATTTATACACATTTTAGACATACCTGATTTGCACTACATCAGTTCATCACCAACAAAAATAATAGACAACGGACATATCCAACGAACAGATCTAAAGAGCAACAAATATGGAATAGGTCAGTTTAAATGCCCGAAATTCTCGCCTTCTCGGTCGGCCATTTTGACCGCCACTTAACTTATGACCAACTCAACACTTACTGGCTTGCACTTACAAATAAGAAACATGTACCAGCGCGAACCTAGAGTCCTATAGAACTACGGGCACAGTTTTTTAGCTCCTCAAATCACCCTCTTCCCACGCAAAAAGAAGAAATAACATTCTCGACCCAGATCTACTCCGACACAGGTAGCCCGCACAAACGTAAACAAACCTAGTCTTCCCGCCTACCATCATGCATCAGTCAGGGCACGTGCTAAAGCCAAAATCTTCATCGCACTTCGCGTGATCGGTCGAGGAAATGGACGAGAGCAGGTCTTTCGCCTCTCCACAGCCGAAGATAGTGAATTACGAATCGTCGGAGGGGGAACAGTCCGTAAGAGATACATCTCCAGTACAGGGCAGTTTTGCCAACGACAGCACAAGCGAAAGTGAACACGATGTGTATGTGTCATCAGCGGAACCTCACCTCGAAATTGTGCCCGAATATTCCTCCGACTTCTCCTCTTCCCTAAGCCCTTCATATTCTGCTAGTTCGGACAGCAGTAGCACTTCCTCTGACCCTAGTGTGGTGGAATTGGAACGTAATCTAAGTGACGTGGAACAAATTTTGGATAATGAAACTACTCCTCAGCTCAACCAAGTCCAGCAAAGCCTATCACTTCCTCTCAGCTCTCAAGAAGATCAACAAAGCCAAAGACCTTGCAAGAAGCAACGTACGAATAGTACTGCATACGCGCTAACCGTTGCTCAGATGCCATCAAAAGTCTCAAAAATCCTCTCAGATGCCGCGAACTTTTTCACAAAGACTCTAAATTTAGAACGTCTTGGCCCACCTATATCCGAGGCCACCTTCTCCAAAGTTAAAGAGAGAATATGTTGTAAGTATAGCTTGATTTGTTTGGTATCACAGGGTTACCTAGTAACGCTTACTGTTATAATCCCCCATGTAACTTTGACATGGTCTCAAAAAGTGTAAGCAATATGTAAGGTTTGCCAATTGCCCACTACCTGGACGGCAGTATATCAAATAATTAAGCACTGTATACAGGCAGAGGTCTCTAATTCCCTTTCTCTCAAAGAGATCTCTGCTAGTAGGGAATGGTGAAGGGAAACTGCTGGATATGTAAATTGTTTATTCACAAAACAAAACTCTTTCCTATATTGTTACATGTAATACCATGAGCCCAAGTCGATCTACCAACCTTTGGAATGAATCACGTACAGCTAATTTTAATATTATTTTTCTTTCATTCCTTCTATATTGTCAGGCTACTTAGGATATCTGCACTCGGAACGAAACATGCCCTTGGTCAGTCTTGGCGACTCCGTCTTCCAAAATTCAAGCTGCATAGAAGGGTATCTGATTTATTTAACTGTGAGTATGTAACCTAGCTAGCATTCACCATGCCTCTTTGATGCTAAATCCCCTAGCCCCCCCCCCCCCCCCCCCCCCCACTACCATTGGGTTATCAACATGCAAGCAGAACACTTACTGTGGGACTACTTGTAATTATTGGGGTCACTTAGACAACAAGAATCCATTGCATTTGTAGAACAAAAACAAAGAATTTGAACTTTTGGTCACCGGTCACAGTGAACGAAGAGCCATTTATTCATTTAGAGCCATTCATTTGTTTACTCAGGCTTCTCACCACTTGTCATTTTCACTCAAACACACAGGACAGCAGGAAACTGAACCCAAGTACTGTTTCTAACCATGTGGGTGGTATTCTCTACATGCTCAAATATCTTAATCGCAGCTCGGCACCTTTGTACAGTGACGTTCCTCTCATCAATCAGCTGAGAAAAACGGCCACGCATTTACAGAAGCAAGGAGATTTGGAGCGTCCCACAACTACCCATGAACTAAAGGCAGTGAACCGCTGGTTAGATTGGTACGTACTTACATTATCAATACGTACTGCCTGCTAGTCAGTAAGTTATATAATCATGGCTGCAATAATAATAAAATTGTGCACAGTTTGCTGGCTGCAGTAAGTGGTGTTAAGTGCAGAGAGAAAACAATATGACTGGTATTGAATGAAGTAACTATTAGCTTAAGGACTGCATGCATGCATGGTTACGAAAAAAGAGAGCTCACATCAGACAAAACATGGCTTTGCTCTGTGAAATAGATATCCCACGTGTTATTGTCCACACAGCATGATCACATGCATAATTTGTATGTTGAATGCCCAATACATTTATTTGCATGCTTCTGTCAGAATAAAATTGCATATTGTATAATAATTCTAATAATTGCACATTTGTATACTAATTTGAGTTTATATTATTTTGCAACTGAATTGACAAAAAGTTTCTAATGAAATGAAATTTCTCTATAGGGAACAGATTGTGGGGTGTATGACGATGCAACGGCAGAAATTTGAGATGGCTAAGGGACTAAGCAAGGCGAGAGAGTGCATGGATCTTGTGTTATTGGCAATGTACTGTGAATTACCACCGGCTAGAGCTCTGGAGATCAGAACGCTTCGCATCTGCAGAGAAAGTCCACAACAGCAATTCAATGCTAGGGATTTTACTGGGAAGAATGTCCTACTGCTCAATAGCAGTGGAAGTTTAACTCTACACTTTCAAGATTACAAGACAAAAAAATATTTTGGACATGACCAGGTCACCGTGGAGGTAAGCAATATTGTCTGCTGTCTACATAAAGGGCCAAATTTTCAAATTAACTTTATTAAGTTTACACGTTTTTATTACAAATTTCGATTCCGTATCAAGTGATCGTGCAGTTGAATGGTAGAATGTTTTTTTTTATTTGAGTGTGGCATCTGCATGTATGAGTCATAGAGGTCTCCAAAATGCCAATGAATTTCACGTCAACCCCAGAATAATTTATTATACAAAAACAATAACATGGTACATTGTAGACGAGATACATGCATGACCTTTCATAATGATCTATGATGTCATTGTAGATTACTGCAAATGTTCAATTAAAATCAAATAACAGTTTCATTCACAAGGAGAAATAAATTACAGTAATTTTCTGGGTTGCAGACCTCACATTCAGTGGCATTTTGAAGATACAACCTCATGGATGCATACAATACTCAAATCAAGAAACATTTCACCTGCAGTCAATATGTGACAGGGTGACTAACAGCTAGCAGAAGTGAAAAAAGCTTTGAATGATTAGTCGTTTCTACATTGCAGGAAGGAAGCGAGCTGACCAGGATAATACGAGAATATCTAAAGACGTACAGAGCACAGCTATGCCATACGACAGATGACCAAAATTGTGTTTTTTTGGTGAGTAGAACCCAAGTCAGATTGTTTACAAATCATGTCAGTTAATTATTACCCTGGATTTGACTCATTTCAAATTATCAATGAATTATATTGGGCTATATGTGCATGTGTTTCACCATTTCCAAACAGTTGCAACTGGCCTAATATCTAACAGCAATAATCACTGGCTTACTGAAGTCTGTTAATTGTCTTAATAGAACTGATCAAGATTGTACATCATGTGTATTAATTTAGGCTAAGGGTGAATACTCCATTTCACTCATTTTGGTTAGATGTCATACACCCTAGTGCAGGTTGAAGAAAAACGAGTGTTTGTTGTTGACTGTCATGGACAAAATCTAGCCCTAACCATGTAGTTGATTCAATATCATGCACCCCTTGGACAAGTTGTTATTTCCTGTAAAAATTAACCCCTTTGGAATGAATTTGACAAAATATTCACTCTTGAGGGTTAATTTATTTCCACATTAACCCAAAGCTTCACCACTAAAGGTGAATGTTCAATCACATTCACGCCTTGCATGTTATTGTATTTCTCCCTTCTAGGCATCTAGTGGAGCTCCATTCTCTGGCCCGGCATTCACAAAGCACTTGAAACGAGTCTTTTTCAAGCTTACTGGTGTGGAAATATCGGTCAATGGGCTAAGGTCATCGTTTGTTACGTATGCATACTCTCAACGGTGAGTTTTATTCTTCTAAAAACTTTAGCTGAAATTATTGCAGCAATAGACATACTAGGCGAGAAGACCAATAAATATTTCAACAGATCCAGCTTGCACATTTGTTGTCCCAATTCAGGTCACCTGACTTTTCCCTTTTGTAATATTTTCTTGTTTTTCTCTATCCCAAAGAAGAAATTAATGTACCAACTTCTCTTACTGGAAAACAAAGTGCTAAATGTCACATGATCTCGATTGGGACAACAAATTATGTGTACAAGCTGGATCGTTCTATTTTTGTCTCTGATTTTGAACTCAGTTTATTCAAAGCATACCTTAATTCATTCAAAGCAACAGTCTTTGAACCTAGTAATGCATATACACCTATTTCAAACAAGGTTGATCAGAACGAAGAACTTAAAACTACAAATATTGAACAATAAGGCTCTATGGTTCAATGATTCAAAGACAATAGAGCTGTTGTTCAATGCTTGTAGTTAGTTCTTCGTTCTGATCAACCTTTTTTGAAACAGGTGTATTCTAAACACATTAACTAGGAGGTCCTGAAAATTATGTCACTGTACTGTAACATAGGTACATGCATCATACACATCATGTGCTGTTGGGATAATTCTGGAGTATTTGGTCCTCAGAGGTTATACCCCTGGCCCACTTTTTCAGACTAGCACAGGGGTTAATTCCTGTTCCCCCCCCCCCCCCCCCACCACCACCAAAAAAAAAAACCCAAAACAAAACAACAACAAAATGAAAACAAACCATGCATTGCATAATATATCACTTCTTTCTTTGGTCATTAAACATTGTGGACTTGATCCCTCCTGTTATAAAGGGCACAGTCCAAGATATGTGTTTTATTATTGGAAAATATTTATGACTATCAAGTTAATCTTCATATTGGAAAAGTAAAAAGTAATTAAACACTGCATATAGGTTAAATGAATTATTATTGCTTTACAGAAATTGCTCTGACTCGCTGAAGACCAGTTTAGCTTTGGCACTTCGTCACTCAAGAGAACAGGCCCAGAAAACTTATGACAAAAGGACAAGTGCAGAGAAAAAAGACGAGGCTGTTGCATTTGCACGTCAGTGTTCAGAAACCATTTCTCAATCCGAGGTCAATCGAGAAGAGCCCCCCCCAAGACCCTCGAAAGAACGAGAGTTCCAGCCTGGTCAATTCGTTGCTCTTGTTGAAGAACGGAGCACATTGAAAGAACCGAAGTTGTTGGTCGGTAGAGTTCAACACTATGTCAGTGACATAGACGTGTCTTTGCTTTGGTACAAACAGACAAATTCAAACAGGTACAGCCTTGAATTTGATGGATCACCATGGATTGAGTCGACTCATAGCTTGCATGCTGTCAAAATGACTCAAGCAAAAAACAATTCAGGCCAATATTTGCTGTCAACATCTGCCAGGACAATTCACAAGGCTGTCAAGGGAATGTAGTACATGTATATCAAAACAGTAGTGTACGTGTGGCTTCCTTGCTGTGTTTTTTCTTCCAATTTCAGCAGCAGAAAGCAGACATTAGTGTCCAGTATTTTGATGCAGCTCAGTTGTCCATTAATTGTCATTGTGCTGGTTAAAGTATGTAGTGATTACATGGATAGAGACCTTGATTTATGCAATTAATGGTGGCACAAACTCTGATTTCGAACATGCCTTTAATTTACACCTCTCAGCTCTCAAGAAGATCAGCAAAGACCTTGCGAGAAGCAATGTACGAATAGTACTGCATACGCGCTAACCGTTGATCAGATGCCATCAAAAGTCTCAAAAATGCTCTCAGATGCTGTGAACTTTTTCACAAAGACTCTAAATTTAGAATGTCTTGGCAAGAGCAGTAACATTAGTTGTTTATACTGTGTGCAGACCTTAATTATGCAATATTCGGGAGTATTGCACTTTTTATTTAAACTAGCTGGTCAGCAAAATTGAGCACTGGTCGGCACATAAGAAAATCAGCCTTGTCGGATAAATCATCATGTTCTGCTAGTTCGGACAGCAGTAGCACTTCCTCTGATCCTAGTGTGGTGGAATTGGAACATAATCTAAGCGACGTGGAACAAATTTTGGATAATGAAACTACTCCTCAGCTCAACCAAGTCCAAAGCCTATCACTTCCTCTCAGCTCTCAAGAAGATCAACAAAACCAAAGACCTTGCAAGAAGCAACGTACGAATAGTACTGCATACGCGCTAATTAACCGTTGATCAGATGCCATCAAAAGTCTCAAAAATGCTCTCAGATGCTGTGAACTTTTTCACAAAGACTCTAAATTTAGAATGTCTTGGCAAGAGCAGTAACATTAGTTGTTTATACTGTGTGCAGACCTTAATTATGCAATATTCGGGAGTATTGCACTTTTTATTTAAACTAGCTGGTCAGCAAAATTGAGCACTGGTCGGCACATAAGAAAATCAGCCTTGTCGGATAAATCATCATGTAAAAAATATGTGAAATGTGAGTGTCGTAGCTTTCAATTGAAGGGCTGTGTGCAAAATGGGCGTAAGTGGCAATTCTCCTTCAATTTTTTTTTTTTAAAGGCAAAATTTAGAACGTGATCAGGAGTCACTTACGCCCTTGTTGCACATAACCCTTCGATTGCTACAAAGTAATTAGACTGCATTCTTTTGAAGTTTTATAATTTCTGTTTATATTGACTGTTTTACAAAGCAGAAATGAACAAAACAAGACAAAAGGCTGCCAAGTCAGATCGACCGATTGATTTTGCTTTCATGCATGATTCGAACCCAGTACCCACTCCAGGGTATTGCATTAATGATCCCATGATAATTATTTGTTCCATTACATTTATTTAGCATTTAAGATGTTAGGGAAAATATACAAACATGCCATGGTTGGCTTGAGCCAGGATAGTTAAGGCCCTGGATGTGACCTTTTTGAAAGATTAACTGGTCACATCATTGTGTTATCTTTCTGCCAATCGGTACTAACTTGTATACATGTATGCATGTGATGTTATCTAGCTTGCCAGATTTTTTGTATTCCCTGCCCCCAAGTTAGTAATTAAACCATTGTCCTGATCTGGAAACAGGATTGAGAGAGAGAGAGAATCTCATGGACATGTCAGGGGTAGGGTCAGGGATTATTGCAAACTAATTTATGCCCCATTCACACCAACTAAAACTGTTTGTTTACCTAAACCCTATCAGCTTGAATGTGCTTTAAGTAACATGGGGTAAACATTACATCGAACAGCTTGTTTAGCCAGGGTCTATCAGATCAGGTTGCAACTAGTTTAGCGTCAAGCAAGTACAATGTGGAAACATATATTATTTTAAACTTGTTTCTAAATTAAACAGATTTTAAATGATGATTTAAAGCTTTGGTGTGAATGGAGCATTATAAGTCATTGTAAAATTTAATGTGTGCACAAATGATATCAATTGAAATAAACTTCAATGATTGTCTTAAACAAAAACGTTGTTGTACTTACTCTCGCACAGTTTTGGCCAGTGGAAGCTGTCCAACAATGAAATGAATTGCAATGCATATTTTTTTGCTCTTGTGACCCCACATAGTACAAGCTTATTTTAATGGGTGGTATTAGCAAACTTCAAAATGCTGTTTTCGAAAAAAATCCAATCTATTGAAGGTTGAAAAATTACATTTTCAAACAGGTTCTTATAATCTTGCAGTTATTTATGACGTGGGAAAACAAGGGACAGAAAATGTGAGCCTTCATGAGAATGCAATTAGCTTTTTTAAAGAAAACCATGGCCTAGCTAGCGGGGTCAACTCAATGTAACCAGGTTTTAAAATCGGATCAAAATTGTTTGGTAGAGCCCAAGAAGTGTCTGTCAACCATACAGTGTGTCACCCATGTGGGAGTTGAACCCACTCATCTCTGGTAACATGTTACCCGAGATTACCCCTTTGGGTGGTTACGTTGCTGATGGTTGCCTCCTTGTGATGGGGCTGGAGTTTGTATTCAAATCCTTTCTTTGCCAAAAGCAATAGATTTGGCCACACTAGCTATGAGCCATTTCGTAAACATGGAGTGTGCAAATTGACACAAATTCAATTCCAATTTAAAACAAAAAATGCCACATTTAAATTATTATGTTTACCAAGTTTTAGGGTATTTGAGCAGATATAAGTACTGATCATGAATAAGAAGTGTTTCAATTTTTTGGGAGTACTGAACTCTTGCTGTTCAGTTCTTATTTACTCCAACTGTCCATCTCAAACTCTTTAAAGGGAACCCCAACTGTTGAAACAAGTTGCTGTTAAATTGTTGGCAATGTGGTCTAAATTAAAAATATGTTGGAAAATGCATTTGTTTTAAAACAAAATCAATACAAGTATGGCTCTGATGACATTTCGCGGCTGGCCCTATTGTCAAAAACAATAGACCTTTTGTTGTGTAACAATAGGGACAACCGTGTGTGACGTCATCAGATCCAAGATGGTGGCGCCCACGCCCAAAATGGCTCATACTTGTATCCAATTTTTAAACAAATATGTGGAAATATATTTTCCAATTTGTTCAACAGATTTTTAATTCGGACCACATTGCCAACAATTTAACAGCAACTAATTATTGGATTACATTTTCACACATGGCCACAGCTCATAATGTGAATCAATTTAAAAAGGGCCTTGAAATCTGATATTAAAAATTCCATAGTTTTTTCTTGCTTTTGGAAGATAATAAGACTGTTTTGCGGCAAGCCTTGTATTGTAGTTATGAATTTTATTAACCTTAATAAAGAAAGAATGAAAAACAGAAGGTAAGAGATGATTGTGAAATTTGTACATAAATATTGAAATGTGCAGGGTGACAAGATCAATTTTTTTTATAATTTTTAAAGACTTAAACAATGAGCTTGAATGCTCATCAAATCTAGAAAACGTAATGATACGCATTGCCTTTTTTTGTAAAATAAAGAGCAGTTGAAGGGTAGTTTCATATGTATTCCCCCAAGTAATTATCCCATAGATCAAAAATGGATATATCAAAGCATAATAAAGATTTAGAAGAATATCTATACTAATATAATAGCGAAGTTTGGAAAAAATGGCAACACTTCTTTTGATCTTTTTAGCAATGCATTCTACTTGTTGTTGTTTTCAACTAAGATTTGAATCGATTAAGATACCAAGGTACTTAATACAAAAGTCTTGCTTTAGATGCTTATCACTTATAGTTAACTTAAAATTTGAGACCTTAAATTTTTTTTGTGGGGGATGAAAGATAACAAAATTGGATTTTTCTATGTTAAGTGAGAGCTTGTTAGCACTGATAGCCAGATATGAACATTGTTTAGTTCAGCATTTATGCTTGTTTCAAGTATTGAGAGATTCTTGTGTTCACTGAAAAGATTTGCATCATCTGCAAATAGATGAAAATCAAATAGATCTGAAGAATGATGAAAGTCATTTACATATAATAAAAAAGGTAATGGACCAAGAACAGATCCCTGTGGAATTCCACAAGATACAGTACTCTGATCTGATGTTACATACATTATTTACAGTAACAACTTGTTGTCGATTACTAAGATATGAAACAAACCAATCTTTGGCAATACCTCGGATACCATAGTACTCTAATTTCTTAATCAAGATTTTATGATTAACCGTGTCGAAGGCTTTACTGAAATCTAAGAATATTCCACAGGAATAGTTGCAGTCATCTATTGCTTTTTGAATTTTATCAATTATACAAAGAACTGCATGATCTGTAGAATGTTTTGCACGAAATCCAAATTGCTTATCAAAAAAAGTGTTTTTTTTCCCAAGGAATTTAAGTAATCTATCATACATTATTTTTTCTAAAAGCTTATTTAAAAGACTGAAAGAAGGGAAATTGGGCGGTAGTTGCACAAGCAAGTTTGAGATCCTTTTTTTATAAACAGGAATTATGTTTGCTAGCTTAAAATCACTTGGGACAATACCAGCCATAAAGAGATATTCCAGTGGCTTTGATCGATAACAGTTTTTTAGAATTTTAAGTATGGATATTGGTATACTAAAGGGGCCTGTGGCTTTACCAGATTTTAAACTAGCAATTTCATTACTATAGTGGTAGGAAAGACAAAAAAGATGTTACACGTTGGTGTAGTTAGATACTCTAGTGGTGTTTTGTGTACATTAGGTATTGTACTTGCTAATTCTTTACCTACGTTAGCAAAATATGTATTAAAAGCATTTGCAACGAGCTTAGGGTCAGTTATTTCACAATTATTATCTACAATCATTATAGATATCTGGCTAGCCTGGGGCTTGAAATGAATAATTTGTTTAATTCCTTTCCATATTCGTTTACTATCATTAATGTTATCAAAGAAATATTTATTGTAATATTGTCTTTTACTTGCCTTTAAGAGATGTTTTAATTTATTTCTATAAAATTTAAATTGTGTATGATTTAAGTAAGTAGATTTTGTCTTAATAAATTTTCTATATAGTTAATTTTTAATCTGAATGCGAAGGGATGTTTCGCGCCAATGATCTAATGTTGATTGAAAAGTAATAATAAATGCTACCATATTCGATGACTAATATATGTCCAGTGCGATAAAATGAAAAAAACAAACACGATTTACGTACGCTGAAAGTGGAAAGAACGTACGTGCGCACAGATATCGAACGTACGTGCAGAGATATGTACGTGATTCATAGTACGTGCGTCATCGTCGCACGTACGTCATTGTACGTGCGTCGCTTCTCTTACCTCGCCCTATAAATAAGGAGTGTCTCGACTAACCAGTCAAACAGTGTGAAGGGCCATGGACGAGAATACTACCAGTCGAACGGGACCAATGGACCAATTTCTTGGTGAAACTTCCAGTATGCAGCGAGAAAGGTCAGTGATTGCAGTCAATAATTTAGTCTTACGTACTGTTAATTCAAATGAATCAAATTGTTGCATTCTGGGTAATTAGCACTCGCTTAGGAAGGATCCGATAGACAATTTTTTATGGATACAAATTGCGCAAAATTATCCATTTAGCTCGTGTTTTTAGACTCGTTCTTCCATTAAGACCCTCGCGTAAGCCTTCTTCCTTTATTTATCTTGTATCACAGAAGATGTGTAGCTAAATTTACGTTACTAGAACAATAGCGCTGCGCGTGAGGTCTAAAAATAGTGTCTGAAACGAGACCCCCCGCAAGGGTCAGACAAACATGGCGCGAAATACAGTGTTTGTATGGGAATCCGATGCCAAATAATTTCCGTAAAATCGAGTGTCTGAAATATTCACTGTCAGCAAACTGAAGATACCAGGTAAAAGATTAACTAATCAAAATTTGAGGGATGTAGCTGTGCTGGGAAGCGTGCAATCGTGTTTTCAGTTTTCTATACTGATTTGTAACTTTGACTCGTTGTTTTAAACAGCCGAAATGTATGGGAAACTGAAAACACGATTGCACGCTTCCCAGCACAGCTACATCCCTCAAATTTTGATTAGTTAATCTTTTACCTGGTATCTAAAGTTTGCAGGCAGTGAATAGTTCAGAAATTCGATTTTACGAAAATTATTTGGCATCGGATTCCCATACAAACACTGTATTTCGCGCCATCTTTGCACCTCGCTTGATAAGATTGCCGTTTGTCGCTTTGTTTCAATCCTCTGTATTTTAGCCAACGTTTAAGCTGTTCGACAGTACAATCATCAGGTTCTCTTTCGGAATATAATGCAGGAAAGCCGTCATTTTTGGTAGAATAGTCAGACGACGAACTGAAGTGCTGGTCAATTCTTGTAAGTTCTAACGCGAAAAGTGGTTTGTTTGTCTGAGTCATGCGGGGGGGTCTTAATTTTCGTGACGTCACTCACGCGCAGCGCTATTGAAACGATACTACATCCGGGACCTGAGTGGCGTATTTTCCATATCTTCACTAGTGAATATATCGAGGACGTCTTGTTCCACTTTTTGCCTATTTTTTATTGTGTCTATATAACAAAAATACATATTCACTGTTTGAGTAGCCAATCAGAGCGCGCGAAAAGTGATATTCACTGGTGCGGTATATACTAAAACGATATATTATGTAAGTAAAATATAAGTGGGTGGAAAAGCGTCAGAAAAATGAGATGCTGTCAGTGTCAATAACATACTGAAATCTGAGCTGGAATGATTATGACGACTTAATTGCAAAGAATATAGGGGAATATTTTGAAATGTTTAGCTCAAATGAAAAGTAGGCAAGTAATTACTTTTAAATTTCATGCACTTGTCGAAATTCAATATATACAAATCTTGCCAGGACGGGGTATACCATAAGAGGCAAGTGTGGAATGTTTGGCGAAGTGCGCGCGCATTCATGGCGTTTAAACTATAGGTAACATCATCATGGTGGCCATGTTTCTTGCGTCTAGTTTGTAGTTCGTCCCAGTCTCGGGTGCATTAAGGCGTGGGTCTCGAAATGGCAAATCAAGAGGGGGTATCAGTCTATCTCTTTCTCATTAAGAATATTTTTATTCAAACTTTGACAAACATGATGTTGTTACGATAATATTTTCAATTGTCCTCGTTGGATTGGTAAACTATGAACTCTATCTGATCGACGTGCATAAAAATCCCCGGCATATGAAAACACTTTACCATAATGCAAGAGGCCATTAAATAAATCATTTTCATTACGGTTCGAAGGTCACATTCCATGTTTCCATTGTAACTGTCATGCGAAATTGTTAAGGTAGTGATAAAAACATCATATTTGTCAAAATTGTATGTAAAAATGTTACGAAGAGAGAGAGAGAGACTACGCCCTCTTGATTTGGGGTGGCCACCTTCAGACGCAGGGACTGAGACCGTACGTCATAAGATGACTTATTGGCGGTTATATAACCCTGGCAGCTCTATTTTGCAGTTTCTGTACCTTGTTTAATAAAGAGTTGTTCCGATGTTATCCCACACAGGACAACAATACAATATTTGAAGTTCATTGTTCTAATTTTTGTAATAAAAGCGCCCACTGAGGAAACTGTATAATAGAATAAAATCAGCATAAATCGTATTTTTTTTTTTATATCGTCATGTAGCAGCAGCCCGCCAAGCGAGGGAATCGGAGAAGGGACATCAGAAGTGCCATCACAAGTGCCAAGGTAATCCTCCCCATTTGAGCAAGAGGCCGAAAGTCTGAAAGAAACACAGACCATTTGAAACGCGACATGGCGACAGAACAACACAATTCGACAACAAGCTAGCGAATGCTAAATGCGTTTCTTTCTTTCTTGTCTTTTTTTTTTTTTTTTTGGACTATCGCAGCTCAGACGGCGAGGAACTGGGAGAAGAACGGATCCACACATCGCGATCTTCTCGTTTGGCTGGTGGTTGGCAGTTTATAGATCGCGAGGCACAAGTAGACGGGTGAGTACTTGTATGAATCGAGATCACGATTGTCAATTAAAGGAGCGGTGTCGCGGTTAGAGAGACTCCCCTCCCCTTCCCATCATGCACCCCTCTTCTAGGTGTAGATCTCATATTGCACAACCTTTTCAATCAAGCTTCAAAGGAAGAGAACTTATAACCGTTGGAATCCAATTAACTTCCAACGATGGAACAACGTTACGATGCACGCGCAAAACCACGACACGGCGCCTTTAATTACCGAATTGAGCTTTTTCAAACAGCAGCAACAACAACAATAATAATAATAATGATAATGACAATAATAGCAATAATAGTTGATAATGACGTCGAAGCTCGTGTGATTGTATACCGTGCAGCAACGACTCGCAAACCGTAAGGTGAAAACTACAACTGCAGCTTATCTGCACTGTGGCGCAGTGTTATATGCGTGCGTGCCTGGACTTAACATTTTTCTCAACCCTGTTTCGTTGGTTACATGGTTTTCCACTCGTTCGTTGCATGGGTTGTGCCGTGTTTTTTTGTTTTTTGTTTTGTTTTCACCACAATGTACAATAGGCAATGCACGAGACAACGTACGTAATCATGAAATAGCATAATCAATCGTGCAACATGTACTGTTCCCCAGAAGTGGTCGCCGCGGTACCGATGAAGACGAGGGAGAAGGCGAAGGAGAACTCTCGCAGCTAATAGACGACTCGCGGGTCGAGAATACGATGTCGCCTTCTGCCTACCGCAGCTTCGACCACGCCGCTGAACGAAGACAGGAGCTCGCGATGCAACCATACTTCCCCGAAGCTTTTGCTACGTCGCCGGAAGAACCTCTTTGCTTCGACTTCAATCTGGCTGTATTAGACTCTTTGAAGATTCCCCTGCCCCTTAGGGCACCAGAACGCCTACGCCGCGATGGGTCCGACGAGGACAGCACTAGCAGCGACGACGAAAGCGGCGACAAAACCTTCGAGAGTCGCAAAGAGGCAATAAAGTATTGCAGGGCGAAGCTTAGAAGGTGGACGCCTCTGCAGGAGAGCGGCGAAAGTCAGGCCGGACCGGAGAAAAAGCCAAAGCGTCGACGTCATCCTGGCATAAACAAGCAGGCCATGTTTCACTTGGAAGGGAGAGAGCTATCGCAACTCTTGCAGAGTGGACGGAGCGAGTTCGACGAGAATTTAAAACTTGTCAGGGAAGACCGGTATGTTAGTACACAGATGTCCGTTTTGCCGTGATTTTGCCGTGCGCCTGCCCTCGCGTATAGATGCGCGGGTAACTTTGGACGTTCTCTGCGCATCTATGCGAGAACTGGCCCACGGCAAAACGAAGCGTATTTGTTTAAAACGGCAACGCGTCCTTTGCGGCTAGCACATCACGTGGCTGTACTGGAGAGCAATACAAATCTTAATTTATGCATTTCATCCATTTTGCATAGTTTCGCCTTAATTAATAACTCGTTAAAGAAACATTGTTAGTCACCTTGTTTTCCCAGCTGAAATTGGTAAACAAAGGCTTCCTTCCACTGGTTATCCTGTTAAACTCGCGTTTTTGATTTACTGATTTCGTGGTCTAAGCCACGTTTCATTCAACGCCAAACCATTACCCGAACTTTGATCCCTGAACCAGGCATTAACATGCATGCTTGAGTTGCCGAATGCAGGAACTAACTAACTGACTTTGCCGTTCTTTTCTTCAATACACAGGTACGGGAATGTAATGTTCCTAAATGCGCCAAGCTGGAGTTGCGCGAGTGTTCAGTTTACTCACGGCTTTCCACGGCGGCTCATAAAAGCGGACCACGGCGGGTATTTACCAGGCAATGTGATTGTGTCCGCCAAAGCAAGTAATATGTGCCTGCGAAGACTGGCGGTCGAAGATGTAGCTTGCCTGATCAGTAAAAGCTCCATCGCTGGTGCCGGATTTACCGTGGCTAGACTGTTAAACTGTCGGTACGCCGCAGTGCGCTACCACGGTAGCGAGTACTCGCCTGACTACCTCCTTCAAGCTATGCTCGAGGTAGGATTGTCATTCAGCACTTTCGAACGGGTAGGGGCGGATGTTCTGACTGGCATGTCTAAGCACCTGGTCTCACGGCAACAAGACGTCTGGTGCGATGCCCCTGACGAGAGCAGCTCCTCCACGGAAGAGAGCGACAGTGAAGAAGTAGAATCGCTAACCCGGATGGATTTTCTCCCGGCACAGCACAAGGACACCCAATTGAGTGACGACACCGCTCACGAAGCGCTGACGAAAATCCTGTGCAACACCACGCAAGCGACGCAGACGGAACTTCCCGTCGACGAGTCTAGACCGGAACGACACGACACGCAACGACGACGACACGCAACGACGCGATCCAACAAGCGCAGAGCAGCTGGTGCGACCAATTCGTCGTCAAGCGGAAACAAGCAGAGGAAAGGTTCGTCGCAGCAGCGTGGCGATGGCCCAACGGAACCAGAGAGTGAGGGCACTTCAAGCCAACTCGTAGCTCCAGGCTGCTACGACCTGCCAGCAGTTGGTGTGCCCGCTGGCTTGGTCAGCGATGCCTTACCAGACAGCGCCTCGCTGAAGAGCTTGTGTGACTACACGGCCAGGAACCGCCCGTTTACCATGCAGGTAAGAGTCATGCACTATTCTACGTCTGCATGCACGCTCTCCTATATATACGTTCTATCGACGCAATAAGCGTACAGTCTGTTCGACTTGGGTTTCGGGCCTGCTGAGTTTGTTTGTATTCCGCCCTTGCTCCGAGGGTTTTTCTCCCTAAACCTAAATGCGATCTGTGGTTTAACCAGGTCCTGCCTTTGACCAGCCCCTATGGTTGTTTCGGGTCCCCGTTAAGTAATAGTCCAGCTAAGAACTAGGCAGTCCAACGGCAAGGAATGTAGAAAGGTGCTAATTTTCTATTCTTCTTTCTCGTAATTTCATTGGTTGATACTCATAAATTCAATAGAAACCCATCGAAATAACGCATTTTCCTTCGATAATTTTGGAGGTTTGAATTTAGTTTTGATCAAATGGTTTCATTTCGAAGAATATCGTATGTGGGGAAAGTTCTCGAATTTGCGATTGAAAAATCTTTTGTTTTCTCCATTTCTGATTGGCTGGACGGCAGTTGCTTTGAGTTTTCTCAGCATAACCAATAGTTTATTTTCTGGGTGTAATTTCTATTGTGGACATCTCATACAGCACTTAAGGCATATTCAAGCAAAATCGTATGTGGGATATGCTCATTGCCGCAAGCCTATTGTTCTTTGCCTAGTTCTTATGCGGACCATTACTTAAAATTCAGAGTTTTCTTTCGCTCACTCCTTTTTGTTCTTCTTTTTTTTTTTCCCTTTCTTTTTCATCTTTGGTTTGGACAGGAAATTCGAAGCTCTTGCCGCCCTCCCGATCCGAACAACGTAGACTTCACCAGCGCACGAGAGGTGCACAGATTGGCCGAAAACCTCACAGCAGCGTACCAAACGAGTGGCGCGCAGGCCGTACTGCAGCGACTGTGGAACGTGTGCAAGGAAGACTGCGACTGTGCTGCGGACAGCTGCTCTTTGAAATCGGGTGGCTCGCTGCGCGACGCTGTGAACTGCGAAGGATCAGGTTGTCGCGTCTGTGTCTTCTTCACGCAGCATGCCAAGCTGACAGAGGACAGCGTGGGATTTGCCACCGACAAAAATAAGCGTCTTGCTGTACTGTTGGACCTCTCGACGGCTGTGGCGAACCTTTTCCCGCGCCACAACTTGGAGCACGGAGCACAGCAAAAGAAGAGACGCCTGAAGGAGGAACTGTCGTCTGTGCTGTGTTGCCAGGAAAACAGACTTGGATGCATTCGAGCCTTGGGAAAGCTCGCAGAATTCGTGCCACGAATCAGATGTGTGCAGCTGAAAAGCGGCTGGTCGCAGTTTTGGCCGCAACTTCGCAAGATCGCCAAAGCGGTCAACAAACAGCCCAGCACCGAATGCAAGTTGGTGGTATTGGCCGCTTTGAGATTGCGTATCCCTGCCGCCGAGTGGGGCTTCTTTTTGTCAACGGGGACACAGGAGGAAGCCAGCATAGTCCGGAAGACTTTCCTGTCTGACCCACCGTCGCCAGAAGAGACGATTGCCTCCAGTTCAGCAGTTGTTGTAGTGCCGCAGCACGCGAGGTGAACAGTTCCACGTTTCCGTGTTCGGTCGGAATGTCCACCTATATACGAACACTAGTTTTGGTTACTCTTATATTAAGTCACGTGAGTGTATTTGTTTCATTATTTCAAACAGAGACTTTCAAAGTACTTTTGCCAAATACAGTTGAACAAAGGGAGGTCTCTCGATTGATGACGGAAATTATTGAGTAAGAGGTCCTTTAAAGGCCTCCTGCAATTCGGACTGGACGGCATTTCAAAGTCCGCGCAGTTAGTTCCAGTCCTGGAACTAATTGCGCGGACTTTGAAATCAACGCGTCATCTCCCTTAGATTGACTAATATCATCAATTGTCAAAATCGCTAGAATTGATTATAATCATCATTCTAAGACAAATCCTAACCCGAACTACAAACCGAACCCTAACCATCGGACGAGTTCACGGGTAAACGACGGGTTCTCACTCACCTAGAGCTAGGGTTCGCAGGTAAACAAGAAAGGAAGGTAAACGAGAGAAGAATTTGTTTTGAGCGCTCCTACTCGGGCTCGAACTCGTAACCGTTTGCGTGTAGTGCTTGGTAGTACAGACGCCATGACCACTACACTAAGCGCGTCTACCGCCGTTCGGAATTTGACAATTGTCTATCTTTATATATACTTGACTGGCTTTTAACCTCGAGGTTAAATTGAGGATTATAATAAATTTTAGCGATTTTGACAATTGATGATATTAGTCAATCTAAGGGAGATAACGTGTTGTTGAAATGCCGTCCAGTCCGAATTGGAGGCATTTAAACATTACTTTAAAGAACGCCTTGCATGTCGTCGTCTCAATTAAGCCTCGGTCAGGCGTATCTAGCAAATGAAGAAAAACAAAACTGCCCTAGCAAACTGTACAGTGTAGGTAACTACATAGCTGGCAAATTGTTATTGCATGATCTACCTTAGTGTATGCGTTGTGCATTGCATGTGCATTGTGAAAGTAAAGAACTTTTAACGTACCACAAGTGTTGCTTGTTTCCATCACTGGCTATCGTATATAGTAATGACAGTCACACTTCGGTGCAGCGCAACCTTGAGTTCGTGAGCTGTCGAAAGAGTAAGACATTAAGACATTACTTTGATACTGCTTTTAAACTTCTCATGCAAGCATGTTACTCAAAGGCATGGTCGACTATTAGGAATTGTGATGAATTAACACTCTCAATTCGCCGGCCATCTTTGTCGGTTTTAAATGAAATACTGACTCTAGAAATCTTTAATGAGGCGTTGATCGTGACGTGTCACCAAAGACACGAGAATGGGCCGGTCACATTGCATTTTTTTTAAGTGCTGCTTATCTGATTACACTTCTGGTTGTTTCTAAAACTCCGTTTGGAATTGGTCGACATTTTGCCATTGGAGGTGAGAAAGTTGCGATAAATTGCTTCCAAGAACAACGGGGTCGCCTGATTCTCTATTTTCGAACTATCTATACTATTTAGAAGCGATACGCAAGGAATTGTTACTTTAAAAATGCAATGTATCCGGCCCATTTCGAGATGCAATTTCCTATACTCAGGCCTGATTCTCAAACGGCTTTGTAATGCTTAGTGATTGGACAAGCATAATCTCCATAATGCCACGGTGCCTACAACTCAAGTCTATGCAGACAACATTCACTGAAATCGTTAAAATAATACAGCTGCCTCGACCCCCGGGCTAACCACGGAGATATGTGGGGGAATCACGCAGGAGGATTGAATGCAAACATTGCCCCTGGGGTCGGGGAAATGCTTGACTTTGTTCTAGGGTTGGAAAACTGGGGTGGGGGGATTTGTTCCTTAAAGATACTATGAAGGTCAGTGAAGTGTTAATTAATAAAGTTCCATTCTCTGTTGAAAATAGAGTGTTCAATGCTATTGAAATAACGTTAGTAACGAGATTCCATGCAGTAGTCAATTCATGCAGGTCCAGCGATCTCATTTCGTGCAAAATGACGGGGGATTGTATAGGTCGTGGAAGACCTAACCAGGGGACTTTGAAAGGGACGATTCCCCTACCCCTGGGGGAAATCGTCAAGATTTGTTCTGTCCCCCTGGTCAGCCCGGGGGTCGACCCCTCGGGGAAGCCGCTGATAGGTGCATTAGTTTAAAACATTCTTCTTGGGGTTATAGTATTAAGGAGTCAAACACACGGATCGACTCCTAAACTCGAAACAAGCTAATTATTTCACATTTCATGGATCACCATCAAATATTTTCTCGCGCGCGTGATTGGTTGAATGTGTCACGTGACCTACAAGCGCGCCTCAAAGAAAATATTTCAAGGATGATAACAACAATAACCTACATTGCGGCCTTGATATTTGTCCTTGGACTGAGATTATCTCATCCTAGAAGCTCTCGGGAACTGTTCTCTTTTCGGATCAGATAATGTCCGCGGACGAAATATCAGGGCATATTTCCACGCCACAAATAGGTCATTGTATTTATATCTTTAAGTTATGCAGATATTTATACACATTTTAGACATACCTGATTTGCACTACATCAGTTCATCACCAACAAAAATAATAGACAACGGACATATCCAACGAACAGATCTAAAGAGCAACAAATATGGAATAGGTCAGTTTAAATGCCCGAAATTCTCGCCTTCTCGGTCGGCCATTTTGACCGCCACTTAACTTATGACCAACTCAACACTTACTGGCTTGCACTTACAAATAAGAAACATGTACCAGCGCGAACCTAGAGTCCTATAGAACTACGGGCACAGTTTTTTAGCTCCTCAAATCACCCTCTTCCCACGCAAAAAGAAGAAATAACATTCTCGACCCAGATCTACTCCGACACAGGTAGCCCGCACAAACGTAAACAAACCTAGTCTTCCCGCCTACCATCATGCATCAGTCAGGGCACGTGCTAAAGCCAAAATCTTCATCGCACTTCGCGTGATCGGTCGAGGAAATGGACGAGAGCAGGTCTTTCGCCTCTCCACAGCCGAAGATAGTGAATTACGAATCGTCGGAGGGGGAACAGTCCGTAAGAGATACATCTCCAGTACAGGGCAGTTTTGCCAACGACAGCACAAGCGAAAGTGAACACGATGTGTATGTGTCATCATAGTCCAGCTGTTATCAACCAAAATTGTTCACTTTTGTGATAAAAGCATGGAACTTTGCACAATTACTTCTAACCATGTAACAAACAATTTGTGATATGGATCCAAGCTAGGTTAAGCTCTGGACTCGAGATCTGCGCATGCCCTAAAATCGCCAACATGGAAACGAGGCTGACAATTTAATTGCCTAAAAACGGGCCTTAGAGTACAAAAATAAACTTGGAACTGATATATTAGTTGCATATGTGGTATTCTGTGCTAGAAAATGTTTAAGATATGATCACGTGACCTTTCTTTGCAGTTTTACGAATTTCGCTTGGGATACCTGTGGTGGAATGTCAAACATAGATACATGGCGCTAAAATTAGCACTACTGAACGCCCAGTTATCTTTTTTTATCATTTTAATGATAGAACAAAGCTTTTCACATGTTTCCATCCCTGAAATGGCCTAAAGTCTATGCATGCATCATCCTCACGTTGCATTTTAGGCTTTCCAGGCTAAGTGCGTAAGTGCTTTGAACCACAAATTCTATATAGCTTCCTGATAAGCCTTTTCTTTCGTCTTTAATCGGGTTCTCTACGTGGCGGTCAATAGTATTTACACTCAGCTGTTGAGATAGCTGGTCAAAACTGTTCAACAATTAACAACGATGTTCTTGGCAATTGAACACAGTCAATTAAACCTTTCTACTTGCTACTCTAGGCATCCCATAGCTAGTTGCAGTTGCCTCTGCAGTTGCACAACCCAGTGCAGGTAGGATTAGCTTTCTGGCATTTGCAGCGCCCTCGACAACCAACTTTGCATCCACATCGAATGAATTCATAGCAGGAGTCCTTGGCTTGCGAGAGTGTCGTCCAGTAAGGCACCCAGCGACCACTTTCAAGCCGCCATCCCCATCTAGAGGCACTCGGTAACGTGGGCTTCTTTAACAGGATCTGGCCCCATATATAACCACCTTGGAAGACAGCTCTCTTGACATGTTGTACTAATGATGCTTGAGTGGGAGGGATGTTGTCGAGGGATCTCGCCTTTCTTGAGAAAAGCTCTTGCCTGACTTCGTTGACTTTACCGAGGCTGCTCGTGCGGTCGTATAGGAGTACCACAAATCGCTCAATGACATCCATGCTTGTGTCATCAACATCCTCTGGCAGCATCAGCAGTGCTTTAAGAACAGGGGTGAGCTCTGGGAACACGTTCCACACGTCCCATGCTGTCTTCTTTCCTCTTCCACCGAAATATGAAACCGTATCACACCCTGTTAATGCGTGAAACATCGGTAACACACGCGCTTCTCTCGACCAGGGATGTAGCTATGGTATGCGCTGGAAGGTTACGGACTTGCTTGGAAGTACCATATGAGATCCACAGCCCATCTAACGGTAGAACTGGAGCAATGGAAATGGCCTGCACAACAACATCAGTATCGTTGCTTCGGATCTTTATTCGTCGATGGCCATGTGCGCTAGCGTGAAGTGCATGAATCATCATGCGGGAATCAGCTTCCTCGTGAGTGCATGGTGCAAGAGCACTCATATCTACGCTGACTTCAGACGACAGGACACTCTCTCCGTGTGTTGCGAAGAGTTCCTTCCCCTCTGGAAGCTGTAGCGAAACCACCTAGAAAGTGAAAATAAAACTTAGTATTTTGACATCATAATAAATAGCATGGTTTACTTCCTGGTTTAGCAGGCACGCACCTTGGTTGCTAGTAGTTTGAAGAGCTCATCTTTGTTGTTATCAACTCTTAGGAATCCCGTCCAGTCAGACGGAATTCGGGTAGATAGCAACACTCTCCTCCTCTGGCCTGATCCTCGCTTCTCTCTCGTAGCTTTCTTCAGAGAGTCGTCTCTGTAAACGTCCCACACAATGTCAAGCCTCTTCACATCTTCCAGTTGTCTAACGATGTAAGGCGCAAATATGGAATTGAAGTACTCGTCGAAGGTGCTAACGGCTTTGGGTTGGAGCATCTGGACCACAACGGCTCCATCTAGAATGATTGCATCCACTCTCGGTTGCTCCACTGACTGGCTGGACTTATCTAACAAGCACTTGACAAGATCCGCTTTGGTTCCTCCTCGGAGTTGCCCCATCTGTAAAAGCGAAGGCGGCCATGGCTGATTCTCAAACTTGAAGAAGTCTTCAAGGTTTCCGTCGCAATGTAGAGTCTCGAGAACAGGGCACAGTCTTCCTTTAACACCATCACTTTGGCCTTATCTTTTGACACAACCTTCTTTTCTTTGGTATTGAACGTGGGTAGATTATTCTTTTTGAGGGTGTCTCTTAGAAGCTTGGTTTTGTCCTCAAGTCTCTCTTTAAGGAACGCTTTGCATTGTTGCTCTCCTATCTGTCTTGCGGTTCTAACTGTCTGCACAACCTCTTCATCCATGATGGACACCAGGTTAACTACATCTTTAGCGAAGGAACTTTGGATGGCTGGTTTTTGCTCGTGGTGGTTCTGGCTCTCATTAGCGGAGATAACTTCCTCAAATTCTCCAACCATTCGTGCAAGCTCTGGACCAGCGACCATCCATCTTCTCAGGGCAGCAGAATTTTCGGTCAACCCGACAGCACGTCCTTCACGACAGCATTGACTTGCTCATGGGCGTGGTCTAGGGCGATTGACGAGAATAACCTCTTCGTCTTGTGAATTACGAAGGAGCCTTTACGGAACTCAGCATACACATTTGGATGCTTAACAGGAAGCTCGCACATGTCTCGGTAATGCACAGAAAGCCATCTTGCATAGTTATAGCTGTCCAGAGCAAACATCCATGGCAGAATTTCTCGGATAGCTTTAAGATACAAGGAAAAATCAGCCTCTCGGAAAGCTCTCACGAGTTGGAGGCAAAGAAGTTCCAAATCCAGCACAGTGGCCCAGTAGAAAAACTGCGGGCACTTCTTCATCTTCTCGTTTCTCCATTCATCAAACGATCGGACTGGCTCGTCAATCTCATCAGATTTACTGTATTATTCATATGCTTTCCTCATTAGCATATGGAGACTGACTGCTGTCACTTGGTGCGCTTGTCTTGTTCGCCTTATGTGGCTTGCAGCTAGGAAAGAATCTGCCACACCCGCCGATGCGACTGACGCATTTGTCAGCGCCTCCGTCCATCCGCTTCCAAGGATCCACTTTCCAAGTGCTTTGAAGGCCGCCATCTCAATGTGTAATCCCCCCAGCACGACAACTACCTGGTCTTCATCATATGCACCGCCCAATGTCCACTGAAATTGCTTCGCCAAAGCAAACAACGGCTGATCAACCGCAACAATGGGGATTTGGGTTGGATTCAAGTGCTTGACGGCTGCACTGGTGACACTGATGGCATGTACAATCGTGGCGAGGGAGTGGGCATTCTCGGTGAACATGGGCAGCAACGATACTAATGCTGGCTGGAAGGATGATAGTGTTGACTTGGATGCTCGGTATGCTGCCCATGACACGATGTCATCTCCTTTTAGCTACTCTGTTAGAAGTTGCCTAGTGTTTTTCAACCAGTCTTTTTCTCGATTACTCTCCTCAGAGGTTGCATTAGAATCTGGTTCAGGTACCAACTGAGCACTGATGTCAGGAACAATATTGTCCGAAGAGGGAAGAGTTACCGGTGGTACATCGGTGTAGTACGAGGGCAATGGGGTGACTTTCTTCGATGTTGAGCTTCTTATATCAGGATCGAACACATTGGTGGATCTCTCTGTTCCTGGATTTTCGGTGGTTGGATGCTGTGCCAAGGAGATGGCTGTCCCATGGAATGAGTCCACGACTCATTTTAGCTAATTTTAGCGTCATGTATCTATGTTTGACATTCCACCACAGGTATCCCAAGCGAAATTCGTAAAACTGTAAAGAAAGGTCACGTGATCATATCTTAAACATTTTCTAGCACAGAATACCACATATGCAACTAATATATCAGTTCCAAGTTTATTTTTGTATTCTAAGGCCTGTTTTTAGGCAATTAAATGTTCAGCCTCGTTTCCATGTTGGCGATTTTAGGGCATGCGCAGATCTCGAGTCCAGAGCTTAACCTAGCTTGGATCCATATCACAAATTGTTTGTTACATGGTTAGAAGTAATTGTGCAAAGTTTCATGCTTTTATCACAAAAGTGAACAATTCAGCATTTTTTTGGTCGATAACAGCTGGACTATCAGCGGAACCTCACCTCGAAATTGTGCCCGAATATTCCTCCGACTTCTCCTCTTCCCTAAGCCCTTCATATTCTGCTAGTTCGGACAGCAGTAGCACTTCCTCTGACCCTAGTGTGGTGGAATTGGAACGTAATCTAAGTGACGTGGAACAAATTTTGGATAATGAAACTACTCCTCAGCTCAACCAAGTCCAGCAAAGCCTATCACTTCCTCTCAGCTCTCAAGAAGATCAACAAAGCCAAAGACCTTGCAAGAAGCAACGTACGAATAGTACTGCATACGCGCTAACCGTTGCTCAGATGCCATCAAAAGTCTCAAAAATCCTCTCAGATGCCGCGAACTTTTTCACAAAGACTCTAAATTTAGAACGTCTTGGCCCACCTATATCCGAGGCCACCTTCTCCAAAGTTAAAGAGAGAATATGTTGTAAGTATAGCTTGATTTGTTTGGTATCACAGGGTTACCTAGTAACGCTTACTGTTATAATCCCCCATGTAACTTTGACATGGTCTCAAAAAGTGTAAGCAATATGTAAGGTTTGCCAATTGCCCACTACCTGGACGGCAGTATATCAAATAATTAAGCACTGTATACAGGCAGAGGTCTCTAATTCCCTTTCTCTCAAAGAGATCTCTGCTAGTAGGGAATGGTGAAGGGAAACTGCTGGATATGTAAATTGTTTATTCACAAAACAAAACTCTTTCCTATATTGTTACATGTAATACCATGAGCCCAAGTCGATCTACCAACCTTTGGAATGAATCACGTACAGCTAATTTTAATATTATTTTTCTTTCATTCCTTCTATATTGTCAGGCTACTTAGGATATCTGCACTCGGAACGAAACATGCCCTTGGTCAGTCTTGGCGACTCCGTCTTCCAAAATTCAAGCTGCATAGAAGGGTATCTGATTTATTTAACTGTGAGTATGTAACCTAGCTAGCATTCACCATGCCTCTTTGATGCTAAATCCCCTAGCCCCCCCCCCCCCCCCCCCCCACTACCATTGGGTTATCAACATGCAAGCAGAACACTTACTGTGGGACTACTTGTAATTATTGGGGTCACTTAGACAACAAGAATCCATTGCATTTGTAGAACAAAAACAAAGAATTTGAACTTTTGGTCACCGGTCACAGTGAACGAAGAGCCATTTATTCATTTAGAGCCATTCATTTGTTTACTCAGGCTTCTCACCACTTGTCATTTTCACTCAAACACACAGGACAGCAGGAAACTGAACCCAAGTACTGTTTCTAACCATGTGGGTGGTATTCTCTACATGCTCAAATATCTTAATCGCAGCTCGGCACCTTTGTACAGTGACGTTCCTCTCATCAATCAGCTGAGAAAAACGGCCACGCATTTACAGAAGCAAGGAGATTTGGAGCGTCCCACAACTACCCATGAACTAAAGGCAGTGAACCGCTGGTTAGATTGGTACGTACTTACATTATCAATACGTACTGCCTGCTAGTCAGTAAGTTATATAATCATGGCTGCAATAATAATAAAATTGTGCACAGTTTGCTGGCTGCAGTAAGTGGTGTTAAGTGCAGAGAGAAAACAATATGACTGGTATTGAATGAAGTAACTATTAGCTTAAGGACTGCATGCATGCATGGTTACGAAAAAAGAGAGCTCACATCAGACAAAACATGGCTTTGCTCTGTGAAATAGATATCCCACGTGTTATTGTCCACACAGCATGATCACATGCATAATTTGTATGTTGAATGCCCAATACATTTATTTGCATGCTTCTGTCAGAATAAAATTGCATATTGTATAATAATTCTAATAATTGCACATTTGTATACTAATTTGAGTTTATATTATTTTGCAACTGAATTGACAAAAAGTTTCTAATGAAATGAAATTTCTCTATAGGGAACAGATTGTGGGGTGTATGACGATGCAACGGCAGAAATTTGAGATGGCTAAGGGACTAAGCAAGGCGAGAGAGTGCATGGATCTTGTGTTATTGGCAATGTACTGTGAATTACCACCGGCTAGAGCTCTGGAGATCAGAACGCTTCGCATCTGCAGAGAAAGTCCACAACAGCAATTCAATGCTAGGGATTTTACTGGGAAGAATGTCCTACTGCTCAATAGCAGTGGAAGTTTAACTCTACACTTTCAAGATTACAAGACAAAAAAATATTTTGGACATGACCAGGTCACCGTGGAGGTAAGCAATATTGTCTGCTGTCTACATAAAGGGCCAAATTTTCAAATTAACTTTATTAAGTTTACACGTTTTTATTACAAATTTCGATTCCGTATCAAGTGATCGTGCAGTTGAATGGTAGAATGTTTTTTTTTATTTGAGTGTGGCATCTGCATGTATGAGTCATAGAGGTCTCCAAAATGCCAATGAATTTCACGTCAACCCCAGAATAATTTATTATACAAAAACAATAACATGGTACATTGTAGACGAGATACATGCATGACCTTTCATAATGATCTATGATGTCATTGTAGATTACTGCAAATGTTCAATTAAAATCAAATAACAGTTTCATTCACAAGGAGAAATAAATTACAGTAATTTTCTGGGTTGCAGACCTCACATTCAGTGGCATTTTGAAGATACAACCTCATGGATGCATACAATACTCAAATCAAGAAACATTTCACCTGCAGTCAATATGTGACAGGGTGACTAACAGCTAGCAGAAGTGAAAAAAGCTTTGAATGATTAGTCGTTTCTACATTGCAGGAAGGAAGCGAGCTGACCAGGATAATACGAGAATATCTAAAGACGTACAGAGCACAGCTATGCCATACGACAGATGACCAAAATTGTGTTTTTTTGGTGAGTAGAACCCAAGTCAGATTGTTTACAAATCATGTCAGTTAATTATTACCCTGGATTTGACTCATTTCAAATTATCAATGAATTATATTGGGCTATATGTGCATGTGTTTCACCATTTCCAAACAGTTGCAACTGGCCTAATATCTAACAGCAATAATCACTGGCTTACTGAAGTCTGTTAATTGTCTTAATAGAACTGATCAAGATTGTACATCATGTGTATTAATTTAGGCTAAGGGTGAATACTCCATTTCACTCATTTTGGTTAGATGTCATACACCCTAGTGCAGGTTGAAGAAAAACGAGTGTTTGTTGTTGACTGTCATGGACAAAATCTAGCCCTAACCATGTAGTTGATTCAATATCATGCACCCCTTGGACAAGTTGTTATTTCCTGTAAAAATTAACCCCTTTGGAATGAATTTGACAAAATATTCACTCTTGAGGGTTAATTTATTTCCACATTAACCCAAAGCTTCACCACTAAAGGTGAATGTTCAATCACATTCACGCCTTGCATGTTATTGTATTTCTCCCTTCTAGGCATCTAGTGGAGCTCCATTCTCTGGCCCGGCATTCACAAAGCACTTGAAACGAGTCTTTTTCAAGCTTACTGGTGTGGAAATATCGGTCAATGGGCTAAGGTCATCGTTTGTTACGTATGCATACTCTCAACGGTGAGTTTTATTCTTCTAAAAACTTTAGCTGAAATTATTGCAGCAATAGACATACTAGGCGAGAAGACCAATAAATATTTCAACAGATCCAGCTTGCACATTTGTTGTCCCAATTCAGGTCACCTGACTTTTCCCTTTTGTAATATTTTCTTGTTTTTCTCTATCCCAAAGAAGAAATTAATGTACCAACTTCTCTTACTGGAAAACAAAGTGCTAAATGTCACATGATCTCGATTGGGACAACAAATTATGTGTACAAGCTGGATCGTTCTATTTTTGTCTCTGATTTTGAACTCAGTTTATTCAAAGCATACCTTAATTCATTCAAAGCAACAGTCTTTGAACCTAGTAATGCATATACACCTATTTCAAACAAGGTTGATCAGAACGAAGAACTTAAAACTACAAATATTGAACAATAAGGCTCTATGGTTCAATGATTCAAAGACAATAGAGCTGTTGTTCAATGCTTGTAGTTAGTTCTTCGTTCTGATCAACCTTTTTTGAAACAGGTGTATTCTAAACACATTAACTAGGAGGTCCTGAAAATTATGTCACTGTACTGTAACATAGGTACATGCATCATACACATCATGTGCTGTTGGGATAATTCTGGAGTATTTGGTCCTCAGAGGTTATACCCCTGGCCCACTTTTTCAGACTAGCACAGGGGTTAATTCCTGTTCCCCCCCCCCCCCCCCACCACCACCAAAAAAAAAAACCCAAAACAAAACAACAACAAAATGAAAACAAACCATGCATTGCATAATATATCACTTCTTTCTTTGGTCATTAAACATTGTGGACTTGATCCCTCCTGTTATAAAGGGCACAGTCCAAGATATGTGTTTTATTATTGGAAAATATTTATGACTGTCAAGTTAATCTTCATATTGGAAAAGTAAAAAGTAATTAAACACTGCATATAGGTTAAATGAATTATTATTGCTTTACAGAAATTGCTCTGACTCGCTGAAGACCAGTTTAGCTTTGGCACTTCGTCACTCAAGAGAACAGGCCCAGAAAACTTATGACAAAAGGACAAGTGCAGAGAAAAAAGACGAGGCTGTTGCATTTGCACGTCAGTGTTCAGAAACCATTTCTCAATCCGAGGTCAATCGAGAAGAGCCCCCCCCAAGACCCTCGAAAGAACGAGAGTTCCAGCCTGGTCAATTCGTTGCTCTTGTTGAAGAACGGAGCACATTGAAAGAACCGAAGTTGTTGGTCGGTAGAGTTCAACACTATGTCAGTGACATAGACGTGTCTTTGCTTTGGTACAAACAGACAAATTCAAACAGGTACAGCCTTGAATTTGATGGATCACCATGGATTGAGTCGACTCATAGCTTGCATGCTGTCAAAATGACTCAAGCAAAAAACAATTCAGGCCAATATTTGCTGTCAACATCTGCCAGGACAATTCACAAGGCTGTCAAGGGAATGTAGTACATGTATATCAAAACAGTAGTGTACGTGTGGCTTCCTTGCTGTGTTTTTTCTTCCAATTTCAGCAGCAGAAAGCAGACATTAGTGTCCAGTATTTTGATGCAGCTCAGTTGTCCATTAATTGTCATTGTGCTGGTTAAAGTATGTAGTGATTACATGGATAGAGACCTTGATTTATGCAATTAATGGTGGCACAAACTCTGATTTCGAACATGCCTTTAATTTACACCTCTCAGCTCTCAAGAAGATCAGCAAAGACCTTGCGAGAAGCAATGTACGAATAGTACTGCATACGCGCTAACCGTTGATCAGATGCCATCAAAAGTCTCAAAAATGCTCTCAGATGCTGTGAACTTTTTCACAAAGACTCTAAATTTAGAATGTCTTGGCAAGAGCAGTAACATTAGTTGTTTATACTGTGTGCAGACCTTAATTATGCAATATTCGGGAGTATTGCACTTTTTATTTAAACTAGCTGGTCAGCAAAATTGAGCACTGGTCGGCACATAAGAAAATCAGCCTTGTCGGATAAATCATCATGTTCTGCTAGTTCGGACAGCAGTAGCACTTCCTCTGATCCTAGTGTGGTGGAATTGGAACATAATCTAAGCGACGTGGAACAAATTTTGGATAATGAAACTACTCCTCAGCTCAACCAAGTCCAAAGCCTATCACTTCCTCTCAGCTCTCAAGAAGATCAACAAAACCAAAGACCTTGCAAGAAGCAACGTACGAATAGTACTGCATACGCGCTAATTAACCGTTGATCAGATGCCATCAAAAGTCTCAAAAATGCTCTCAGATGCTGTGAACTTTTTCACAAAGACTCTAAATTTAGAATGTCTTGGCAAGAGCAGTAACATTAGTTGTTTATACTGTGTGCAGACCTTAATTATGCAATATTCGGG
Organism: Actinernus sp. WN-2022; assembly: GCA_030867875.1. Lineage (NCBI taxonomy): Eukaryota > Metazoa > Cnidaria > Anthozoa > Actiniaria > Actinernidae > Actinernus > Actinernus sp. WN-2022. Next base: position 52,925 of record JAOWCC010001371.1, on the reverse strand, counting down.
AGTATTGCACTTTTTATTTAAACTAGCTGGTCAGCAAAATTGAGCACTGGTCGGCACATAAGAAAATCAGCCTTGTCGGATAAATCATCATGTAAAAAATATGTGAAATGTGAGTGTCGTAGCTTTCAATTGAAGGGCTGTGTGCAAAATGGGCGTAAGTGGCAATTCTCCTTCAATTTTTTTTTTTTAAAGGCAAAATTTAGAACGTGATCAGGAGTCACTTACGCCCTTGTTGCACATAACCCTTCGATTGCTACAAAGTAATTAGACTGCATTCTTTTGAAGTTTTATAATTTCTGTTTATATTGACTGTTTTACAAAGCAGAAATGAACAAAACAAGACAAAAGGCTGCCAAGTCAGATCGACCGATTGATTTTGCTTTCATGCATGATTCGAACCCAGTACCCACTCCAGGGTATTGCATTAATGATCCCATGATAATTATTTGTTCCATTACATTTATTTAGCATTTAAGATGTTAGGGAAAATATACAAACATGCCATGGTTGGCTTGAGCCAGGATAGTTAAGGCCCTGGATGTGACCTTTTTGAAAGATTAACTGGTCACATCATTGTGTTATCTTTCTGCCAATCGGTACTAACTTGTATACATGTATGCATGTGATGTTATCTAGCTTGCCAGATTTTTTGTATTCCCTGCCCCCAAGTTAGTAATTAAACCATTGTCCTGATCTGGAAACAGGATTGAGAGAGAGAGAGAATCTCATGGACATGTCAGGGGTAGGGTCAGGGATTATTGCAAACTAATTTATGCCCCATTCACACCAACTAAAACTGTTTGTTTACCTAAACCCTATCAGCTTGAATGTGCTTTAAGTAACATGGGGTAAACATTACATCGAACAGCTTGTTTAGCCAGGGTCTATCAGATCAGGTTGCAACTAGTTTAGCGTCAAGCAAGTACAATGTGGAAACATATATTATTTTAAACTTGTTTCTAAATTAAACAGATTTTAAATGATGATTTAAAGCTTTGGTGTGAATGGAGCATTATAAGTCATTGTAAAATTTAATGTGTGCACAAATGATATCAATTGAAATAAACTTCAATGATTGTCTTAAACAAAAACGTTGTTGTACTTACTCTCGCACAGTTTTGGCCAGTGGAAGCTGTCCAACAATGAAATGAATTGCAATGCATATTTTTTTGCTCTTGTGACCCCACATAGTACAAGCTTATTTTAATGGGTGGTATTAGCAAACTTCAAAATGCTGTTTTCGAAAAAAATCCAATCTATTGAAGGTTGAAAAATTACATTTTCAAACAGGTTCTTATAATCTTGCAGTTATTTATGACGTGGGAAAACAAGGGACAGAAAATGTGAGCCTTCATGAGAATGCAATTAGCTTTTTTAAAGAAAACCATGGCCTAGCTAGCGGGGTCAACTCAATGTAACCAGGTTTTAAAATCGGATCAAAATTGTTTGGTAGAGCCCAAGAAGTGTCTGTCAACCATACAGTGTGTCACCCATGTGGGAGTTGAACCCACTCATCTCTGGTAACATGTTACCCGAGATTACCCCTTTGGGTGGTTACGTTGCTGATGGTTGCCTCCTTGTGATGGGGCTGGAGTTTGTATTCAAATCCTTTCTTTGCCAAAAGCAATAGATTTGGCCACACTAGCTATGAGCCATTTCGTAAACATGGAGTGTGCAAATTGACACAAATTCAATTCCAATTTAAAACAAAAAATGCCACATTTAAATTATTATGTTTACCAAGTTTTAGGGTATTTGAGCAGATATAAGTACTGATCATGAATAAGAAGTGTTTCAATTTTTTGGGAGTACTGAACTCTTGCTGTTCAGTTCTTATTTACTCCAACTGTCCATCTCAAACTCTTTAAAGGGAACCCCAACTGTTGAAACAAGTTGCTGTTAAATTGTTGGCAATGTGGTCTAAATTAAAAATATGTTGGAAAATGCATTTGTTTTAAAACAAAATCAATACAAGTATGGCTCTGATGACATTTCGCGGCTGGCCCTATTGTCAAAAACAATAGACCTTTTGTTGTGTAACAATAGGGACAACCGTGTGACGTCATCAGATCCAAGATGGTGGCGCCCACGCCCAAAATGGCTCATACTTGTATCCAATTTTTAAACAAATATGTGGAAATATATTTTCCAATTTGTTCAACAGATTTTTAATTCGGACCACATTGCCAACAATTTAACAGCAACTAATTATTGGATTACATTTTCACACATGGCCACAGCTCATAATGTGAATCAATTTAAAAAGGGCCTTGAAATCTGATATTAAAAATTCCATAGTTTTTTCTTGCTTTTGGAAGATAATAAGACTGTTTTGCGGCAAGCCTTGTATTGTAGTTATGAATTTTATTAACCTTAATAAAGAAAGAATGAAAAACAGAAGGTAAGAGATGATTGTGAAATTTGTACATAAATATTGAAATGTGCAGGGTGACAAGATCAATTTTTTTTATAATTTTTAAAGACTTAAACAATGAGCTTGAATGCTCATCAAATCTAGAAAACGTAATGATACGCATTGCCTTTTTTTGTAAAATAAAGAGCAGTTGAAGGGTAGTTTCATATGTATTCCCCCAAGTAATTATCCCATAGATCAAAAATGGATATATCAAAGCATAATAAAGATTTAGAAGAATATCTATACTAATATAATAGCGAAGTTTGGAAAAAATGGCAACACTTCTTTTGATCTTTTTAGCAATGCATTCTACTTGTTGTTGTTTTCAACTAAGATTTGAATCGATTAAGATACCAAGGTACTTAATACAAAAGTCTTGCTTTAGATGCTTATCACTTATAGTTAACTTAAAATTTGAGACCTTAAATTTTTTTTGTGGGGGATGAAAGATAACAAAATTGGATTTTTCTATGTTAAGTGAGAGCTTGTTAGCACTGATAGCCAGATATGAACATTGTTTAGTTCAGCATTTATGCTTGTTTCAAGTATTGAGAGATTCTTGTGTTCACTGAAAAGATTTGCATCATCTGCAAATAGATGAAAATCAAATAGATCTGAAGAATGATGAAAGTCATTTACATATAATAAAAAAGGTAATGGACCAAGAACAGATCCCTGTGGAATTCCACAAGATACAGTACTCTGATCTGATGTTACATACATTATTTACAGTAACAACTTGTTGTCGATTACTAAGATATGAAACAAACCAATCTTTGGCAATACCTCGGATACCATAGTACTCTAATTTCTTAATCAAGATTTTATGATTAACCGTGTCGAAGGCTTTACTGAAATCTAAGAATATTCCACAGGAATAGTTGCAGTCATCTATTGCTTTTTGAATTTTATCAATTATACAAAGAACTGCATGATCTGTAGAATGTTTTGCACGAAATCCAAATTGCTTATCAAAAAAAGTGTTTTTTTTCCCAAGGAATTTAAGTAATCTATCATACATTATTTTTTCTAAAAGCTTATTTAAAAGACTGAAAGAAGGGAAATTGGGCGGTAGTTGCACAAGCAAGTTTGAGATCCTTTTTTTATAAACAGGAATTATGTTTGCTAGCTTAAAATCACTTGGGACAATACCAGCCATAAAGAGATATTCCAGTGGCTTTGATCGATAACAGTTTTTTAGAATTTTAAGTATGGATATTGGTATACTAAAGGGGCCTGTGGCTTTACCAGATTTTAAACTAGCAATTTCATTACTATAGTGGTAGGAAAGACAAAAAAGATGTTACACGTTGGTGTAGTTAGATACTCTAGTGGTGTTTTGTGTACATTAGGTATTGTACTTGCTAATTCTTTACCTACGTTAGCAAAATATGTATTAAAAGCATTTGCAACGAGCTTAGGGTCAGTTATTTCACAATTATTATCTACAATCATTATAGATATCTGGCTAGCCTGGGGCTTGAAATGAATAATTTGTTTAATTCCTTTCCATATTCGTTTACTATCATTAATGTTATCAAAGAAATATTTATTGTAATATTGTCTTTTACTTGCCTTTAAGAGATGTTTTAATTTATTTCTATAAAATTTAAATTGTGTATGATTTAAGTAAGTAGATTTTGTCTTAATAAATTTTCTATATAGTTAATTTTTAATCTGAATGCGAAGGGATGTTTCGCGCCAATGATCTAATGTTGATTGAAAAGTAATAATAAATGCTACCATATTCGATGACTAATATATGTCCAGTGCGATAAAATGAAAAAAACAAACACGATTTACGTACGCTGAAAGTGGAAAGAACGTACGTGCGCACAGATATCGAACGTACGTGCAGAGATATGTACGTGATTCATAGTACGTGCGTCATCGTCGCACGTACGTCATTGTACGTGCGTCGCTTCTCTTACCTCGCCCTATAAATAAGGAGTGTCTCGACTAACCAGTCAAACAGTGTGAAGGGCCATGGACGAGAATACTACCAGTCGAACGGGACCAATGGACCAATTTCTTGGTGAAACTTCCAGTATGCAGCGAGAAAGGTCAGTGATTGCAGTCAATAATTTAGTCTTACGTACTGTTAATTCAAATGAATCAAATTGTTGCATTCTGGGTAATTAGCACTCGCTTAGGAAGGATCCGATAGACAATTTTTTATGGATACAAATTGCGCAAAATTATCCATTTAGCTCGTGTTTTTAGACTCGTTCTTCCATTAAGACCCTCGCGTAAGCCTTCTTCCTTTATTTATCTTGTATCACAGAAGATGTGTAGCTAAATTTACGTTACTAGAACAATAGCGCTGCGCGTGAGGTCTAAAAATAGTGTCTGAAACGAGACCCCCCGCAAGGGTCAGACAAACATGGCGCGAAATACAGTGTTTGTATGGGAATCCGATGCCAAATAATTTCCGTAAAATCGAGTGTCTGAAATATTCACTGTCAGCAAACTGAAGATACCAGGTAAAAGATTAACTAATCAAAATTTGAGGGATGTAGCTGTGCTGGGAAGCGTGCAATCGTGTTTTCAGTTTTCTATACTGATTTGTAACTTTGACTCGTTGTTTTAAACAGCCGAAATGTATGGGAAACTGAAAACACGATTGCACGCTTCCCAGCACAGCTACATCCCTCAAATTTTGATTAGTTAATCTTTTACCTGGTATCTAAAGTTTGCAGGCAGTGAATAGTTCAGAAATTCGATTTTACGAAAATTATTTGGCATCGGATTCCCATACAAACACTGTATTTCGCGCCATCTTTGCACCTCGCTTGATAAGATTGCCGTTTGTCGCTTTGTTTCAATCCTCTGTATTTTAGCCAACGTTTAAGCTGTTCGACAGTACAATCATCAGGTTCTCTTTCGGAATATAATGCAGGAAAGCCGTCATTTTTGGTAGAATAGTCAGACGACGAACTGAAGTGCTGGTCAATTCTTGTAAGTTCTAACGCGAAAAGTGGTTTGTTTGTCTGAGTCATGCGGGGGGGTCTTAATTTTCGTGACGTCACTCACGCGCAGCGCTATTGAAACGATACTACATCCGGGACCTGAGTGGCGTATTTTCCATATCTTCACTAGTGAATATATCGAGGACGTCTTGTTCCACTTTTTGCCTATTTTTTATTGTGTCTATATAACAAAAATACATATTCACTGTTTGAGTAGCCAATCAGAGCGCGCGAAAAGTGATATTCACTGGTGCGGTATATACTAAAACGATATATTATGTAAGTAAAATATAAGTGGGTGGAAAAGCGTCAGAAAAATGAGATGCTGTCAGTGTCAATAACATACTGAAATCTGAGCTGGAATGATTATGACGACTTAATTGCAAAGAATATAGGGGAATATTTTGAAATGTTTAGCTCAAATGAAAAGTAGGCAAGTAATTACTTTTAAATTTCATGCACTTGTCGAAATTCAATATATACAAATCTTGCCAGGACGGGGTATACCATAAGAGGCAAGTGTGGAATGTTTGGCGAAGTGCGCGCGCATTCATGGCGTTTAAACTATAGGTAACATCATCATGGTGGCCATGTTTCTTGCGTCTAGTTTGTAGTTCGTCCCAGTCTCGGGTGCATTAAGGCGTGGGTCTCGAAATGGCAAATCAAGAGGGGGTATCAGTCTATCTCTTTCTCATTAAGAATATTTTTATTCAAACTTTGACAAACATGATGTTGTTACGATAATATTTTCAATTGTCCTCGTTGGATTGGTAAACTATGAACTCTATCTGATCGACGTGCATAAAAATCCCCGGCATATGAAAACACTTTACCATAATGCAAGAGGCCATTAAATAAATCATTTTCATTACGGTTCGAAGGTCACATTCCATGTTTCCATTGTAACTGTCATGCGAAATTGTTAAGGTAGTGATAAAAACATCATATTTGTCAAAATTGTATGTAAAAATGTTACGAAGAGAGAGAGAGAGACTACGCCCTCTTGATTTGGGGTGGCCACCTTCAGACGCAGGGACTGAGACCGTACGTCATAAGATGACTTATTGGCGGTTATATAACCCTGGCAGCTCTATTTTGCAGTTTCTGTACCTTGTTTAATAAAGAGTTGTTCCGATGTTATCCCACACAGGACAACAATACAATATTTGAAGTTCATTGTTCTAATTTTTGTAATAAAAGCGCCCACTGAGGAAACTGTATAATAGAATAAAATCAGCATAAATCGTATTTTTTTTTTTATATCGTCATGTAGCAGCAGCCCGCCAAGCGAGGGAATCGGAGAAGGGACATCAGAAGTGCCATCACAAGTGCCAAGGTAATCCTCCCCATTTGAGCAAGAGGCCGAAAGTCTGAAAGAAACACAGACCATTTGAAACGCGACATGGCGACAGAACAACACAATTCGACAACAAGCTAGCGAATGCTAAATGCGTTTCTTTCTTTCTTGTCTTTTTTTTTTTTTTTTTGGACTATCGCAGCTCAGACGGCGAGGAACTGGGAGAAGAACGGATCCACACATCGCGATCTTCTCGTTTGGCTGGTGGTTGGCAGTTTATAGATCGCGAGGCACAAGTAGACGGGTGAGTACTTGTATGAATCGAGATCACGATTGTCAATTAAAGGAGCGGTGTCGCGGTTAGAGAGACTCCCCTCCCCTTCCCATCATGCACCCCTCTTCTAGGTGTAGATCTCATATTGCACAACCTTTTCAATCAAGCTTCAAAGGAAGAGAACTTATAACCGTTGGAATCCAATTAACTTCCAACGATGGAACAACGTTACGATGCACGCGCAAAACCACGACACGGCGCCTTTAATTACCGAATTGAGCTTTTTCAAACAGCAGCAACAACAACAATAATAATAATAATGATAATGACAATAATAGCAATAATAGTTGATAATGACGTCGAAGCTCGTGTGATTGTATACCGTGCAGCAACGACTCGCAAACCGTAAGGTGAAAACTACAACTGCAGCTTATCTGCACTGTGGCGCAGTGTTATATGCGTGCGTGCCTGGACTTAACATTTTTCTCAACCCTGTTTCGTTGGTTACATGGTTTTCCACTCGTTCGTTGCATGGGTTGTGCCGTGTTTTTTTGTTTTTTGTTTTGTTTTCACCACAATGTACAATAGGCAATGCACGAGACAACGTACGTAATCATGAAATAGCATAATCAATCGTGCAACATGTACTGTTCCCCAGAAGTGGTCGCCGCGGTACCGATGAAGACGAGGGAGAAGGCGAAGGAGAACTCTCGCAGCTAATAGACGACTCGCGGGTCGAGAATACGATGTCGCCTTCTGCCTACCGCAGCTTCGACCACGCCGCTGAACGAAGACAGGAGCTCGCGATGCAACCATACTTCCCCGAAGCTTTTGCTACGTCGCCGGAAGAACCTCTTTGCTTCGACTTCAATCTGGCTGTATTAGACTCTTTGAAGATTCCCCTGCCCCTTAGGGCACCAGAACGCCTACGCCGCGATGGGTCCGACGAGGACAGCACTAGCAGCGACGACGAAAGCGGCGACAAAACCTTCGAGAGTCGCAAAGAGGCAATAAAGTATTGCAGGGCGAAGCTTAGAAGGTGGACGCCTCTGCAGGAGAGCGGCGAAAGTCAGGCCGGACCGGAGAAAAAGCCAAAGCGTCGACGTCATCCTGGCATAAACAAGCAGGCCATGTTTCACTTGGAAGGGAGAGAGCTATCGCAACTCTTGCAGAGTGGACGGAGCGAGTTCGACGAGAATTTAAAACTTGTCAGGGAAGACCGGTATGTTAGTACACAGATGTCCGTTTTGCCGTGATTTTGCCGTGCGCCTGCCCTCGCGTATAGATGCGCGGGTAACTTTGGACGTTCTCTGCGCATCTATGCGAGAACTGGCCCACGGCAAAACGAAGCGTATTTGTTTAAAACGGCAACGCGTCCTTTGCGGCTAGCACATCACGTGGCTGTACTGGAGAGCAATACAAATCTTAATTTATGCATTTCATCCATTTTGCATAGTTTCGCCTTAATTAATAACTCGTTAAAGAAACATTGTTAGTCACCTTGTTTTCCCAGCTGAAATTGGTAAACAAAGGCTTCCTTCCACTGGTTATCCTGTTAAACTCGCGTTTTTGATTTACTGATTTCGTGGTCTAAGCCACGTTTCATTCAACGCCAAACCATTACCCGAACTTTGATCCCTGAACCAGGCATTAACATGCATGCTTGAGTTGCCGAATGCAGGAACTAACTAACTGACTTTGCCGTTCTTTTCTTCAATACACAGGTACGGGAATGTAATGTTCCTAAATGCGCCAAGCTGGAGTTGCGCGAGTGTTCAGTTTACTCACGGCTTTCCACGGCGGCTCATAAAAGCGGACCACGGCGGGTATTTACCAGGCAATGTGATTGTGTCCGCCAAAGCAAGTAATATGTGCCTGCGAAGACTGGCGGTCGAAGATGTAGCTTGCCTGATCAGTAAAAGCTCCATCGCTGGTGCCGGATTTACCGTGGCTAGACTGTTAAACTGTCGGTACGCCGCAGTGCGCTACCACGGTAGCGAGTACTCGCCTGACTACCTCCTTCAAGCTATGCTCGAGGTAGGATTGTCATTCAGCACTTTCGAACGGGTAGGGGCGGATGTTCTGACTGGCATGTCTAAGCACCTGGTCTCACGGCAACAAGACGTCTGGTGCGATGCCCCTGACGAGAGCAGCTCCTCCACGGAAGAGAGCGACAGTGAAGAAGTAGAATCGCTAACCCGGATGGATTTTCTCCCGGCACAGCACAAGGACACCCAATTGAGTGACGACACCGCTCACGAAGCGCTGACGAAAATCCTGTGCAACACCACGCAAGCGACGCAGACGGAACTTCCCGTCGACGAGTCTAGACCGGAACGACACGACACGCAACGACGACGACACGCAACGACGCGATCCAACAAGCGCAGAGCAGCTGGTGCGACCAATTCGTCGTCAAGCGGAAACAAGCAGAGGAAAGGTTCGTCGCAGCAGCGTGGCGATGGCCCAACGGAACCAGAGAGTGAGGGCACTTCAAGCCAACTCGTAGCTCCAGGCTGCTACGACCTGCCAGCAGTTGGTGTGCCCGCTGGCTTGGTCAGCGATGCCTTACCAGACAGCGCCTCGCTGAAGAGCTTGTGTGACTACACGGCCAGGAACCGCCCGTTTACCATGCAGGTAAGAGTCATGCACTATTCTACGTCTGCATGCACGCTCTCCTATATATACGTTCTATCGACGCAATAAGCGTACAGTCTGTTCGACTTGGGTTTCGGGCCTGCTGAGTTTGTTTGTATTCCGCCCTTGCTCCGAGGGTTTTTCTCCCTAAACCTAAATGCGATCTGTGGTTTAACCAGGTCCTGCCTTTGACCAGCCCCTATGGTTGTTTCGGGTCCCCGTTAAGTAATAGTCCAGCTAAGAACTAGGCAGTCCAACGGCAAGGAATGTAGAAAGGTGCTAATTTTCTATTCTTCTTTCTCGTAATTTCATTGGTTGATACTCATAAATTCAATAGAAACCCATCGAAATAACGCATTTTCCTTCGATAATTTTGGAGGTTTGAATTTAGTTTTGATCAAATGGTTTCATTTCGAAGAATATCGTATGTGGGGAAAGTTCTCGAATTTGCGATTGAAAAATCTTTTGTTTTCTCCATTTCTGATTGGCTGGACGGCAGTTGCTTTGAGTTTTCTCAGCATAACCAATAGTTTATTTTCTGGGTGTAATTTCTATTGTGGACATCTCATACAGCACTTAAGGCATATTCAAGCAAAATCGTATGTGGGATATGCTCATTGCCGCAAGCCTATTGTTCTTTGCCTAGTTCTTATGCGGACCATTACTTAAAATTCAGAGTTTTCTTTCGCTCACTCCTTTTTGTTCTTCTTTTTTTTTTTCCCTTTCTTTTTCATCTTTGGTTTGGACAGGAAATTCGAAGCTCTTGCCGCCCTCCCGATCCGAACAACGTAGACTTCACCAGCGCACGAGAGGTGCACAGATTGGCCGAAAACCTCACAGCAGCGTACCAAACGAGTGGCGCGCAGGCCGTACTGCAGCGACTGTGGAACGTGTGCAAGGAAGACTGCGACTGTGCTGCGGACAGCTGCTCTTTGAAATCGGGTGGCTCGCTGCGCGACGCTGTGAACTGCGAAGGATCAGGTTGTCGCGTCTGTGTCTTCTTCACGCAGCATGCCAAGCTGACAGAGGACAGCGTGGGATTTGCCACCGACAAAAATAAGCGTCTTGCTGTACTGTTGGACCTCTCGACGGCTGTGGCGAACCTTTTCCCGCGCCACAACTTGGAGCACGGAGCACAGCAAAAGAAGAGACGCCTGAAGGAGGAACTGTCGTCTGTGCTGTGTTGCCAGGAAAACAGACTTGGATGCATTCGAGCCTTGGGAAAGCTCGCAGAATTCGTGCCACGAATCAGATGTGTGCAGCTGAAAAGCGGCTGGTCGCAGTTTTGGCCGCAACTTCGCAAGATCGCCAAAGCGGTCAACAAACAGCCCAGCACCGAATGCAAGTTGGTGGTATTGGCCGCTTTGAGATTGCGTATCCCTGCCGCCGAGTGGGGCTTCTTTTTGTCAACGGGGACACAGGAGGAAGCCAGCATAGTCCGGAAGACTTTCCTGTCTGACCCACCGTCGCCAGAAGAGACGATTGCCTCCAGTTCAGCAGTTGTTGTAGTGCCGCAGCACGCGAGGTGAACAGTTCCACGTTTCCGTGTTCGGTCGGAATGTCCACCTATATACGAACACTAGTTTTGGTTACTCTTATATTAAGTCACGTGAGTGTATTTGTTTCATTATTTCAAACAGAGACTTTCAAAGTACTTTTGCCAAATACAGTTGAACAAAGGGAGGTCTCTCGATTGATGACGGAAATTATTGAGTAAGAGGTCCTTTAAAGGCCTCCTGCAATTCGGACTGGACGGCATTTCAAAGTCCGCGCAGTTAGTTCCAGTCCTGGAACTAATTGCGCGGACTTTGAAATCAACGCGTCATCTCCCTTAGATTGACTAATATCATCAATTGTCAAAATCGCTAGAATTGATTATAATCATCATTCTAAGACAAATCCTAACCCGAACTACAAACCGAACCCTAACCATCGGACGAGTTCACGGGTAAACGACGGGTTCTCACTCACCTAGAGCTAGGGTTCGCAGGTAAACAAGAAAGGAAGGTAAACGAGAGAAGAATTTGTTTTGAGCGCTCCTACTCGGGCTCGAACTCGTAACCGTTTGCGTGTAGTGCTTGGTAGTACAGACGCCATGACCACTACACTAAGCGCGTCTACCGCCGTTCGGAATTTGACAATTGTCTATCTTTATATATACTTGACTGGCTTTTAACCTCGAGGTTAAATTGAGGATTATAATAAATTTTAGCGATTTTGACAATTGATGATATTAGTCAATCTAAGGGAGATAACGTGTTGTTGAAATGCCGTCCAGTCCGAATTGGAGGCATTTAAACATTACTTTAAAGAACGCCTTGCATGTCGTCGTCTCAATTAAGCCTCGGTCAGGCGTATCTAGCAAATGAAGAAAAACAAAACTGCCCTAGCAAACTGTACAGTGTAGGTAACTACATAGCTGGCAAATTGTTATTGCATGATCTACCTTAGTGTATGCGTTGTGCATTGCATGTGCATTGTGAAAGTAAAGAACTTTTAACGTACCACAAGTGTTGCTTGTTTCCATCACTGGCTATCGTATATAGTAATGACAGTCACACTTCGGTGCAGCGCAACCTTGAGTTCGTGAGCTGTCGAAAGAGTAAGACATTAAGACATTACTTTGATACTGCTTTTAAACTTCTCATGCAAGCATGTTACTCAAAGGCATGGTCGACTATTAGGAATTGTGATGAATTAACACTCTCAATTCGCCGGCCATCTTTGTCGGTTTTAAATGAAATACTGACTCTAGAAATCTTTAATGAGGCGTTGATCGTGACGTGTCACCAAAGACACGAGAATGGGCCGGTCACATTGCATTTTTTTTAAGTGCTGCTTATCTGATTACACTTCTGGTTGTTTCTAAAACTCCGTTTGGAATTGGTCGACATTTTGCCATTGGAGGTGAGAAAGTTGCGATAAATTGCTTCCAAGAACAACGGGGTCGCCTGATTCTCTATTTTCGAACTATCTATACTATTTAGAAGCGATACGCAAGGAATTGTTACTTTAAAAATGCAATGTATCCGGCCCATTTCGAGATGCAATTTCCTATACTCAGGCCTGATTCTCAAACGGCTTTGTAATGCTTAGTGATTGGACAAGCATAATCTCCATAATGCCACGGTGCCTACAACTCAAGTCTATGCAGACAACATTCACTGAAATCGTTAAAATAATACAGCTGCCTCGACCCCCGGGCTAACCACGGAGATATGTGGGGGAATCACGCAGGAGGATTGAATGCAAACATTGCCCCTGGGGTCGGGGAAATGCTTGACTTTGTTCTAGGGTTGGAAAACTGGGGTGGGGGGATTTGTTCCTTAAAGATACTATGAAGGTCAGTGAAGTGTTAATTAATAAAGTTCCATTCTCTGTTGAAAATAGAGTGTTCAATGCTATTGAAATAACGTTAGTAACGAGATTCCATGCAGTAGTCAATTCATGCAGGTCCAGCGATCTCATTTCGTGCAAAATGACGGGGGATTGTATAGGTCGTGGAAGACCTAACCAGGGGACTTTGAAAGGGACGATTCCCCTACCCCTGGGGGAAATCGTCAAGATTTGTTCTGTCCCCCTGGTCAGCCCGGGGGTCGACCCCTCGGGGAAGCCGCTGATAGGTGCATTAGTTTAAAACATTCTTCTTGGGGTTATAGTATTAAGGAGTCAAACACACGGATCGACTCCTAAACTCGAAACAAGCTAATTATTTCACATTTCATGGATCACCATCAAATATTTTCTCGCGCGCGTGATTGGTTGAATGTGTCACGTGACCTACAAGCGCGCCTCAAAGAAAATATTTCAAGGATGATAACAACAATAACCTACATTGCGGCCTTGATATTTGTCCTTGGACTGAGATTATCTCATCCTAGAAGCTCTCGGGAACTGTTCTCTTTTCGGATCAGATAATGTCCGCGGACGAAATATCAGGGCATATTTCCACGCCACAAATAGGTCATTGTATTTATATCTTTAAGTTATGCAGATATTTATACACATTTTAGACATACCTGATTTGCACTACATCAGTTCATCACCAACAAAAATAATAGACAACGGACATATCCAACGAACAGATCTAAAGAGCAACAAATATGGAATAGGTCAGTTTAAATGCCCGAAATTCTCGCCTTCTCGGTCGGCCATTTTGACCGCCACTTAACTTATGACCAACTCAACACTTACTGGCTTGCACTTACAAATAAGAAACATGTACCAGCGCGAACCTAGAGTCCTATAGAACTACGGGCACAGTTTTTTAGCTCCTCAAATCACCCTCTTCCCACGCAAAAAGAAGAAATAACATTCTCGACCCAGATCTACTCCGACACAGGTAGCCCGCACAAACGTAAACAAACCTAGTCTTCCCGCCTACCATCATGCATCAGTCAGGGCACGTGCTAAAGCCAAAATCTTCATCGCACTTCGCGTGATCGGTCGAGGAAATGGACGAGAGCAGGTCTTTCGCCTCTCCACAGCCGAAGATAGTGAATTACGAATCGTCGGAGGGGGAACAGTCCGTAAGAGATACATCTCCAGTACAGGGCAGTTTTGCCAACGACAGCACAAGCGAAAGTGAACACGATGTGTATGTGTCATCAGCGGAACCTCACCTCGAAATTGTGCCCGAATATTCCTCCGACTTCTCCTCTTCCCTAAGCCCTTCATATTCTGCTAGTTCGGACAGCAGTAGCACTTCCTCTGACCCTAGTGTGGTGGAATTGGAACGTAATCTAAGTGACGTGGAACAAATTTTGGATAATGAAACTACTCCTCAGCTCAACCAAGTCCAAAGCCTATCACTTCCTCTCAGCTCTCAAGAAGATCAACAAAACCAAAGACCTTGCAAGAAGCAACGTACGAATAGTACTGCATACGCGCTAATTAACCGTTGATCAGATGCCATCAAAAGTCTCAAAAATGCTCTCAGATGCTGTGAACTTTTTCACAAAGACTCTAAATTTAGAATGTCTTGGCAAGAGCAGTAACATTAGTTGTTTATACTGTGTGCAGACCTTAATTATGCAATATTCGGGAGTATTGCACTTTTTATTTAAACTAGCTGGTCAGCAAAATTGAGCACTGGTCGGCACATAAGAAAATCAGCCTTGTCGGATAAATCATCATGTAAAAAATATGTGAAATGTGAGTGTCGTAGCTTTCAATTGAAGGGCTGTGTGCAAAATGGGCGTAAGTGGCAATTCTCCTTCAATTTTTTTTTTTTAAAGGCAAAATTTAGAACGTGATCAGGAGTCACTTACGCCCTTGTTGCACATAACCCTTCGATTGCTACAAAGTAATTAGACTGCATTCTTTTGAAGTTTTATAATTTCTGTTTATATTGACTGTTTTACAAAGCAGAAATGAACAAAACAAGACAAAAGGCTGCCAAGTCAGATCGACCGATTGATTTTGCTTTCATGCATGATTCGAACCCAGTACCCACTCCAGGGTATTGCATTAATGATCCCATGATAATTATTTGTTCCATTACATTTATTTAGCATTTAAGATGTTAGGGAAAATATACAAACATGCCATGGTTGGCTTGAGCCAGGATAGTTAAGGCCCTGGATGTGACCTTTTTGAAAGATTAACTGGTCACATCATTGTGTTATCTTTCTGCCAATCGGTACTAACTTGTATACATGTATGCATGTGATGTTATCTAGCTTGCCAGATTTTTTGTATTCCCTGCCCCCAAGTTAGTAATTAAACCATTGTCCTGATCTGGAAACAGGATTGAGAGAGAGAGAGAATCTCATGGACATGTCAGGGGTAGGGTCAGGGATTATTGCAAACTAATTTATGCCCCATTCACACCAACTAAAACTGTTTGTTTACCTAAACCCTATCAGCTTGAATGTGCTTTAAGTAACATGGGGTAAACATTACATCGAACAGCTTGTTTAGCCAGGGTCTATCAGATCAGGTTGCAACTAGTTTAGCGTCAAGCAAGTACAATGTGGAAACATATATTATTTTAAACTTGTTTCTAAATTAAACAGATTTTAAATGATGATTTAAAGCTTTGGTGTGAATGGAGCATTATAAGTCATTGTAAAATTTAATGTGTGCACAAATGATATCAATTGAAATAAACTTCAATGATTGTCTTAAACAAAAACGTTGTTGTACTTACTCTCGCACAGTTTTGGCCAGTGGAAGCTGTCCAACAATGAAATGAATTGCAATGCATATTTTTTTGCTCTTGTGACCCCACATAGTACAAGCTTATTTTAATGGGTGGTATTAGCAAACTTCAAAATGCTGTTTTCGAAAAAAATCCAATCTATTGAAGGTTGAAAAATTACATTTTCAAACAGGTTCTTATAATCTTGCAGTTATTTATGACGTGGGAAAACAAGGGACAGAAAATGTGAGCCTTCATGAGAATGCAATTAGCTTTTTTAAAGAAAACCATGGCCTAGCTAGCGGGGTCAACTCAATGTAACCAGGTTTTAAAATCGGATCAAAATTGTTTGGTAGAGCCCAAGAAGTGTCTGTCAACCATACAGTGTGTCACCCATGTGGGAGTTGAACCCACTCATCTCTGGTAACATGTTACCCGAGATTACCCCTTTGGGTGGTTACGTTGCTGATGGTTGCCTCCTTGTGATGGGGCTGGAGTTTGTATTCAAATCCTTTCTTTGCCAAAAGCAATAGATTTGGCCACACTAGCTATGAGCCATTTCGTAAACATGGAGTGTGCAAATTGACACAAATTCAATTCCAATTTAAAACAAAAAATGCCACATTTAAATTATTATGTTTACCAAGTTTTAGGGTATTTGAGCAGATATAAGTACTGATCATGAATAAGAAGTGTTTCAATTTTTTGGGAGTACTGAACTCTTGCTGTTCAGTTCTTATTTACTCCAACTGTCCATCTCAAACTCTTTAAAGGGAACCCCAACTGTTGAAACAAGTTGCTGTTAAATTGTTGGCAATGTGGTCTAAATTAAAAATATGTTGGAAAATGCATTTGTTTTAAAACAAAATCAATACAAGTATGGCTCTGATGACATTTCGCGGCTGGCCCTATTGTCAAAAACAATAGACCTTTTGTTGTGTAACAATAGGGACAACCGTGTGACGTCATCAGATCCAAGATGGTGGCGCCCACGCCCAAAATGGCTCATACTTGTATCCAATTTTTAAACAAATATGTGGAAATATATTTTCCAATTTGTTCAACAGATTTTTAATTCGGACCACATTGCCAACAATTTAACAGCAACTAATTATTGGATTACATTTTCACACATGGCCACAGCTCATAATGTGAATCAATTTAAAAAGGGCCTTGAAATCTGATATTAAAAATTCCATAGTTTTTTCTTGCTTTTGGAAGATAATAAGACTGTTTTGCGGCAAGCCTTGTATTGTAGTTATGAATTTTATTAACCTTAATAAAGAAAGAATGAAAAACAGAAGGTAAGAGATGATTGTGAAATTTGTACATAAATATTGAAATGTGCAGGGTGACAAGATCAATTTTTTTTATAATTTTTAAAGACTTAAACAATGAGCTTGAATGCTCATCAAATCTAGAAAACGTAATGATACGCATTGCCTTTTTTTGTAAAATAAAGAGCAGTTGAAGGGTAGTTTCATATGTATTCCCCCAAGTAATTATCCCATAGATCAAAAATGGATATATCAAAGCATAATAAAGATTTAGAAGAATATCTATACTAATATAATAGCGAAGTTTGGAAAAAATGGCAACACTTCTTTTGATCTTTTTAGCAATGCATTCTACTTGTTGTTGTTTTCAACTAAGATTTGAATCGATTAAGATACCAAGGTACTTAATACAAAAGTCTTGCTTTAGATGCTTATCACTTATAGTTAACTTAAAATTTGAGACCTTAAATTTTTTTTGTGGGGGATGAAAGATAACAAAATTGGATTTTTCTATGTTAAGTGAGAGCTTGTTAGCACTGATAGCCAGATATGAACATTGTTTAGTTCAGCATTTATGCTTGTTTCAAGTATTGAGAGATTCTTGTGTTCACTGAAAAGATTTGCATCATCTGCAAATAGATGAAAATCAAATAGATCTGAAGAATGATGAAAGTCATTTACATATAATAAAAAAGGTAATGGACCAAGAACAGATCCCTGTGGAATTCCACAAGATACAGTACTCTGATCTGATGTTACATACATTATTTACAGTAACAACTTGTTGTCGATTACTAAGATATGAAACAAACCAATCTTTGGCAATACCTCGGATACCATAGTACTCTAATTTCTTAATCAAGATTTTATGATTAACCGTGTCGAAGGCTTTACTGAAATCTAAGAATATTCCACAGGAATAGTTGCAGTCATCTATTGCTTTTTGAATTTTATCAATTATACAAAGAACTGCATGATCTGTAGAATGTTTTGCACGAAATCCAAATTGCTTATCAAAAAAAGTGTTTTTTTTCCCAAGGAATTTAAGTAATCTATCATACATTATTTTTTCTAAAAGCTTATTTAAAAGACTGAAAGAAGGGAAATTGGGCGGTAGTTGCACAAGCAAGTTTGAGATCCTTTTTTTATAAACAGGAATTATGTTTGCTAGCTTAAAATCACTTGGGACAATACCAGCCATAAAGAGATATTCCAGTGGCTTTGATCGATAACAGTTTTTTAGAATTTTAAGTATGGATATTGGTATACTAAAGGGGCCTGTGGCTTTACCAGATTTTAAACTAGCAATTTCATTACTATAGTGGTAGGAAAGACAAAAAAGATGTTACACGTTGGTGTAGTTAGATACTCTAGTGGTGTTTTGTGTACATTAGGTATTGTACTTGCTAATTCTTTACCTACGTTAGCAAAATATGTATTAAAAGCATTTGCAACGAGCTTAGGGTCAGTTATTTCACAATTATTATCTACAATCATTATAGATATCTGGCTAGCCTGGGGCTTGAAATGAATAATTTGTTTAATTCCTTTCCATATTCGTTTACTATCATTAATGTTATCAAAGAAATATTTATTGTAATATTGTCTTTTACTTGCCTTTAAGAGATGTTTTAATTTATTTCTATAAAATTTAAATTGTGTATGATTTAAGTAAGTAGATTTTGTCTTAATAAATTTTCTATATAGTTAATTTTTAATCTGAATGCGAAGGGATGTTTCGCGCCAATGATCTAATGTTGATTGAAAAGTAATAATAAATGCTACCATATTCGATGACTAATATATGTCCAGTGCGATAAAATGAAAAAAACAAACACGATTTACGTACGCTGAAAGTGGAAAGAACGTACGTGCGCACAGATATCGAACGTACGTGCAGAGATATGTACGTGATTCATAGTACGTGCGTCATCGTCGCACGTACGTCATTGTACGTGCGTCGCTTCTCTTACCTCGCCCTATAAATAAGGAGTGTCTCGACTAACCAGTCAAACAGTGTGAAGGGCCATGGACGAGAATACTACCAGTCGAACGGGACCAATGGACCAATTTCTTGGTGAAACTTCCAGTATGCAGCGAGAAAGGTCAGTGATTGCAGTCAATAATTTAGTCTTACGTACTGTTAATTCAAATGAATCAAATTGTTGCATTCTGGGTAATTAGCACTCGCTTAGGAAGGATCCGATAGACAATTTTTTATGGATACAAATTGCGCAAAATTATCCATTTAGCTCGTGTTTTTAGACTCGTTCTTCCATTAAGACCCTCGCGTAAGCCTTCTTCCTTTATTTATCTTGTATCACAGAAGATGTGTAGCTAAATTTACGTTACTAGAACAATAGCGCTGCGCGTGAGGTCTAAAAATAGTGTCTGAAACGAGACCCCCCGCAAGGGTCAGACAAACATGGCGCGAAATACAGTGTTTGTATGGGAATCCGATGCCAAATAATTTCCGTAAAATCGAGTGTCTGAAATATTCACTGTCAGCAAACTGAAGATACCAGGTAAAAGATTAACTAATCAAAATTTGAGGGATGTAGCTGTGCTGGGAAGCGTGCAATCGTGTTTTCAGTTTTCTATACTGATTTGTAACTTTGACTCGTTGTTTTAAACAGCCGAAATGTATGGGAAACTGAAAACACGATTGCACGCTTCCCAGCACAGCTACATCCCTCAAATTTTGATTAGTTAATCTTTTACCTGGTATCTAAAGTTTGCAGGCAGTGAATAGTTCAGAAATTCGATTTTACGAAAATTATTTGGCATCGGATTCCCATACAAACACTGTATTTCGCGCCATCTTTGCACCTCGCTTGATAAGATTGCCGTTTGTCGCTTTGTTTCAATCCTCTGTATTTTAGCCAACGTTTAAGCTGTTCGACAGTACAATCATCAGGTTCTCTTTCGGAATATAATGCAGGAAAGCCGTCATTTTTGGTAGAATAGTCAGACGACGAACTGAAGTGCTGGTCAATTCTTGTAAGTTCTAACGCGAAAAGTGGTTTGTTTGTCTGAGTCATGCGGGGGGGTCTTAATTTTCGTGACGTCACTCACGCGCAGCGCTATTGAAACGATACTACATCCGGGACCTGAGTGGCGTATTTTCCATATCTTCACTAGTGAATATATCGAGGACGTCTTGTTCCACTTTTTGCCTATTTTTTATTGTGTCTATATAACAAAAATACATATTCACTGTTTGAGTAGCCAATCAGAGCGCGCGAAAAGTGATATTCACTGGTGCGGTATATACTAAAACGATATATTATGTAAGTAAAATATAAGTGGGTGGAAAAGCGTCAGAAAAATGAGATGCTGTCAGTGTCAATAACATACTGAAATCTGAGCTGGAATGATTATGACGACTTAATTGCAAAGAATATAGGGGAATATTTTGAAATGTTTAGCTCAAATGAAAAGTAGGCAAGTAATTACTTTTAAATTTCATGCACTTGTCGAAATTCAATATATACAAATCTTGCCAGGACGGGGTATACCATAAGAGGCAAGTGTGGAATGTTTGGCGAAGTGCGCGCGCATTCATGGCGTTTAAACTATAGGTAACATCATCATGGTGGCCATGTTTCTTGCGTCTAGTTTGTAGTTCGTCCCAGTCTCGGGTGCATTAAGGCGTGGGTCTCGAAATGGCAAATCAAGAGGGGGTATCAGTCTATCTCTTTCTCATTAAGAATATTTTTATTCAAACTTTGACAAACATGATGTTGTTACGATAATATTTTCAATTGTCCTCGTTGGATTGGTAAACTATGAACTCTATCTGATCGACGTGCATAAAAATCCCCGGCATATGAAAACACTTTACCATAATGCAAGAGGCCATTAAATAAATCATTTTCATTACGGTTCGAAGGTCACATTCCATGTTTCCATTGTAACTGTCATGCGAAATTGTTAAGGTAGTGATAAAAACATCATATTTGTCAAAATTGTATGTAAAAATGTTACGAAGAGAGAGAGAGAGACTACGCCCTCTTGATTTGGGGTGGCCACCTTCAGACGCAGGGACTGAGACCGTACGTCATAAGATGACTTATTGGCGGTTATATAACCCTGGCAGCTCTATTTTGCAGTTTCTGTACCTTGTTTAATAAAGAGTTGTTCCGATGTTATCCCACACAGGACAACAATACAATATTTGAAGTTCATTGTTCTAATTTTTGTAATAAAAGCGCCCACTGAGGAAACTGTATAATAGAATAAAATCAGCATAAATCGTATTTTTTTTTTTATATCGTCATGTAGCAGCAGCCCGCCAAGCGAGGGAATCGGAGAAGGGACATCAGAAGTGCCATCACAAGTGCCAAGGTAATCCTCCCCATTTGAGCAAGAGGCCGAAAGTCTGAAAGAAACACAGACCATTTGAAACGCGACATGGCGACAGAACAACACAATTCGACAACAAGCTAGCGAATGCTAAATGCGTTTCTTTCTTTCTTGTCTTTTTTTTTTTTTTTTTGGACTATCGCAGCTCAGACGGCGAGGAACTGGGAGAAGAACGGATCCACACATCGCGATCTTCTCGTTTGGCTGGTGGTTGGCAGTTTATAGATCGCGAGGCACAAGTAGACGGGTGAGTACTTGTATGAATCGAGATCACGATTGTCAATTAAAGGAGCGGTGTCGCGGTTAGAGAGACTCCCCTCCCCTTCCCATCATGCACCCCTCTTCTAGGTGTAGATCTCATATTGCACAACCTTTTCAATCAAGCTTCAAAGGAAGAGAACTTATAACCGTTGGAATCCAATTAACTTCCAACGATGGAACAACGTTACGATGCACGCGCAAAACCACGACACGGCGCCTTTAATTACCGAATTGAGCTTTTTCAAACAGCAGCAACAACAACAATAATAATAATAATGATAATGACAATAATAGCAATAATAGTTGATAATGACGTCGAAGCTCGTGTGATTGTATACCGTGCAGCAACGACTCGCAAACCGTAAGGTGAAAACTACAACTGCAGCTTATCTGCACTGTGGCGCAGTGTTATATGCGTGCGTGCCTGGACTTAACATTTTTCTCAACCCTGTTTCGTTGGTTACATGGTTTTCCACTCGTTCGTTGCATGGGTTGTGCCGTGTTTTTTTGTTTTTTGTTTTGTTTTCACCACAATGTACAATAGGCAATGCACGAGACAACGTACGTAATCATGAAATAGCATAATCAATCGTGCAACATGTACTGTTCCCCAGAAGTGGTCGCCGCGGTACCGATGAAGACGAGGGAGAAGGCGAAGGAGAACTCTCGCAGCTAATAGACGACTCGCGGGTCGAGAATACGATGTCGCCTTCTGCCTACCGCAGCTTCGACCACGCCGCTGAACGAAGACAGGAGCTCGCGATGCAACCATACTTCCCCGAAGCTTTTGCTACGTCGCCGGAAGAACCTCTTTGCTTCGACTTCAATCTGGCTGTATTAGACTCTTTGAAGATTCCCCTGCCCCTTAGGGCACCAGAACGCCTACGCCGCGATGGGTCCGACGAGGACAGCACTAGCAGCGACGACGAAAGCGGCGACAAAACCTTCGAGAGTCGCAAAGAGGCAATAAAGTATTGCAGGGCGAAGCTTAGAAGGTGGACGCCTCTGCAGGAGAGCGGCGAAAGTCAGGCCGGACCGGAGAAAAAGCCAAAGCGTCGACGTCATCCTGGCATAAACAAGCAGGCCATGTTTCACTTGGAAGGGAGAGAGCTATCGCAACTCTTGCAGAGTGGACGGAGCGAGTTCGACGAGAATTTAAAACTTGTCAGGGAAGACCGGTATGTTAGTACACAGATGTCCGTTTTGCCGTGATTTTGCCGTGCGCCTGCCCTCGCGTATAGATGCGCGGGTAACTTTGGACGTTCTCTGCGCATCTATGCGAGAACTGGCCCACGGCAAAACGAAGCGTATTTGTTTAAAACGGCAACGCGTCCTTTGCGGCTAGCACATCACGTGGCTGTACTGGAGAGCAATACAAATCTTAATTTATGCATTTCATCCATTTTGCATAGTTTCGCCTTAATTAATAACTCGTTAAAGAAACATTGTTAGTCACCTTGTTTTCCCAGCTGAAATTGGTAAACAAAGGCTTCCTTCCACTGGTTATCCTGTTAAACTCGCGTTTTTGATTTACTGATTTCGTGGTCTAAGCCACGTTTCATTCAACGCCAAACCATTACCCGAACTTTGATCCCTGAACCAGGCATTAACATGCATGCTTGAGTTGCCGAATGCAGGAACTAACTAACTGACTTTGCCGTTCTTTTCTTCAATACACAGGTACGGGAATGTAATGTTCCTAAATGCGCCAAGCTGGAGTTGCGCGAGTGTTCAGTTTACTCACGGCTTTCCACGGCGGCTCATAAAAGCGGACCACGGCGGGTATTTACCAGGCAATGTGATTGTGTCCGCCAAAGCAAGTAATATGTGCCTGCGAAGACTGGCGGTCGAAGATGTAGCTTGCCTGATCAGTAAAAGCTCCATCGCTGGTGCCGGATTTACCGTGGCTAGACTGTTAAACTGTCGGTACGCCGCAGTGCGCTACCACGGTAGCGAGTACTCGCCTGACTACCTCCTTCAAGCTATGCTCGAGGTAGGATTGTCATTCAGCACTTTCGAACGGGTAGGGGCGGATGTTCTGACTGGCATGTCTAAGCACCTGGTCTCACGGCAACAAGACGTCTGGTGCGATGCCCCTGACGAGAGCAGCTCCTCCACGGAAGAGAGCGACAGTGAAGAAGTAGAATCGCTAACCCGGATGGATTTTCTCCCGGCACAGCACAAGGACACCCAATTGAGTGACGACACCGCTCACGAAGCGCTGACGAAAATCCTGTGCAACACCACGCAAGCGACGCAGACGGAACTTCCCGTCGACGAGTCTAGACCGGAACGACACGACACGCAACGACGACGACACGCAACGACGCGATCCAACAAGCGCAGAGCAGCTGGTGCGACCAATTCGTCGTCAAGCGGAAACAAGCAGAGGAAAGGTTCGTCGCAGCAGCGTGGCGATGGCCCAACGGAACCAGAGAGTGAGGGCACTTCAAGCCAACTCGTAGCTCCAGGCTGCTACGACCTGCCAGCAGTTGGTGTGCCCGCTGGCTTGGTCAGCGATGCCTTACCAGACAGCGCCTCGCTGAAGAGCTTGTGTGACTACACGGCCAGGAACCGCCCGTTTACCATGCAGGTAAGAGTCATGCACTATTCTACGTCTGCATGCACGCTCTCCTATATATACGTTCTATCGACGCAATAAGCGTACAGTCTGTTCGACTTGGGTTTCGGGCCTGCTGAGTTTGTTTGTATTCCGCCCTTGCTCCGAGGGTTTTTCTCCCTAAACCTAAATGCGATCTGTGGTTTAACCAGGTCCTGCCTTTGACCAGCCCCTATGGTTGTTTCGGGTCCCCGTTAAGTAATAGTCCAGCTAAGAACTAGGCAGTCCAACGGCAAGGAATGTAGAAAGGTGCTAATTTTCTATTCTTCTTTCTCGTAATTTCATTGGTTGATACTCATAAATTCAATAGAAACCCATCGAAATAACGCATTTTCCTTCGATAATTTTGGAGGTTTGAATTTAGTTTTGATCAAATGGTTTCATTTCGAAGAATATCGTATGTGGGGAAAGTTCTCGAATTTGCGATTGAAAAATCTTTTGTTTTCTCCATTTCTGATTGGCTGGACGGCAGTTGCTTTGAGTTTTCTCAGCATAACCAATAGTTTATTTTCTGGGTGTAATTTCTATTGTGGACATCTCATACAGCACTTAAGGCATATTCAAGCAAAATCGTATGTGGGATATGCTCATTGCCGCAAGCCTATTGTTCTTTGCCTAGTTCTTATGCGGACCATTACTTAAAATTCAGAGTTTTCTTTCGCTCACTCCTTTTTGTTCTTCTTTTTTTTTTTCCCTTTCTTTTTCATCTTTGGTTTGGACAGGAAATTCGAAGCTCTTGCCGCCCTCCCGATCCGAACAACGTAGACTTCACCAGCGCACGAGAGGTGCACAGATTGGCCGAAAACCTCACAGCAGCGTACCAAACGAGTGGCGCGCAGGCCGTACTGCAGCGACTGTGGAACGTGTGCAAGGAAGACTGCGACTGTGCTGCGGACAGCTGCTCTTTGAAATCGGGTGGCTCGCTGCGCGACGCTGTGAACTGCGAAGGATCAGGTTGTCGCGTCTGTGTCTTCTTCACGCAGCATGCCAAGCTGACAGAGGACAGCGTGGGATTTGCCACCGACAAAAATAAGCGTCTTGCTGTACTGTTGGACCTCTCGACGGCTGTGGCGAACCTTTTCCCGCGCCACAACTTGGAGCACGGAGCACAGCAAAAGAAGAGACGCCTGAAGGAGGAACTGTCGTCTGTGCTGTGTTGCCAGGAAAACAGACTTGGATGCATTCGAGCCTTGGGAAAGCTCGCAGAATTCGTGCCACGAATCAGATGTGTGCAGCTGAAAAGCGGCTGGTCGCAGTTTTGGCCGCAACTTCGCAAGATCGCCAAAGCGGTCAACAAACAGCCCAGCACCGAATGCAAGTTGGTGGTATTGGCCGCTTTGAGATTGCGTATCCCTGCCGCCGAGTGGGGCTTCTTTTTGTCAACGGGGACACAGGAGGAAGCCAGCATAGTCCGGAAGACTTTCCTGTCTGACCCACCGTCGCCAGAAGAGACGATTGCCTCCAGTTCAGCAGTTGTTGTAGTGCCGCAGCACGCGAGGTGAACAGTTCCACGTTTCCGTGTTCGGTCGGAATGTCCACCTATATACGAACACTAGTTTTGGTTACTCTTATATTAAGTCACGTGAGTGTATTTGTTTCATTATTTCAAACAGAGACTTTCAAAGTACTTTTGCCAAATACAGTTGAACAAAGGGAGGTCTCTCGATTGATGACGGAAATTATTGAGTAAGAGGTCCTTTAAAGGCCTCCTGCAATTCGGACTGGACGGCATTTCAAAGTCCGCGCAGTTAGTTCCAGTCCTGGAACTAATTGCGCGGACTTTGAAATCAACGCGTCATCTCCCTTAGATTGACTAATATCATCAATTGTCAAAATCGCTAGAATTGATTATAATCATCATTCTAAGACAAATCCTAACCCGAACTACAAACCGAACCCTAACCATCGGACGAGTTCACGGGTAAACGACGGGTTCTCACTCACCTAGAGCTAGGGTTCGCAGGTAAACAAGAAAGGAAGGTAAACGAGAGAAGAATTTGTTTTGAGCGCTCCTACTCGGGCTCGAACTCGTAACCGTTTGCGTGTAGTGCTTGGTAGTACAGACGCCATGACCACTACACTAAGCGCGTCTACCGCCGTTCGGAATTTGACAATTGTCTATCTTTATATATACTTGACTGGCTTTTAACCTCGAGGTTAAATTGAGGATTATAATAAATTTTAGCGATTTTGACAATTGATGATATTAGTCAATCTAAGGGAGATAACGTGTTGTTGAAATGCCGTCCAGTCCGAATTGGAGGCATTTAAACATTACTTTAAAGAACGCCTTGCATGTCGTCGTCTCAATTAAGCCTCGGTCAGGCGTATCTAGCAAATGAAGAAAAACAAAACTGCCCTAGCAAACTGTACAGTGTAGGTAACTACATAGCTGGCAAATTGTTATTGCATGATCTACCTTAGTGTATGCGTTGTGCATTGCATGTGCATTGTGAAAGTAAAGAACTTTTAACGTACCACAAGTGTTGCTTGTTTCCATCACTGGCTATCGTATATAGTAATGACAGTCACACTTCGGTGCAGCGCAACCTTGAGTTCGTGAGCTGTCGAAAGAGTAAGACATTAAGACATTACTTTGATACTGCTTTTAAACTTCTCATGCAAGCATGTTACTCAAAGGCATGGTCGACTATTAGGAATTGTGATGAATTAACACTCTCAATTCGCCGGCCATCTTTGTCGGTTTTAAATGAAATACTGACTCTAGAAATCTTTAATGAGGCGTTGATCGTGACGTGTCACCAAAGACACGAGAATGGGCCGGTCACATTGCATTTTTTTTAAGTGCTGCTTATCTGATTACACTTCTGGTTGTTTCTAAAACTCCGTTTGGAATTGGTCGACATTTTGCCATTGGAGGTGAGAAAGTTGCGATAAATTGCTTCCAAGAACAACGGGGTCGCC
The DNA here is from genome assembly GCA_030867875.1 of Actinernus sp. WN-2022. Taxonomy (NCBI): domain Eukaryota; kingdom Metazoa; phylum Cnidaria; class Anthozoa; order Actiniaria; family Actinernidae; genus Actinernus; species Actinernus sp. WN-2022. The sequence goes on along the minus strand of JAOWCC010001371.1, from coordinate 25,742 downwards.
TGATTCTCTATTTTCGAACTATCTATACTATTTAGAAGCGATACGCAAGGAATTGTTACTTTAAAAATGCAATGTATCCGGCCCATTTCGAGATGCAATTTCCTATACTCAGGCCTGATTCTCAAACGGCTTTGTAATGCTTAGTGATTGGACAAGCATAATCTCCATAATGCCACGGTGCCTACAACTCAAGTCTATGCAGACAACATTCACTGAAATCGTTAAAATAATACAGCTGCCTCGACCCCCGGGCTAACCACGGAGATATGTGGGGGAATCACGCAGGAGGATTGAATGCAAACATTGCCCCTGGGGTCGGGGAAATGCTTGACTTTGTTCTAGGGTTGGAAAACTGGGGTGGGGGGATTTGTTCCTTAAAGATACTATGAAGGTCAGTGAAGTGTTAATTAATAAAGTTCCATTCTCTGTTGAAAATAGAGTGTTCAATGCTATTGAAATAACGTTAGTAACGAGATTCCATGCAGTAGTCAATTCATGCAGGTCCAGCGATCTCATTTCGTGCAAAATGACGGGGGATTGTATAGGTCGTGGAAGACCTAACCAGGGGACTTTGAAAGGGACGATTCCCCTACCCCTGGGGGAAATCGTCAAGATTTGTTCTGTCCCCCTGGTCAGCCCGGGGGTCGACCCCTCGGGGAAGCCGCTGATAGGTGCATTAGTTTAAAACATTCTTCTTGGGGTTATAGTATTAAGGAGTCAAACACACGGATCGACTCCTAAACTCGAAACAAGCTAATTATTTCACATTTCATGGATCACCATCAAATATTTTCTCGCGCGCGTGATTGGTTGAATGTGTCACGTGACCTACAAGCGCGCCTCAAAGAAAATATTTCAAGGATGATAACAACAATAACCTACATTGCGGCCTTGATATTTGTCCTTGGACTGAGATTATCTCATCCTAGAAGCTCTCGGGAACTGTTCTCTTTTCGGATCAGATAATGTCCGCGGACGAAATATCAGGGCATATTTCCACGCCACAAATAGGTCATTGTATTTATATCTTTAAGTTATGCAGATATTTATACACATTTTAGACATACCTGATTTGCACTACATCAGTTCATCACCAACAAAAATAATAGACAACGGACATATCCAACGAACAGATCTAAAGAGCAACAAATATGGAATAGGTCAGTTTAAATGCCCGAAATTCTCGCCTTCTCGGTCGGCCATTTTGACCGCCACTTAACTTATGACCAACTCAACACTTACTGGCTTGCACTTACAAATAAGAAACATGTACCAGCGCGAACCTAGAGTCCTATAGAACTACGGGCACAGTTTTTTAGCTCCTCAAATCACCCTCTTCCCACGCAAAAAGAAGAAATAACATTCTCGACCCAGATCTACTCCGACACAGGTAGCCCGCACAAACGTAAACAAACCTAGTCTTCCCGCCTACCATCATGCATCAGTCAGGGCACGTGCTAAAGCCAAAATCTTCATCGCACTTCGCGTGATCGGTCGAGGAAATGGACGAGAGCAGGTCTTTCGCCTCTCCACAGCCGAAGATAGTGAATTACGAATCGTCGGAGGGGGAACAGTCCGTAAGAGATACATCTCCAGTACAGGGCAGTTTTGCCAACGACAGCACAAGCGAAAGTGAACACGATGTGTATGTGTCATCAGCGGAACCTCACCTCGAAATTGTGCCCGAATATTCCTCCGACTTCTCCTCTTCCCTAAGCCCTTCATATTCTGCTAGTTCGGACAGCAGTAGCACTTCCTCTGACCCTAGTGTGGTGGAATTGGAACGTAATCTAAGTGACGTGGAACAAATTTTGGATAATGAAACTACTCCTCAGCTCAACCAAGTCCAGCAAAGCCTATCACTTCCTCTCAGCTCTCAAGAAGATCAACAAAGCCAAAGACCTTGCAAGAAGCAACGTACGAATAGTACTGCATACGCGCTAACCGTTGCTCAGATGCCATCAAAAGTCTCAAAAATCCTCTCAGATGCCGCGAACTTTTTCACAAAGACTCTAAATTTAGAACGTCTTGGCCCACCTATATCCGAGGCCACCTTCTCCAAAGTTAAAGAGAGAATATGTTGTAAGTATAGCTTGATTTGTTTGGTATCACAGGGTTACCTAGTAACGCTTACTGTTATAATCCCCCATGTAACTTTGACATGGTCTCAAAAAGTGTAAGCAATATGTAAGGTTTGCCAATTGCCCACTACCTGGACGGCAGTATATCAAATAATTAAGCACTGTATACAGGCAGAGGTCTCTAATTCCCTTTCTCTCAAAGAGATCTCTGCTAGTAGGGAATGGTGAAGGGAAACTGCTGGATATGTAAATTGTTTATTCACAAAACAAAACTCTTTCCTATATTGTTACATGTAATACCATGAGCCCAAGTCGATCTACCAACCTTTGGAATGAATCACGTACAGCTAATTTTAATATTATTTTTCTTTCATTCCTTCTATATTGTCAGGCTACTTAGGATATCTGCACTCGGAACGAAACATGCCCTTGGTCAGTCTTGGCGACTCCGTCTTCCAAAATTCAAGCTGCATAGAAGGGTATCTGATTTATTTAACTGTGAGTATGTAACCTAGCTAGCATTCACCATGCCTCTTTGATGCTAAATCCCCTAGCCCCCCCCCCCCCCCCCCCCCACTACCATTGGGTTATCAACATGCAAGCAGAACACTTACTGTGGGACTACTTGTAATTATTGGGGTCACTTAGACAACAAGAATCCATTGCATTTGTAGAACAAAAACAAAGAATTTGAACTTTTGGTCACCGGTCACAGTGAACGAAGAGCCATTTATTCATTTAGAGCCATTCATTTGTTTACTCAGGCTTCTCACCACTTGTCATTTTCACTCAAACACACAGGACAGCAGGAAACTGAACCCAAGTACTGTTTCTAACCATGTGGGTGGTATTCTCTACATGCTCAAATATCTTAATCGCAGCTCGGCACCTTTGTACAGTGACGTTCCTCTCATCAATCAGCTGAGAAAAACGGCCACGCATTTACAGAAGCAAGGAGATTTGGAGCGTCCCACAACTACCCATGAACTAAAGGCAGTGAACCGCTGGTTAGATTGGTACGTACTTACATTATCAATACGTACTGCCTGCTAGTCAGTAAGTTATATAATCATGGCTGCAATAATAATAAAATTGTGCACAGTTTGCTGGCTGCAGTAAGTGGTGTTAAGTGCAGAGAGAAAACAATATGACTGGTATTGAATGAAGTAACTATTAGCTTAAGGACTGCATGCATGCATGGTTACGAAAAAAGAGAGCTCACATCAGACAAAACATGGCTTTGCTCTGTGAAATAGATATCCCACGTGTTATTGTCCACACAGCATGATCACATGCATAATTTGTATGTTGAATGCCCAATACATTTATTTGCATGCTTCTGTCAGAATAAAATTGCATATTGTATAATAATTCTAATAATTGCACATTTGTATACTAATTTGAGTTTATATTATTTTGCAACTGAATTGACAAAAAGTTTCTAATGAAATGAAATTTCTCTATAGGGAACAGATTGTGGGGTGTATGACGATGCAACGGCAGAAATTTGAGATGGCTAAGGGACTAAGCAAGGCGAGAGAGTGCATGGATCTTGTGTTATTGGCAATGTACTGTGAATTACCACCGGCTAGAGCTCTGGAGATCAGAACGCTTCGCATCTGCAGAGAAAGTCCACAACAGCAATTCAATGCTAGGGATTTTACTGGGAAGAATGTCCTACTGCTCAATAGCAGTGGAAGTTTAACTCTACACTTTCAAGATTACAAGACAAAAAAATATTTTGGACATGACCAGGTCACCGTGGAGGTAAGCAATATTGTCTGCTGTCTACATAAAGGGCCAAATTTTCAAATTAACTTTATTAAGTTTACACGTTTTTATTACAAATTTCGATTCCGTATCAAGTGATCGTGCAGTTGAATGGTAGAATGTTTTTTTTTATTTGAGTGTGGCATCTGCATGTATGAGTCATAGAGGTCTCCAAAATGCCAATGAATTTCACGTCAACCCCAGAATAATTTATTATACAAAAACAATAACATGGTACATTGTAGACGAGATACATGCATGACCTTTCATAATGATCTATGATGTCATTGTAGATTACTGCAAATGTTCAATTAAAATCAAATAACAGTTTCATTCACAAGGAGAAATAAATTACAGTAATTTTCTGGGTTGCAGACCTCACATTCAGTGGCATTTTGAAGATACAACCTCATGGATGCATACAATACTCAAATCAAGAAACATTTCACCTGCAGTCAATATGTGACAGGGTGACTAACAGCTAGCAGAAGTGAAAAAAGCTTTGAATGATTAGTCGTTTCTACATTGCAGGAAGGAAGCGAGCTGACCAGGATAATACGAGAATATCTAAAGACGTACAGAGCACAGCTATGCCATACGACAGATGACCAAAATTGTGTTTTTTTGGTGAGTAGAACCCAAGTCAGATTGTTTACAAATCATGTCAGTTAATTATTACCCTGGATTTGACTCATTTCAAATTATCAATGAATTATATTGGGCTATATGTGCATGTGTTTCACCATTTCCAAACAGTTGCAACTGGCCTAATATCTAACAGCAATAATCACTGGCTTACTGAAGTCTGTTAATTGTCTTAATAGAACTGATCAAGATTGTACATCATGTGTATTAATTTAGGCTAAGGGTGAATACTCCATTTCACTCATTTTGGTTAGATGTCATACACCCTAGTGCAGGTTGAAGAAAAACGAGTGTTTGTTGTTGACTGTCATGGACAAAATCTAGCCCTAACCATGTAGTTGATTCAATATCATGCACCCCTTGGACAAGTTGTTATTTCCTGTAAAAATTAACCCCTTTGGAATGAATTTGACAAAATATTCACTCTTGAGGGTTAATTTATTTCCACATTAACCCAAAGCTTCACCACTAAAGGTGAATGTTCAATCACATTCACGCCTTGCATGTTATTGTATTTCTCCCTTCTAGGCATCTAGTGGAGCTCCATTCTCTGGCCCGGCATTCACAAAGCACTTGAAACGAGTCTTTTTCAAGCTTACTGGTGTGGAAATATCGGTCAATGGGCTAAGGTCATCGTTTGTTACGTATGCATACTCTCAACGGTGAGTTTTATTCTTCTAAAAACTTTAGCTGAAATTATTGCAGCAATAGACATACTAGGCGAGAAGACCAATAAATATTTCAACAGATCCAGCTTGCACATTTGTTGTCCCAATTCAGGTCACCTGACTTTTCCCTTTTGTAATATTTTCTTGTTTTTCTCTATCCCAAAGAAGAAATTAATGTACCAACTTCTCTTACTGGAAAACAAAGTGCTAAATGTCACATGATCTCGATTGGGACAACAAATTATGTGTACAAGCTGGATCGTTCTATTTTTGTCTCTGATTTTGAACTCAGTTTATTCAAAGCATACCTTAATTCATTCAAAGCAACAGTCTTTGAACCTAGTAATGCATATACACCTATTTCAAACAAGGTTGATCAGAACGAAGAACTTAAAACTACAAATATTGAACAATAAGGCTCTATGGTTCAATGATTCAAAGACAATAGAGCTGTTGTTCAATGCTTGTAGTTAGTTCTTCGTTCTGATCAACCTTTTTTGAAACAGGTGTATTCTAAACACATTAACTAGGAGGTCCTGAAAATTATGTCACTGTACTGTAACATAGGTACATGCATCATACACATCATGTGCTGTTGGGATAATTCTGGAGTATTTGGTCCTCAGAGGTTATACCCCTGGCCCACTTTTTCAGACTAGCACAGGGGTTAATTCCTGTTCCCCCCCCCCCCCCCCACCACCACCAAAAAAAAAAACCCAAAACAAAACAACAACAAAATGAAAACAAACCATGCATTGCATAATATATCACTTCTTTCTTTGGTCATTAAACATTGTGGACTTGATCCCTCCTGTTATAAAGGGCACAGTCCAAGATATGTGTTTTATTATTGGAAAATATTTATGACTATCAAGTTAATCTTCATATTGGAAAAGTAAAAAGTAATTAAACACTGCATATAGGTTAAATGAATTATTATTGCTTTACAGAAATTGCTCTGACTCGCTGAAGACCAGTTTAGCTTTGGCACTTCGTCACTCAAGAGAACAGGCCCAGAAAACTTATGACAAAAGGACAAGTGCAGAGAAAAAAGACGAGGCTGTTGCATTTGCACGTCAGTGTTCAGAAACCATTTCTCAATCCGAGGTCAATCGAGAAGAGCCCCCCCCAAGACCCTCGAAAGAACGAGAGTTCCAGCCTGGTCAATTCGTTGCTCTTGTTGAAGAACGGAGCACATTGAAAGAACCGAAGTTGTTGGTCGGTAGAGTTCAACACTATGTCAGTGACATAGACGTGTCTTTGCTTTGGTACAAACAGACAAATTCAAACAGGTACAGCCTTGAATTTGATGGATCACCATGGATTGAGTCGACTCATAGCTTGCATGCTGTCAAAATGACTCAAGCAAAAAACAATTCAGGCCAATATTTGCTGTCAACATCTGCCAGGACAATTCACAAGGCTGTCAAGGGAATGTAGTACATGTATATCAAAACAGTAGTGTACGTGTGGCTTCCTTGCTGTGTTTTTTCTTCCAATTTCAGCAGCAGAAAGCAGACATTAGTGTCCAGTATTTTGATGCAGCTCAGTTGTCCATTAATTGTCATTGTGCTGGTTAAAGTATGTAGTGATTACATGGATAGAGACCTTGATTTATGCAATTAATGGTGGCACAAACTCTGATTTCGAACATGCCTTTAATTTACACCTCTCAGCTCTCAAGAAGATCAGCAAAGACCTTGCGAGAAGCAATGTACGAATAGTACTGCATACGCGCTAACCGTTGATCAGATGCCATCAAAAGTCTCAAAAATGCTCTCAGATGCTGTGAACTTTTTCACAAAGACTCTAAATTTAGAATGTCTTGGCAAGAGCAGTAACATTAGTTGTTTATACTGTGTGCAGACCTTAATTATGCAATATTCGGGAGTATTGCACTTTTTATTTAAACTAGCTGGTCAGCAAAATTGAGCACTGGTCGGCACATAAGAAAATCAGCCTTGTCGGATAAATCATCATGTTCTGCTAGTTCGGACAGCAGTAGCACTTCCTCTGATCCTAGTGTGGTGGAATTGGAACATAATCTAAGCGACGTGGAACAAATTTTGGATAATGAAACTACTCCTCAGCTCAACCAAGTCCAAAGCCTATCACTTCCTCTCAGCTCTCAAGAAGATCAACAAAACCAAAGACCTTGCAAGAAGCAACGTACGAATAGTACTGCATACGCGCTAATTAACCGTTGATCAGATGCCATCAAAAGTCTCAAAAATGCTCTCAGATGCTGTGAACTTTTTCACAAAGACTCTAAATTTAGAATGTCTTGGCAAGAGCAGTAACATTAGTTGTTTATACTGTGTGCAGACCTTAATTATGCAATATTCGGGAGTATTGCACTTTTTATTTAAACTAGCTGGTCAGCAAAATTGAGCACTGGTCGGCACATAAGAAAATCAGCCTTGTCGGATAAATCATCATGTAAAAAATATGTGAAATGTGAGTGTCGTAGCTTTCAATTGAAGGGCTGTGTGCAAAATGGGCGTAAGTGGCAATTCTCCTTCAATTTTTTTTTTTTAAAGGCAAAATTTAGAACGTGATCAGGAGTCACTTACGCCCTTGTTGCACATAACCCTTCGATTGCTACAAAGTAATTAGACTGCATTCTTTTGAAGTTTTATAATTTCTGTTTATATTGACTGTTTTACAAAGCAGAAATGAACAAAACAAGACAAAAGGCTGCCAAGTCAGATCGACCGATTGATTTTGCTTTCATGCATGATTCGAACCCAGTACCCACTCCAGGGTATTGCATTAATGATCCCATGATAATTATTTGTTCCATTACATTTATTTAGCATTTAAGATGTTAGGGAAAATATACAAACATGCCATGGTTGGCTTGAGCCAGGATAGTTAAGGCCCTGGATGTGACCTTTTTGAAAGATTAACTGGTCACATCATTGTGTTATCTTTCTGCCAATCGGTACTAACTTGTATACATGTATGCATGTGATGTTATCTAGCTTGCCAGATTTTTTGTATTCCCTGCCCCCAAGTTAGTAATTAAACCATTGTCCTGATCTGGAAACAGGATTGAGAGAGAGAGAGAATCTCATGGACATGTCAGGGGTAGGGTCAGGGATTATTGCAAACTAATTTATGCCCCATTCACACCAACTAAAACTGTTTGTTTACCTAAACCCTATCAGCTTGAATGTGCTTTAAGTAACATGGGGTAAACATTACATCGAACAGCTTGTTTAGCCAGGGTCTATCAGATCAGGTTGCAACTAGTTTAGCGTCAAGCAAGTACAATGTGGAAACATATATTATTTTAAACTTGTTTCTAAATTAAACAGATTTTAAATGATGATTTAAAGCTTTGGTGTGAATGGAGCATTATAAGTCATTGTAAAATTTAATGTGTGCACAAATGATATCAATTGAAATAAACTTCAATGATTGTCTTAAACAAAAACGTTGTTGTACTTACTCTCGCACAGTTTTGGCCAGTGGAAGCTGTCCAACAATGAAATGAATTGCAATGCATATTTTTTTGCTCTTGTGACCCCACATAGTACAAGCTTATTTTAATGGGTGGTATTAGCAAACTTCAAAATGCTGTTTTCGAAAAAAATCCAATCTATTGAAGGTTGAAAAATTACATTTTCAAACAGGTTCTTATAATCTTGCAGTTATTTATGACGTGGGAAAACAAGGGACAGAAAATGTGAGCCTTCATGAGAATGCAATTAGCTTTTTTAAAGAAAACCATGGCCTAGCTAGCGGGGTCAACTCAATGTAACCAGGTTTTAAAATCGGATCAAAATTGTTTGGTAGAGCCCAAGAAGTGTCTGTCAACCATACAGTGTGTCACCCATGTGGGAGTTGAACCCACTCATCTCTGGTAACATGTTACCCGAGATTACCCCTTTGGGTGGTTACGTTGCTGATGGTTGCCTCCTTGTGATGGGGCTGGAGTTTGTATTCAAATCCTTTCTTTGCCAAAAGCAATAGATTTGGCCACACTAGCTATGAGCCATTTCGTAAACATGGAGTGTGCAAATTGACACAAATTCAATTCCAATTTAAAACAAAAAATGCCACATTTAAATTATTATGTTTACCAAGTTTTAGGGTATTTGAGCAGATATAAGTACTGATCATGAATAAGAAGTGTTTCAATTTTTTGGGAGTACTGAACTCTTGCTGTTCAGTTCTTATTTACTCCAACTGTCCATCTCAAACTCTTTAAAGGGAACCCCAACTGTTGAAACAAGTTGCTGTTAAATTGTTGGCAATGTGGTCTAAATTAAAAATATGTTGGAAAATGCATTTGTTTTAAAACAAAATCAATACAAGTATGGCTCTGATGACATTTCGCGGCTGGCCCTATTGTCAAAAACAATAGACCTTTTGTTGTGTAACAATAGGGACAACCGTGTGACGTCATCAGATCCAAGATGGTGGCGCCCACGCCCAAAATGGCTCATACTTGTATCCAATTTTTAAACAAATATGTGGAAATATATTTTCCAATTTGTTCAACAGATTTTTAATTCGGACCACATTGCCAACAATTTAACAGCAACTAATTATTGGATTACATTTTCACACATGGCCACAGCTCATAATGTGAATCAATTTAAAAAGGGCCTTGAAATCTGATATTAAAAATTCCATAGTTTTTTCTTGCTTTTGGAAGATAATAAGACTGTTTTGCGGCAAGCCTTGTATTGTAGTTATGAATTTTATTAACCTTAATAAAGAAAGAATGAAAAACAGAAGGTAAGAGATGATTGTGAAATTTGTACATAAATATTGAAATGTGCAGGGTGACAAGATCAATTTTTTTTATAATTTTTAAAGACTTAAACAATGAGCTTGAATGCTCATCAAATCTAGAAAACGTAATGATACGCATTGCCTTTTTTTGTAAAATAAAGAGCAGTTGAAGGGTAGTTTCATATGTATTCCCCCAAGTAATTATCCCATAGATCAAAAATGGATATATCAAAGCATAATAAAGATTTAGAAGAATATCTATACTAATATAATAGCGAAGTTTGGAAAAAATGGCAACACTTCTTTTGATCTTTTTAGCAATGCATTCTACTTGTTGTTGTTTTCAACTAAGATTTGAATCGATTAAGATACCAAGGTACTTAATACAAAAGTCTTGCTTTAGATGCTTATCACTTATAGTTAACTTAAAATTTGAGACCTTAAATTTTTTTTGTGGGGGATGAAAGATAACAAAATTGGATTTTTCTATGTTAAGTGAGAGCTTGTTAGCACTGATAGCCAGATATGAACATTGTTTAGTTCAGCATTTATGCTTGTTTCAAGTATTGAGAGATTCTTGTGTTCACTGAAAAGATTTGCATCATCTGCAAATAGATGAAAATCAAATAGATCTGAAGAATGATGAAAGTCATTTACATATAATAAAAAAGGTACATGGACCAAGAACAGATCCCTGTGGAATTCCACAAGATACAGTACTCTGATCTGATGTTACATACATTATTTACAGTAACAACTTGTTGTCGATTACTAAGATATGAAACAAACCAATCTTTGGCAATACCTCGGATACCATAGTACTCTAATTTCTTAATCAAGATTTTATGATTAACCGTGTCGAAGGCTTTACTGAAATCTAAGAATATTCCACAGGAATAGTTGCAGTCATCTATTGCTTTTTGAATTTTATCAATTATACAAAGAACTGCATGATCTGTAGAATGTTTTGCACGAAATCCAAATTGCTTATCAAAAAAAGTGTTTTTTTTCCCAAGGAATTTAAGTAATCTATCATACATTATTTTTTCTAAAAGCTTATTTAAAAGACTGAAAGAAGGGAAATTGGGCGGTAGTTGCACAAGCAAGTTTGAGATCCTTTTTTTATAAACAGGAATTATGTTTGCTAGCTTAAAATCACTTGGGACAATACCAGCCATAAAGAGATATTCCAGTGGCTTTGATCGATAACAGTTTTTTAGAATTTTAAGTATGGATATTGGTATACTAAAGGGGCCTGTGGCTTTACCAGATTTTAAACTAGCAATTTCATTACTATAGTGGTAGGAAAGACAAAAAAGATGTTACACGTTGGTGTAGTTAGATACTCTAGTGGTGTTTTGTGTACATTAGGTATTGTACTTGCTAATTCTTTACCTACGTTAGCAAAATATGTATTAAAAGCATTTGCAACGAGCTTAGGGTCAGTTATTTCACAATTATTATCTACAATCATTATAGATATCTGGCTAGCCTGGGGCTTGAAATGAATAATTTGTTTAATTCCTTTCCATATTCGTTTACTATCATTAATGTTATCAAAGAAATATTTATTGTAATATTGTCTTTTACTTGCCTTTAAGAGATGTTTTAATTTATTTCTATAAAATTTAAATTGTGTATGATTTAAGTAAGTAGATTTTGTCTTAATAAATTTTCTATATAGTTAATTTTTAATCTGAATGCGAAGGGATGTTTCGCGCCAATGATCTAATGTTGATTGAAAAGTAATAATAAATGCTACCATATTCGATGACTAATATATGTCCAGTGCGATAAAATGAAAAAAACAAACACGATTTACGTACGCTGAAAGTGGAAAGAACGTACGTGCGCACAGATATCGAACGTACGTGCAGAGATATGTACGTGATTCATAGTACGTGCGTCATCGTCGCACGTACGTCATTGTACGTGCGTCGCTTCTCTTACCTCGCCCTATAAATAAGGAGTGTCTCGACTAACCAGTCAAACAGTGTGAAGGGCCATGGACGAGAATACTACCAGTCGAACGGGACCAATGGACCAATTTCTTGGTGAAACTTCCAGTATGCAGCGAGAAGGTCAGTGATTGCAGTCAATAATTTAGTCTTACGTACTGTTAATTCAAATGAATCAAATTGTTGCATTCTGGGTAATTAGCACTCGCTTAGGAAGGATCCGATAGACAATTTTTTATGGATACAAATTGCGCAAAATTATCCATTTAGCTCGTGTTTTTAGACTCGTTCTTCCATTAAGGACCCTCGCGTAAGCCTTCTTCCTTTATTTATCTTGTATCACAGAAGATGTGTAGCTAAATTTACGTTACTAGAACAATAGCGCTGCGCGTGAGGTCTAAAAATAGTGTCTGAAACGAGACCCCCCGCAAGGGTCAGACAAACATGGCGCGAAATACAGTGTTTGTATGGGAATCCGATGCCAAATAATTTCCGTAAAATCGAGTGTCTGAAATATTCACTGTCAGCAAACTGAAGATACCAGGTAAAAGATTAACTAATCAAAATTTGAGGGATGTAGCCTGTGCTGGGAAGCGTGCAATCGTGTTTCAGTTTTCTATACTGATTTGTAACTTTGACTCGTTGTTTTAAACAGCCGAAATGTATGGGAAACTGAAAACACGATTGCACGCTTCCCAGCACAGCTACATCCCTCAAATTTTGATTAGTTAATCTTTTACCTGGTATCTAAAGTTTGCAGGCAGTGAATAGTTCAGAAATTCGATTTTACGAAAATTATTTGGCATCGGATTCCCATACAAACACTGTATTTCGCGCCATCTTTGCACCTCGCTTGATAAGATTGCCGTTTGTCGCTTTGTTTCAATCCTCTGTATTTTAGCCAACGTTTAAGCTGTTCGACAGTACAATCATCAGGTTCTCTTTCGGAATATAATGCAGGAAGCCGTCATTTTTGGTAGAATAGTCAGACGACGAACTGAAGTGCTGGTCAATTCTTGTAAGTTCTAACGCGAAAAGTGGTTTGTTTGTCTGAGTCATGCGGGGGGGTCTTAATTTTCGTGACGTCACTCACGCGCAGCGCTATTGAAACGATACTACATCCGGGACCTGAGTGGCGTATTTTCCATATCTTCACTAGTGAATATATCGAGGACGTCTTGTTCCACTTTTTGCCTATTTTTTATTGTGTCTATATAACAAAAATACATATTCACTGTTTGAGTAGCCAATCAGAGCGCGCGAAAAGTGATATTCACTGGTGCGGTATATACTAAAACGATATATTATGTAAGTAAAATATAAGTGGGTGGAAAAGCGTCAGAAAAATGAGATGCTGTCAGTGTCAATAACATACTGAAATCTGAGCTGGAATGATTATGACGACTTAATTGCAAAGAATATAGGGGAATATTTTGAAATGTTTAGCTCAAATGAAAAGTAGGCAAGTAATTACTTTTAAATTTCATGCACTTGTCGAAATTCAATATATACAAATCTTGCCAGGACGGGGTATACCATAAGAGGCAAGTGTGGAATGTTTGGCGAAGTGCGCGCGCATTCATGGCGTTTAAACTATAGGTAACATCATCATGGTGGCCATGTTTCTTGCGTCTAGTTTGTAGTTCGTCCCAGTCTCGGGTGCATTAAGGCGTGGGGTCTCGAAATGGCAAATCAAGAGGGGGTATCAGTCTATCTCTTTCTCATTAAGAATATTTTTATTCAAACTTTGACAAACATGATGTTGTTACGATAATATTTTCAATTGTCCTCGTTGGATTGGTAAACTATGAACTCTATCTGATCGACGTGCATAAAAATCCCCGGCATATGAAAACACTTTACCATAATGCAAGAGGCCATTAAATAATCATTTTCATTACGGTTCGAAGGTCACATTCCATGTTTCCATTGTAACTGTCATGCGAAATTGTTAAGGTAGTGATAAAAACATCATATTTGTCAAAATTGTATGTAAAAATGTTACGAAGAGAGAGAGAGAGACTACGCCCTCTTGATTTGGGGTGGCCACCTTCAGACGCAGGGACTGAGACCGTACGTCATAAGATGACTTATTGGCGGTTATATAACCCTGGCAGCTCTATTTTGCAGTTTCTGTACCTTGTTTAATAAAGAGTTGTTCCGATGTTATCCCACACAGGACAACAATACAATATTTGAAGTTCATTGTTCTAATTTTTGTAATAAAAGCGCCCACTGAGGAAACTGTATAATAGAATAAAATCAGCATAAATCGTATTTTTTTTTTTATATCGTCATGTAGCAGCAGCCCGCCAAGCGAGGGAATCGGAGAAGGGACATCAGAAGTGCCATCACAAGTGCCAAGGTAATCCTCCCCATTTGAGCAAGAGGCCGAAAGTCTGAAAGAAACACAGACCATTTGAAACGCGACATGGCGACAGAACAACACAATTCGACAACAAGCTAGCGAATGCTAAATGCGTTTCTTTCTTTCTTGTCTTTTTTTTTTTTTTTTGGACTATCGCAGCTCAGACGGCGAGGAACTGGGAGAAGAACGGATCCACACATCGCGATCTTCTCGTTTGGCTGGTGGTTGGCAGTTTATAGATCGCGAGGCACAAGTAGACGGGTGAGTACTTGTATGAATCGAGATCACGATTGTCAATTAAAGGAGCGGTGTCGCGGTTAGAGAGACTCCCCTCCCCTTCCCATCATGCACCCCTCTTCTAGGTGTAGATCTCATATTGCACAACCTTTTCAATCAAGCTTCAAAGGAAGAGAACTTATAACCGTTGGAATCCAATTAACTTCCAACGATGGAACAACGTTACGATGCACGCGCAAAACCACGACACGGCGCCTTTAATTACCGAATTGAGCTTTTTCAAACAGCAGCAACAACAACATAATAATAATAATGATAATGACAATAATAGCAATAATAGTTGATAATGACGTCGAAGCTCGTGTGATTGTATACCGTGCAGCAACGACTCGCAAACCGTAAGGTGAAAACTACAACTGCAGCTTATCTGCACTGTGGCGCAGTGTTATATGCGTGCGTGCCTGGACTTAACATTTTTCTCAACCCTGTTTCGTTGGTTACATGGTTTTCCACTCGTTCGTTGCATGGGTTGTGCCGTGTTTTTTTGTTTTTTGTTTTGTTTTCACCACAATGTACAATAGGCAATGCACGAGACAACGTACGTAATCATGAAATAGCATAATCAATCGTGCAACATGTACTGTTCCCCAGAAGTGGTCGCCGCGGTACCGATGAAGACGAGGGAGAGGCGAAGGAGAACTCTCGCAGCTAATAGACGACTCGCGGGTCGAGAATACGATGTCGCCTTCCTGCCTACCGCAGCTTCGACCACGCCGCTGAACGAAGACAGGAGCTCGCGATGCAACCATACTTCCCCGAAGCTTTTGCTACGTCGCCGGAAGAACCTCTTTGCTTCGACTTCAATCTGGCTGTATTAGACTCTTTGAAGATTCCCCTGCCCCTTAGGGCACCAGAACGCCTACGCCGCGATGGGTCCGACGAGGACAGCACTAGCAGCGACGACGAAAGCGGCGACAAAACCTTCGAGAGTCGCAAAGAGGCAATAAAGTATTGCAGGGCGAAGCTTAGAAGGTGGACGCCTCTGCAGGAGAGCGGCGAAAGTCAGGCCGGACCGGAGAAAAAGCCAAAGCGTCGACGTCATCCTGGCATAAAACAAGCAGGCCATGTTTCACTTGGAAGGGAGAGAGCTATCGCAACTCTTGCAGAGTGGACGGAGCGAGTTCGACGAGAATTTAAAACTTGTCAGGGAAGACCGGTATGTTAGTACACAGATGTCCGTTTTGCCGTGATTTTGCCGTGCGCCTGCCCTCGCGTATAGATGCGCGGGTAACTTTGGACGTTCTCTGCGCATCTATGCGAGAACTGGCCCACGGCAAAACGAAGCGTATTTGTTTAAAACGGCAACGCGTCCTTTGCGGCTAGCACATCACGTGGCTGTACTGGAGAGCAATACAAATCTTAATTTATGCATTTCATCCATTTTGCATAGTTTCGCCTTAATTAATAACTCGTTAAAGAAACATTGTTAGTCACCTTGTTTTCCCAGCTGAAATTGGTAAACAAAGGCTTCCTTCCACTGGTTATCCTGTTAAACTCGCGTTTTTGATTTACCTGATTTCGTGGTCTAAGCCACGTTTCATTCAACGCCAAACCATTACCCGAACTTTGATCCTGAACCAGGCATTAACATGCATGCTTGAGTTGCCGAATGCAGGAACTAACTAACTGACTTTGCCGTCTTTTCTTCAATACACAGGTACGGGAATGTAATGTTCCTAAAATGCGCCAAGCTGGAGTTGCGCGAGTGTTCAGTTTACTCACGGCTTTCCACGGCGGCTCATAAAAGCGGACCACGGCGGGTATTTACCAGGCAATGTGATTGTGTCCGCCAAAGCAAGTAATATGTGCCTGCGAAGACTGGCGGTCGAAGATGTAGCTTGCCTGATCAGTAAAAGCTCCATCGCTGGTGCCGGATTTACCGTGGCTAGACTGTTAAACTGTCGGTACGCCGCAGTGCGCTACCACGGTAGCGAGTACTCGCCTGACTACCTCCTTCAAGCTATGCTCGAGGTAGGATTGTCATTCAGCACTTTCGAACGGGTAGGGGCGGATGTTCTGACTGGCATGTCTAAGCACCTGGTCTCACGGCAACAAGACGTCTGGTGCGATGCCCCTGACGAGAGCAGCTCCTCCACGGAAGAGAGCGACAGTGAAGAAGTAGAATCGCTAACCCGGATGGATTTTCTCCCGGCACAGCACAAGGACACCCAATTGAGTGACGACACCGCTCACGAAGCGCTGACGAAAATCCTGTGCAACACCACGCAAGCGACGCAGACGGAACTTCCCGTCGACGAGTCTAGACCGGAACGACACGACACGCAACGACGACGACACGCAACGACGCGATCCAACAAGCGCAGAGCAGCTGGTGCGACCAATTCGTCGTCAAGCGGAAACAAGCAGAGGAAAGGTTCGTCGCAGCAGCGTGGCGATGGCCCAACGGAACCAGAGAGTGAGGGCACTTCAAGCCAACTCGTAGCTCCAGGCTGCTACGACCTGCCAGCAGTTGGTGTGCCCGCTGGCTTGGTCAGCGATGCCTTACCAGACAGCGCCTCGCTGAAGAGCTTGTGTGACTACACGGCCAGGAACCGCCCGTTTACCATGCAGGTAAGAGTCATGCACTATTCTACGTCTGCATGCACGCTCTCCTATATATACGTTCTATCGACGCAATAAGCGTACAGTCTGTTCGACTTGGTTTCGGGCCTGCTGAGTTTGTTTGTATTCCGCCCTTGCTCCGAGGGTTTTTCTCCCTAAACCTAAATGCGATCTGTGGTTTAACCAGGTCCTGCCTTTGACCAGCCCCTATGGTTGTTTCGGGTCCCCGTTAAGTAATAGTCCAGCTAAGAACTAGGCAGTCCAACGGCAAGGAATGTAGAAAGGTGCTAATTTTCTATTCTTCTTTCTCGTAATTTCATTGGTTGATACTCATAAATTCAATAGAAACCCCATCGAAATAACGCATTTTCCTTCGATAATTTTGGAGGTTTGAATTTAGTTTTGATCAAATGGTTTCATTTCGAAGAATATCGTATGTGGGGAAAGTTCTCGAATTTGCGATTGAAAAATCTTTTGTTTTCTCCATTTCTGATTGGCTGGACGGCAGTTGCTTTGAGTTTTCTCAGCATAACCAATAGTTTATTTTCTGGGTGTAATTTCTATTGTGGACATCTCATACAGCACTTAAGGCATATTCAAGCAAAATCGTATGTGGGGATATGCTCATTGCCGCAAGCCTATTGTTCTTTGCCTAGTTCTTATGCGGACCATTACTTAAAATTCAGAGTTTTCTTTCGCTCACTCCTTTTTGTTCTTCTTTTTTTTTTTTCCCTTTCTTTTTCATCTTTGGTTTGGACAGGAAATTCGAAGCTCTTGCCGCCCCTCCCGATCCGAACAACGTAGACTTCACCAGCGCACGAGAGGTGCACAGATTGGCCGAAAACCTCACAGCAGCGTACCAAACGAGTGGCGCGCAGGCCGTACTGCAGCGACTGTGGAACGTGTGCAAGGAAGACTGCGACTGTGCTGCGGACAGCTGCTCTTTGAAATCGGGTGGCTCGCTGCGCGACGCTGTGAACTGCGAAGGATCAGGTTGTCGCGTCTGTGTCTTCTTCACGCAGCATGCCAAGCTGACAGAGGACAGCGTGGGATTTGCCACCGACAAAAATAAGCGTCTTGCTGTACTGTTGGACCTCTCGACGGCTGTGGCGAACCTTTTCCCGCGCCACAACTTGGAGCACGGAGCACAGCAAAAGAAGAGACGCCTGAAGGAGGAACTGTCGTCTGTGCTGTGTTGCCAGGAAAACAGACTTGGATGCATTCGAGCCTTGGGAAAGCTCGCAGAATTCGTGCCACGAATCAGATGTGTGCAGCTGAAAAGCGGCTGGTCGCAGTTTTGGCCGCAACTTCGCAAGATCGCCAAAGCGGTCAACAAACAGCCCAGCACCGAATGCAAGTTGGTGGTATTGGCCGCTTTGAGATTGCGTATCCCTGCCGCCGAGTGGGGCTTCTTTTTGTCAACGGGGACACAGGAGGAAGCCAGCATAGTCCGGAAGACTTTCCTGTCTGACCCACCGTCGCCAGAAGAGACGATTGCCTCCAGTTCAGCAGTTGTTGTAGTGCCGCAGCACGCGAGGTGAACAGTTCCACGTTTCCGTGTTCGGTCGGAATGTCCACCTATATACGAACACTAGTTTTGGTTACTCTTATATTAAGTCACGTGAGTGTATTTGTTTCATTATTTCAAACAGAGACTTTCAAAGTACTTTTGCCAAATACAGTTGAACAAAGGGAGGTCTCTCGATTGATGACGGAAATTATTGAGTAAGAGGTCCTTTAAAGGCCTCCTGCAATTCGGACTGGACGGCATTTCAAAGTCCGCGCAGTTAGTTCCAGTCCTGGAACTAATTGCGCGGACTTTGAAATCAACGCGTCATCTCCCCTTAGATTGACTAATATCATCAATTGTCAAAATCGCTAGAATTGATTATAATCATCATTCTAAGACAAATCCTAACCCGAACTACAACCGAACCCTAACCATCGGACGAGTTCACGGGTAAACGACGGGTTCTCACTCACCTAGAGCTAGGGTTCGCAGGTAAACAAGAAAGGAAGGTAAACGAGAGAAGAATTTGTTTTGAGCGCTCCTACTCGGGCTCGAACTCGTAACCGTTTGCGTGTAGTGCTTGGTAGTACAGACGCCATGACCACTACACTAAGCGCGTCTACCGCCGTTCGGAATTTGACAATTGTCTATCTTTATATATACTTGACTGGCTTTTAACCTCGAGGTTAAATTGAGGATTATAATAAATTTTAGCGATTTTGACAATTGATGATATTAGTCAATCTAAGGGAGATAACGTGTTGTTGAAATGCCGTCCAGTCCGAATTGGAGGCATTTAAACATTACTTTAAAGAACGCCTTGCATGTCGTCGTCTCAATTAAGCCTCGGTCAGGCGTATCTAGCAAATGAAGAAAAACAAAACTGCCCCTAGCAAACTGTACAGTGTAGGTAACTACATAGCTGGCAAATTGTTATTGCATGATCTACCTTAGTGTATGCGTTGTGCATTGCATGTGCATTGTGAAAGTAAAGAACTTTTAACGTACCACAAGTGTTGCTTGTTTCCATCACTGGCTATCGTATATAGTAATGACAGTCACACTTCGGTGCAGCGCAACCTTGAGTTCGTGAGCTGTCGAAAGAGTAAGACATTAAGACATTACTTTGATACTGCTTTTAAACTTCTCATGCAAGCATGTTACTCAAAGGCATGGTCGACTATTAGGAATTGTGATGAATTAACACTCTCAATTCGCCGGCCATCTTTGTCGGTTTTAAATGAAATACTGACTCTAGAAATCTTTAATGAGGCGTTGATCGTGACGTGTCACCAAAGACACGAGAATGGGCCGGTCACATTGCATTTTTTTTAAGTGCTGCTTATCTGATTACACTTCTGGTTGTTTCTAAAACTCCGTTTGGAATTGGTCGACATTTTGCCATTGGAGGTGAGAAAGTTGCGATAAATTGCTTCCAAGAACAACGGGGTCGCCTGATTCTCTATTTTCGAACTATCTATACTATTTAGAAGCGATACGCAAGGAATTGTTACTTTAAAAATGCAATGTATCCGGCCCATTTCGAGATGCAATTTCCTATACTCAGGCCTGATTCTCAAACGGCTTTGTAATGCTTAGTGATTGGACAAGCATAATCTCCATAATGCCACGGTGCCTACAACTCAAGTCTATGCAGACAACATTCACTGAAATCGTTAAAATAATACAGCTGCCTCGACCCCCGGGCTAACCACGGAGATATGTGGGGGAATCACGCAGGAGGATTGAATGCAAACATTGCCCCTGGGGTCGGGGAAATGCTTGACTTTGTTCTAGGGTTGGAAAACTGGGGTGGGGGGATTTGTTCCTTAAAGATACTATGAAGGTCAGTGAAGTGTTAATTAATAAAGTTCCATTCTCTGTTGAAAATAGAGTGTTCAATGCTATTGAAATAACGTTAGTAACGAGATTCCATGCAGTAGTCAATTCATGCAGGTCCAGCGATCTCATTTCGTGCAAAATGACGGGGGGATTGTATAGGTCGTGGAAGACCTAACCAGGGGACTTTGAAAGGGACGATTCCCCTACCCCTGGGGGAAATCGTCAAGATTTGTTCTGTCCCCCTGGTCAGCCCGGGGGTCGACCCCTCGGGGAAGCCGCTGATAGGTGCATTAGTTTAAAACATTCTTCTTGGGGTTATAGTATTAAGGAGTCAAACACACGGGATCGACTCCTAAACTCGAAACAAGCTAATTATTTCACATTTCATGGATCACCATCAAATATTTCTCGCGCGCGTGATTGGTTGAATGTGTCACGTGACCTACAAGGCGCGCCTCAAAGAAAATATTTCAAGGATGATAACAACAATAACCTACATTGCGGCCTTGATATTTGTCCTTGGACTGAGATTATCTCATCCTAGAAGCTCTCGGGAACTGTTCTCTTTTCGGATCAGATAATGTCCGCGGACGAAATATCAGGGCATATTTCCACGCCACAAATAGGTCATTGTATTTATATCTTTAAGTTATGCAGATATTTATACACATTTTAGACATACCTGATTTGCACTACATCAGTTCATCACCAACAAAAATAATAGACAACGGACATATCCAACGAACAGATCTAAAGAGCAACAAATATGGAATAGGTCAGTTTAAATGCCCGAAATTCTCGCCTTCTCGGTCGGCCATTTTGACCGCCACTTAACTTATGACCAACTCAACACTTACTGGCTTGCACTTACAAATAAGAAACATGTACCAGCGCGAACCTAGAGTCCTATAGAACTACGGGCACAGTTTTTTAGCTCCTCAAATCACCCTCTTCCCACGCAAAAAGAAGAAATAACATTCTCGACCCAGATCTACTCCGACACAGGTAGCCCGCACAAACGTAAACAAACCTA
Organism: Actinernus sp. WN-2022; assembly: GCA_030867875.1. NCBI lineage: Eukaryota > Metazoa > Cnidaria > Anthozoa > Actiniaria > Actinernidae > Actinernus > Actinernus sp. WN-2022. The sequence goes on along the minus strand of JAOWCC010001371.1, from coordinate 4,262 downwards.
GTCTTCCCGCCTACCATCATGCATCAGTCAGGGCACGTGCTAAAGCCAAAATCTTCATCGCACTTCGCGTGATCGGTCGAGGAAATGGACGAGAGCAGGTCTTTCGCCTCTCCACAGCCGAAGATAGTGAATTACGAATCGTCGGAGGGGGAACAGTCCGTAAGAGATACATCTCCAGTACAGGGCAGTTTTGCCAACGACAGCACAAGCGAAAGTGAACACGATGTGTATGTGTCATCAGCGGAACCTCACCTCGAAATTGTGCCCCGAATATTCCTCCGACTTCTCCTCTTCCCTAAGCCCTTCATATTCTGCTAGTTCGGACAGCAGTAGCACTTCCTCTGACCCTAGTGTGGTGGAATTGGAACGTAATCTAAGTGACGTGGAACAAATTTTGGATAATGAAACTACTCCTCAGCTCAACCAAGTCCAGCAAAGCCTATCACTTCCTCTCAGCTCTCAAGAAGATCAACAAAGCCAAAGACCTTGCAAGAAGCAACGTACGAATAGTACTGCATACGCGCTAACCGTTGCTCAGATGCCATCAAAAGTCTCAAAAATCCTCTCAGATGCCGCGAACTTTTTCACAAAGGACTCTAAATTTAGAACGTCTTGGCCCACCTATATCCGAGGCCACCTTCTCCAAAGTTAAAGAGAGAATATGTTGTAAGTATAGCTTGATTTGTTTGGTATCACAGGGTTACCTAGTAACGCTTACTGTTATAATCCCCCATGTAACTTTGACATGGTCCTCAAAAAGTGTAAGCAATATGTAAGGTTTGCCAATTGCCCACTACCTGGACGGCAGTATATCAAATAATTAAGCACTGTATACAGGCAGAGGTCTCTAATTCCCTTTCTCTCAAAGAGATCTCTGCTAGTAGGGAATGGTGAAGGGAAACTGCTGGATATGTAAATTGTTTATTCACAAAACAAAACTCTTTCCTATATTGTTACATGTAATACCATGAGCCCAAGTCGATCTACCAACCTTTGGAATGAATCACGTACAGCTAATTTTAATATTATTTTTCTTTCATTCCTTCTATATTGTCAGGCTACTTAGGATATCTGCACTCGGAACGAAACATGCCCTTGGTCAGTCTTGGCGACTCCGTCTTCCAAAATTCAAGCTGCATAGAAGGGTATCTGATTTATTTAACTGTGAGTATGTAACCTAGCTAGCATTCACCATGCCTCTTTGATGCTAAATCCCCTAGCCCCCCCCCCCCCCCCCCCCCCACTACCATTGGGTTATCAACATGCAAGCAGAACACTTACTGTGGGACTACTTGTAATTATTGGGGTCACTTAGACAACAAGAATCCATTGCATTTGTAGAACAAAAACAAAGAATTTGAACTTTTGGTCACCGGTCACAGTGAACGAAGAGCCATTTATTCATTTAGAGCCATTCATTTGTTTACTCAGGCTTCTCACCACTTGTCATTTTCACTCAAACACACAGGACAGCAGGAAACTGAACCCAAGTACTGTTTCTAACCATGTGGGTGGTATTCTCTACATGCTCAAATATCTTAATCGCAGCTCGGCACCTTTGTACAGTGACGTTCCTCTCATCAATCAGCTGAGAAAAACGGCCACGCATTTACAGAAGCAAGGAGATTTGGAGCGTCCCACAACTACCCATGAACTAAAGGCAGTGAACCGCTGGTTAGATTGGTACGTACTTACATTATCAATACGTACTGCCTGCTAGTCAGTAAGTTATATAATCATGGCTGCAATAATAATAAATTGTGCACAGTTTGCTGGCTGCAGTAAGTGGTGTTAAGTGCAGAGAGAAAACAATATGACTGGTATTGAATGAAGTAACTATTAGCTTAAGGACTGCATGCATGCATGGTTACGAAAAAAGAGAGCTCACATCAGACAAAACATGGCTTTGCTCTGTGAAATAGATATCCCACGTGTTATTGTCCACACAGCATGATCACATGCATAATTTGTATGTTGAATGCCCAATACATTTATTTGCATGCTTCTGTCAGAATAAAATTGCATATTGTATAATAATTCTAATAATTGCACATTTGTATACTAATTTGAGTTTATATTATTTTGCAACTGAATTGACAAAAAGTTTCTAATGAAATGAAATTTCTCTATAGGGAACAGATTGTGGGGGTGTATGACGATGCAACGGCAGAAATTTGAGATGGCTAAGGGACTAAGCAAGGCGAGAGAGTGCATGGATCTTGTGTTATTGGCAATGTACTGTGAATTACCACCGGCTAGAGCTCTGGAGATCAGAACGCTTCGCATCTGCAGAGAAAGTCCACAACAGCAATTCAATGCTAGGGATTTTACTGGGAAGAATGTCCTACTGCTCAATAGCAGTGGAAGTTTAACTCTACACTTTCAAGATTACAAGACAAAAAAATATTTTGGACATGACCAGGTCACCGTGGAGGTAAGCAATATTGTCTGCTGTCTACATAAAGGGCCAAATTTTCAAATTAACTTTATTAAGTTTACACGTTTTTATTACAAATTTCGATTCCGTATCAAGTGATCGTGCAGTTGAATGGTAGAATGTTTTTTTTTATTTGAGTGTGGCATCTGCATGTATGAGTCATAGAGGTCTCCAAAATGCCAATGAATTTCACGTCAACCCCAGAATAATTTATTATACAAAAACAATAACATGGTACATTGTAGACGAGATACATGCATGACCTTTCATAATGATCTATGATGTCATTGTAGATTACTGCAAATGTTCAATTAAAATCAAATAACAGTTTCATTCACAAGGAGAAATAAATTACAGTAATTTTCTGGGTTGCAGACCTCACATTCAGTGGCATTTTGAAGATACAACCTCATGGATGCATACAATACTCAAATCAAGAAACATTTCACCTGCAGTCAATATGTGACAGGGTGACTAACAGCTAGCAGAAGTGAAAAAAGCTTTGAATGATTAGTCGTTTCTACATTGCAGGAAGGAAGCGAGCTGACCAGGATAATACGAGAATATCTAAAGACGTACAGAGCACAGCTATGCCATACGACAGATGACCAAAATTGTGTTTTTTTGGTGAGTAGAACCCAAGTCAGATTGTTTACAAATCATGTCAGTTAATTATTACCCTGGATTTGACTCATTTCAAATTATCAATGAATTATATTGGGCTATATGTGCATGTGTTTCACCATTTCCAAACAGTTGCAACTGGCCTAATATCTAACAGCAATAATCACTGGCTTACTGAAGTCTGTTAATTGTCTTAATAGAACTGATCAAGATTGTACATCATGTGTATTAATTTAGGCTAAGGGTGAATACTCCATTTCACTCATTTTGGTTAGATGTCATACACCCTAGTGCAGGTTGAAGAAAAACGAGTGTTTGTTGTTGACTGTCATGGACAAAATCTAGCCCTAACCATGTAGTTGATTCAATATCATGCACCCCTTGGACAAGTTGTTATTTCCTGTAAAAATTAACCCCTTTGGAATGAATTTGACAAAATATTCACTCTTGAGGGTTAATTTATTTCCACATTAACCCAAAGCTTCACCACTAAAGGTGAATGTTCAATCACATTCACGCCTTGCATGTTATTGTATTTCTCCCTTCTAGGCATCTAGTGGAGCTCCATTCTCTGGCCCGGCATTCACAAAGCACTTGAAACGAGTCTTTTTCAAGCTTACTGGTGTGGAAATATCGGTCAATGGGCTAAGGTCATCGTTTGTTACGTATGCATACTCTCAACGGTGAGTTTTATTCTTCTAAAAACTTTAGCTGAAATTATTGCAGCAATAGACATACTAGGCGAGAAGACCAATAAATATTTCAACAGATCCAGCTTGCACATTTGTTGTCCCAATTCAGGTCACCTGACTTTTCCCTTTTGTAATATTTTCTTGTTTTTCTCTATCCAAAGAAGAAATTAATGTACCAACTTCTCTTACTGGAAAACAAAGTGCTAAATGTCACATGATCTCGATTGGGACAACAAATATGTGTACAAGCTGGATCGTTCTATTTTTGTCTCTGATTTTGAACTCAGTTTATTCAAAGCATACCTTAATTCATTCAAAGCAACAGTCTTTGAACCTAGTAATGCATATACACCTATTTCAAACAAGGTTGATCAGAACGAAGACTTAAAACTACAAATATTGAACAATAAGGCTCTATGGTTCAATGATTCAAAGACAATAGAGCTGTTGTTCAATGCTTGTAGTTAGTTCTTCGTTCTGATCAACCTTTTTGAAACAGGTGTATTCTA
>JAOWCC010001370.1:0-125446 GCA_030867875.1 Actinernus sp. WN-2022 | reverse complement strand
ATCTAGCTGTTTCATTCAGACACTGGCAAATTTATTGAAAGCTACGGGCTTACTTTATGAGATTATTATTCATTGTGGAATGAAAGGAAACAGGTTAGCTGAAAGTTAAGTTCGAGGTAGGCTTCGACTTTCATTCCGATTCAGTGCATATGTGCACGAAGGTGGGTGCACTACCAAAAGATCCAAAACGAAAGTTCAGTTACGTAAGTACTGTAAGTAAACTCTTTTTGATTTGAATAAATTTCCTCTCAGTTTGTCTGTTAATGTACTTTTCCTTCTAATTATCGCTTTATTTAACATCTGATTTAGAGTATGCGTACCTCAGAATAAATTATTTGAAAGGTCAACTGAATTCTTGTGTCGATAAGCGCAAATGTTTTTTGTGTGAAACAGTCTGTGTATATGAGAAGCGGCTTAATAGAAGAGCTTTCTCATTTATAGGAATTACAATTGTTTTTCTTGCTATGAAATTTATGTTTCATTTCACATTTATTCATACAGTTTTAGCCGGACATTTCCCCGAGTTTTTGATCTATTTTCAATCAAATTCAAAGTCTGAATATGTCATTGTATTGCATTTATACACTTGAATTGCCAGTATTCTGTTGTTCGAATCCTGCGTTCTCATAGTCATGCCATAAAAGCGATTAATAGACCAGTCTTTTTTTTTGACGTTCTCACTGGCGAATTAAAGCACGACTTGATACTAAGAGGATTTCTGAAATGAAAGTGTATTTCATCTTCAATCTCATGTGGCCCGAGTGAAAGCCCAGATGGGCTCTTGTTTTGTTCTATTTCCCGGGTCTATTTACATCTGGCCTGTACCTCTTTGTATTTGATTATTATCTCTGGGTTCAGGAATTCTACAGTGTATTTAATGTTTTTTTTAGAACTGACATAATGATATTATGTATAGAGTAGTGTATTTATCATTATTGCAAGTATATAAAATAAAATAAATTTGGTCCAGAACTGAGAGAGTATACTTACATGCAAGTGGCACTCTTTCTTTCCATTCCCCTTTCTTGGTACCATTATATATCCATGCAAGCTAGATCTTGATTCAGTGTTTTCCATCTGAGGTGGTCCTGGCTTAAGATAACCCTAAGGTTACCTTAAGGACCTACCTTCTCATCATTGTATTTCTTATTATGCCTTATTACTCGTATACATTTCCATCATCTTATGAGAAAATAAATGTAATTGTTGCTCCTCAGTTCTTGGCGTAAGCATCGTCACTTTCACTCGGTCACGATCAGGAGTACGAGTACTTTTCAAGAATTATTTGGGAATGAAAATTAATCTTGCTGCGACCCCAATGATAGAAAAAAATGAGTGGACATTGCATGTTTCTTTGTGGCCTGCCATTATAAGTTTCAGTCTCCTTCAAGATGTAGAAAATGAGCGCTAGCACAGTGGCAGCTCACTAATACTAGAAAATGGTGGTCTGTAGTTTACGAACCCAATCGAAAATATCGTATTGAGAATTTAGCCTGATTTTCAGCCGTCTCCATTGGTTTGTTAATGAGAATTACAAATAGATGACTTTATTTCACACGTAGAACGACATTACATGTACCTAACTATTCACAATGAACAGCAACATTATGTGGAATTTGTTGTTCTTAAAAAAATGCTTCATTTCTCGTAGTCCTACTGCACCTGATATAATTACAATTCATCAAATGTCGTGCAGACTACTCAAATAACCATTGCACTTCAATCAACAACACCCATACCAAGTTTTTTTATAATTCTACCGACCCTCAAGGAACAATAATATTGAAAAGAAAGTAATATTAAACTACAGAATTGAAGGAAATTGTGGCTGAAATGTCATGCACAGCATGTATGTACATGTATATGTGTGTTGTGTGTGTATTATGGCTCTATCCCCCCCCCCCCCCCCCCCCGGCAACAACAACATACATACGTACATGGGTTTTATTTGGATTGTGTACAAACGTTCTACATCAAAATAACGTTAGTGTTACCATAATTTAAAAAGATAATTTTACAATAACAAGAGCCCATCTGGGCTTTCACTCGGGCCACATGAGATTGAAGATGAAATACACTTTCATTTGAAATCCTCTTAGTAATAACCAAAGGGACGAATTATTAGCTGAATTTAGCAGTCTTTAGGAGTGGCCGGTATCGCGGTGACTTTCATTCTCTGCTCCCCTAATATATATGTAATTTAATATTTTTGTTTTTCTCGTATGTTGACCTTTTAATTTAAACACTACTTATTCGTTTAACACACTACATTTGAGCAGGAATATATTCATTGTTTTGAACCCGAGAATTAACCGTACTACCGTACTTCGTGGTCCCTTTCTTTAGTAGTGGGTTGTCGGTCAGGTGATTGTAAACTCTCGTCATTTAGCACAGAAAATGTATTCTGATGAATAGGGATCGGGTTGTCATGTATATTAAAGAAAGATGGCTCTTGAACAAACTGATTCGTTGCTAAAGCTTCAGTAGGTTGGGTAGTCTCGGAACACTGGAGACCTTGGTCTTTCATTGTCTTCTTTTTTGTATTCTTGATTTTTTTTAAAGTTCGAAAGTCGGATTTCAGCTTTATTATATCCGCTTTCAACTCGCCATTTTCAACTTCTAGGTCAATAATACGTGATGACAACATCTTGATTTCGGTCTTGTATATATTATCTTGCTGCACTAATTTGTCTTCCAAATGACTGAGTTTCTTTTCTTGATTCGTGTTTTGATGTGACGAGAGTAAGAATTCATTACGCATATCAGTTAGGTCAGCCTCCATGTTACAAATCAAGGTCATTAAATCAGCGAGAGAGTTGTTATTGCGGGCTAACAATCCTCGTGAAGAATCTCAAGAATTCCGTCTCTTCCGGTTTGAATTTGACTCATGTGTATGTTGCTTTTGGAGTTTCAAGGATATGTTGATCCAAAACTACAGGCTCTTGGGGTTTTTCATTGACTTGTGAACTTGCAGGCTCTGTAACTTGTTTTGTTTTCTTAGTATAACATAAAGTGTTGAACATGTTCTCAAGCATGTCGCGCGTGACCTCTGTTTCTTGTCTCTTTCTCGATATATCAACCACTGAAATAGGGTGTGTCTATATATCACTGAAATATATATATACCACTCTGTCTAGACCCTGTACAAAACATAGATACCGTGTAGATACGGTAGAAAGTAGATCCTGTAGAGACTATAGAGAGAGTATAGATACTGTAGAGACTAGAGAGAGCGTAGATCGTGTAGAGAGCATAGATCGTGTAGAGAGCATAGATACTGTAGAGACTATAGAGAGCGTAGATCGTATAGAGAGCATAGATCGTGTAGAGAGCATAGATACTGTAGAGACTAGAGAGCGTAGATCGTGTAGAGAGCATACAGATACTGTAGAGACTATAGAGAGCGTAGATCGTATAGAGAGCATAGATACCGTAGAGACTATAGAGAGCGTAGATCGTGTATAGAGCATATAGATCGTGTAGAGAGCATAGATACTGTAGACTATATAGAGAGCGTAGATCGTGTAGAGAGCATAGATCGTGTAGAGAGCATAGATACTGTAGACTATAGAGAGCGTAGATCGCGTAGAGAGCATAGATACTGTAGAGTCTATAGAGAGCGTAGATCGTGTAGAGAGCATATTAGATACTGTAGACAATAGAGAGCATAGATCGCGTAGAGAGCATAGATACTGTAGAGACTAGAGAGCGTAGATCGTGTAGAGAGCATAGATCGTGTAGAGAGCATAGATACTGTAGAGACTATAGAGAGCGTAGATCGTGTAGAGAGCATAGATACTGTAGAGACTATATATAGAGAGCATAGATCGTGTAGAGAGCATAGATACTGTAGCGCCACTGAAACCATCATTCTTGTGTGACAAACAAAGCACGACTAATTTAGATACACAGTTTGAATCAGTAGTGCTTCATTAAATCGAAGTGAGGCGTTTGGGTCGATACCGCTGAAACTGCTATTCGTAGACGACATTAATATCAGTTATTGGACTATTAGTGTTATCACTTTTTTTTAATTATTATTGGCCATCTCCTTCAGTAGCTAGAGCCAAGCATGTGTTCGAGCCTGACAGAGATGACTCACAAGGAGTGCACTTCAACAATTAACGCGGTTGCTTGGTAGTAAGTATCAATAGTTTCCGGTCGTTTTCTTGATTAACAAACATGGGATCTCAACAATAGGATCCACTGGTTGATAAGTACACATATTTTTTTGGGTAACACTTAACTGGACTCGAACCGTAGACCTCTCGAATTATGTCACTTCCCTTTCCCGACTGTTCTATTGCAGCAATCGTTGGACATTAACAACGTCCACAATCCTTGCGATAAAACGTAGCAATGGACCATTCAAACAGCTATTGTTTTGTGTGTGTTTTACCAGGTGAATTATGATCAACAAGCTTTGGTTAACAATGGTTATCATTGAGCTCATTGTATGCATCCATATTTTGTTTAGATAACCTTTCTAACAATGATCGTAATACATGAAAAAACTGGTATTCAACTCAGTATCAGCGCATATTGGTTATTATCCTATAAATCTTATATTTCAGCCAATCAGAGCTCAGCTTTACTATATATGGAATATATATATGGAATACAAAATGCAGGAAATTTCACGCACTTTCTTTATCAGCCAAAAATAATTCAACATTTTGAATACATAATTAGTCTGCAGACGCGCGCGGCCGCCACTCAAAATTTGTTTTCCGGCGAGAAAATTCGCAGTCTATCGTCCGATAAGTTACTTTGTTTTCGTGATAAATGTTCTCGTAAATTCGTTATTTATAGGATAAAAAGGCTTGCTGTATACCAAATAATACAAATTTCTCGTGAAATATTCGTCCGTATTCCATAGAAAACCATAAAATATATAGCCAGTAAATATTTACCGAGACGCAGTCGAGACTGAGGTGAATAATTGTTCAGTTTAGTGTAAGTTTCGAGTTGAATATCAGGGAAACGTTTTTTATTGATTTCTTCACCGCGTAATGAGGTTTGCTGATTTTAAATAAGGATCCGTACTATGAAATCATTGCCAGCAGATTGGCTCAAAGTTTGGAGGAAGAAATCGATTAAAATGTTTCTAATTGTCGCGTAATGTTTGAAACAAAAAGCGCCAAAAACTAACCCAGAAGACTAATTTGAATTCCAATTTTCACTTTGGATTAACACTCGAATTACTGCTATTTAATTAGTCACACACACGTACAAATAACATAAACTCTTGACTAATAATAACAAGAGGCCCTGAGTGGCCTTAACTCGGGCCACCCAGGAATATGTGAATACATTTAGTTTATGGAGTTCTAGCTTTTTTTTGACAGTGTTATACATGGTTTGTGCTTGCCTGTTTGTTGCCCTATTTCAGACCATGTGATAGTTCTCCAGAGGATTCAGTGCTTCGTTTTCCAATTATAGAAATTGGTACATTTCCTCTTGGGTTATTTCAGCATTACTCAAGGGACAAGAAACAGGATAAATTAAGATGCGCAAAAACTCAAAATGCTGCTGAAATAATATCTTAGCAAACATATTTTCACTCCTGTCATAGCTTTGTATGCAATATCGAAGATCTTTTCAACCATGGAAACTCAGTAAAACCATTTCAAAATCTTGGCACTTTTATATAGCTGCCTAGGCACTTGAAGTGCAATTGCATCGAACAACAAAGCCAGTACCAGTGTGAGATCTGACAGCACATTAGACACAAGCTCCTGTGCATGTAACCAAAGTGAGCTTTTACCCCTGTCCGACGGGCAACAAACATTTGACAAACGCCCCTGCATGGGTTCCTAGGGGTCGACCTCTGGGGGAAGCCACATATACATGCAATATTTATCCATCTATTTACATCAACAAAATATTTTAAGGTAGCGGTCATTATTATATTTTATGTAGTATGTATGCTACCATCTACTAGATTTAGTCTACATATTAATATAATATACACTGTATATACATTGTAGCAGCACCAAGGGAGGAGAGGTATTGCTAATTGGGGAGGGACACTGTTTTAATAAACTCTCTCTATGTATAAGACTATATCCACTCCACTCGAGGGTGGTCATGCACTGACAGAGATTTGTTTGCGCTCTGTGTCGGCCTACGATTTAACATCCTGATCCAAGAAAAAATGAAGGGCTAATCCATCTATTAACCATTTGCAGATGTTAGCTAGAGCATTTAGGCAGTACCTTCTCCCAGCTCCCGTATTTCAGAAATAAACATGCGATTTCCACTCGGTTTTTAGATAATTGACATTGGAGTCGTCTGTCTTCACACCAAATTGTGGGAATGTTTAAAACCAAAAGTACTCCTAACCCGTAGAATTTAAGTGCTGGCCTCCTGTAAGATCCAAGAACTGAGAACTCAGGCCAGTTTCTACTCTATTTGAAGCCATTAACCTAATAAATGACAACACTGCAAGCTTGTATTAAAGTTTGTGTTTATACTTACAATTCGATTATAGTGTTTGACCCGGCCAGACTAGCTAGCTGTGCGTCCTTTCGTAAATGTGAGAATTTTCATCGAAAGTCCCTAAAAGTCCTGTCAGCCCTAGAATAACTGAACATCTTGTTATTTTAGTCGAAGAAACCTTTTGTTTCGGCAAAATAATGGTTAAGAATGGCTCAAATCTTAGCTCCCGTTCCTGGGAATATCGGATCGATCTTGCCTCTCTCTGAGAACCAAGTTCCTGCGGGTATCGAATCTAATTGGTTGATCCTGTCACGTGTTGTCCATCGAACAATGGGCTCTTGTGTAATCTGATTGGTTAACGGCGAAAAAGTTCGACGTTGGAAAATAAAAAAATAAAAAACACTTGCGATTTAAGACTCGTGCCGGCCAAAGGCCTGGCCCGAGTACTAATAATAATTATAATCTTTATTTAAACACGATAATTATTAAAGATTACAACTTGTGGGGTCGTGTGTAAATGAAAGAATATAAACGAAACTATTGTGTAACTATTAAATTATGAAGTACCCCTCCCTGCACCTTCCCGTATGCACTATTATTGCAATATTAAACTCGTAATTATTTACAACAATTAAATGCCATTCCCTAAATCATCCATATTCCAGATTATTATGCCCGCCCTAAACCATCCATATTCCCGATTATTGCCGTACATTAGTACTATCCCATTGTCATTTTACCCACTATAATTCTAATCAGTTGTATCTAGTTAATATATGTATACAGTGTCAGTGTCCAGGTTATTCTTAAATGGCTAAGAGTGTCAGTCTGCGATATTTGTTGAAAGCGTCTTTACATTACATGCTTGCTGTTCCAGAGAATTTACTAAGAACTGTTACTTGCTTTTCTTGGTGAATTTAGTCAGCCATTGAACAGGTCTAGCCCTTATGAAAGAAGTTTTAAATTTTCGCTTTTGATTAACACAGCAATTTAACTTTCACCATTCAAAACGCAACACAAATATCGTGAATCAAATACTTCCTAAAATCAATTTTTTTTCTCGGCAAAAACTCATTCTTTAGCCTTTTAGCGATTTTGTAAAATATATCATTTGATCTTAAATTTTAAAAAAGCAATTCCTAAGCACACTAAAATTGCGATGTTCATACAAAGTAAAAATTGCTTTATGATCACGTAATTGATCATGTTCTCCCGCGCGTATCTAGAATCTCAACCAATAAGAACGCTGGAATCTCTTTGAAATTCTACTAATTACTAATATTAACCCACGTGTGTTTAACATTCCAGTTCTATAGACATTCCTGGGATAGGAGCATACATCGAGTCCCATGCTTCAGCACGAACACCGTAAATATACTTACTAATTACTTAAAGCTTGATATAATGATATACATATTAATTAATAGTCTATAATCGATATATTTTTTTTGTTTGTAATATACATTTGCTGCATGCAGAAAGCGTGCAACTGTGCACTCATTACCTTTTAAATGTATGCATTTGTTATTGACCAATCAGAATCCAGATATTTTGTTGGGTATGTTATAAGTTCTCTTCTAGCTAACGGCGGTGTTAATTCCTCTCCAGGAAGAAGTATGCGATCTCGCAAGTTAAAAACTCTAAACCTGACAAAGTAAGCAAAAGAAACGTAAGATAATAATTGAAATATAAATATATGTTATTAGATGCATATTGATAAAGAAATTATAATAGTGTAATACGATTTAACTAATTTACATTTAAATAATGTTTTTACTTAGAATTACTTAGAATTTACTCTTTTTACCCGGTGGCCATGTTGGATTCAATGGGAGGCAATCCTTTGTTCGTTCAGCAGGCCTTCACCTCTCAAAACCTTGCATTTTATTGGACCTCATTTTGATTGGACTGACAAATTATATAATGAATGATGATTCTTTTTTTCAAAATGGCGATGTCTGGTTTAATACTGATTTGACCAAAATCCTTCAAATGCTAAACTAAACAGCTTTAGCCGTTGGTTAAGTATTTTAAGTAACATGAATATAATAATAATAAAATAAAATAAATAGATTTTAAAAGAAAAAGAGATGACCTATAAACCACGTGCAAAACCCTATTCCAATATGGCTGCTCTTATTTGCACAATGCCAAAAATCTTAGGATATTATAGGCGAAGTGATCGCCGTATTTATTAAAGCATGCAAAAGTAAGTAATACTGAGCAGTTTGAGAGTTTGGTCTTTCATTGTTGCAAAGTTATTGACATTTAAGTACAGTGTAAATCACGAAAACGAGGCTAGTAGGTATAACTGGCTCAAACCCATACAAAACTCTATATGTTGAAATCTCGATAACTTTATATAGTACCATTAGTTATGCTATCACCCCTAACATTCAGAGTATTGCTAATCTTGGCATACTCTTTAACGTGGTGGCATTCAACTGCTATTTACTGCTCTCTATACTACTCAAACAAGATTTGCCATTTTGGAATAAGGTGTATTATTGCAGACTCTTGGGGTCGTATCGTGAAAACGAGGTCCAGGATGTTAAATACACGTTCAGATGTTTAATTACCTTGATGTTGTACTACCACTGGCCAGCGTTCCTTTAATGTTCAAGCTGCAAGGCTCTGGAACTCACTGGACAATAAACTCAAGATTGTCGAGTCCTTAACTATTTAGTTTTTAGGAAATCTTTTTGGGATTATCTTTTTAGTTTGTAATTAGTAGTACTATTTATTTTACTTTGTAATAAAATTAGTATCAGTATAGCATTTCATTAAAGTTTGTAAACGGGCCGTCAGGGATGCAAATCACGTGGTTGTACTGGATGGGGAAAAATCTGCCTTCATTTATTTAAAGGCACTTGTTCGAGATCGATCAGCAAAACTTGTTTATAAATGCTGTTTTCCACCTCCAGTCGATTGCCGATCTTTCTAAAGTTTGTTTGCCATCCAGTAAGCCTTTCCCATGGGATTACAAACGCAATTCATTGGTTATTAAAGTGATATATCGGTTATCCCGGATGTCCCTATTTTAATCATGAATGGAGGAAAGCTTAACGTTGTTTCAAACAAACACAATTCACCTGGTGGTCATCTTGGATTCAAAGTGAGGCAATCCTTAGTTTTTGCAAGGTTAGCTGCTAATAGGAAAGCTGCTAATAAATCGTATGTATTTATGTATGTATTTTTCAGGAAATGCAAGATGTATCTCTCGATCGTTTCAATCAATCCAAAGGAGGTACAAGCTTACTTTCCAAAAGAAACCCAATATTCAGAGATGAAGGAGAGAGTAAGGTGGAAAAATCAGCTTTGAAATCAAGCACACGCAGGTCTGGTTCATCTCCTGGCAGTAACGGCTCACGGGAAGATGGTCATAGAGGAAAATCAAGGCATTCCCCTAGAGTGCGGTTCCACTTAGAAGAGAGCATGGACGAGGAGACTGGCATGCAAGTTGTAAGCAGGAACATGCCAGATATTTTAGCAACATCTGAAGACATGTGGAAGGAAGTCGTTGGGTCGTCGGGATCTTCACGATTGTCGGAGGTAATCGTTGGATCATCGGGATCTTCACGAAACGAAAGTGACTATGATTCAGATGCTTCTGTTACAGACGCCTCTTCAGATTCAAGTTTGAGTGACGTCGAAGATTGTGAGATATGGCAGCTAGGAGGAGTGAGCAATGATGATTCAATGTACCCACCCTCTGAGGACGAGGATGCCACAGTGTATGTACTGAATCCTGGTTCTGATGATGAAGAGGAGCAGGATAAGGAAGTTCAAATATTCGCGCTTTAATGGGGATCTTTGCAGGTAATTTGAAAAATCATCAAAACTCAGCGGAGAAAAAAACTAATAACATGTTGGAGAGAGAGAGTATTAAAATAACCAACGGTGCAAAGTTTTGAGCAGATACTTTAGATGCCGACAAAGTTACGAGCTAACAAAGTTCGAAAATTTACAGACGTTTGTATGCCCTTTCCTACCACCATACATTTCTCTATAAATCTTTCGAACTTTGTGAGCTTATGACTTTGTAAGGGAAAAAGATAGCCCCCTGATATTTGGCAATCTTGCTTCATATTTTGGTGTGCATTTTCAAGTCATTATATTAGATTTTGTATTTGTCGAGTTTTCAAATACCTGCAAAATCGCCGTTAACATTTCCAGTCCGGAAAATAAAACGGAGATCCTTGCGTTAGATTTCATTAAGCTTTCTAGTTCTAAAAACAACGATGATCATTGGTAAGGTGTGCACTCGAGATTGTATTGGACTGGTTGAAACATAGAAAAACGTACTGAAAACATGTTCCATTTTGATCATGAAATGTTGCTGATAAAATTGACCTATATCACCATATCACTATATCATCTATTATAATGCTTCCTAGCTGGATGAGCTCTTTCAGTAGTTATTCTATGGCGCATGTACCTTTCGTTTGTAATTATTTGTCTAATATCTACCTGTAATGTTAATTGTAGCACAAATATGTGTATTTGTCTACAGACTATTTCAGGTATTCAGAACATGCGTTACTTGTATTTATTTATTTATTTATTTGTTTGTTTGTTCGTTCGTTCGTTCGTTTAGCTTCCAACAGTAGATATACAGAGAACGAAACATGTAGCAGGCGTAAATGACATACAAAGACTACTGTTGAGAAGAGACTAAACAGGTGAAAAGCACCTTAAATATAATTAGTCCTCCAAATAAAACTAAAATATTGGCAAAAGGCAAAGGTACAATATTAGACGCTAAAATTAGTGAAAGAAAATACATAAATAAAGTCGGAAACAATAAATAATTCCAAAAATGAGATTGGTCTCTCTACATGAAGAAACAGTGGCAACAGACTGGAGGTCCGAGTACACGTGTTAGACCAGTAATGGATGCAAGGTCCTGGCTTGTAAGCCTGCAGCAAGCCAGTGTAAATAGAACGTTTGGAGCTACTTTGTGTAAAATGAATTAAACGAACAACACGTTTCTGGAGTATAAGAAGTCTGGCCAGATGAGTTTGAGATTGCTTGGCTCCACAAACAGATACAATAATTGAGATAAGGTAACACAAGGGCAAGATCTCTAACGTATATTTTACCATGACACCGCCCCTTTAATTTGTTTCCCAATAACCAATCACAGACTTTACTGAGTCCATTATTAACTATTTTCGAAATTAGCAATTTAGCAATTCCTTACTTTTTACAGTCTAATATTCTACCGATAACTTTCCTTTATTATCAAGGCAGTAGCTCACATCATGCACGACGTTTCAAATTATATATCTAGTCCCAGATAACATTAGTAAAATGTTTAAACAAATAAACGTTCATGAATATGGTACTAGATGTGCAACCATGAACAATTACTTTTTAGAATATTCCATAATAAATGTTCAAAAAACTCATTCTCAAGAACTGGTACTACAGCATGGAACAGAAAAGAAATTAAGACAAATACTACTCACATGTAATACAAATTCTGATTGATGCAGATAATGACCCAGTCTTCACTTGCTAAACTTTAATTATAATTATTGTTACTTTTATTTTAAACTGAACCGACAAATCGTAAATCGTCTATAGCTCAATTCTTTTTGTGATCCTGAACCTTTTTACCATCATGTCCAATACATAGAGAGAGTTCTGTATGTATTTTGTATAACACTTTTACTACTTCCTTACTTTTCCGTGTTGGTGTCCGTAGTGTATTTATTTTCATTTGCTTTACTTATTTGTTATACATTATTATTGAACATTTATATTTTTTATTTATCTCGAATAGCTTTTGCTACCTGCAGGTGGGCATTTACAAATATTGTATATTTAAAAGAAATAAAGTTGTTGTTGTGTTTGTGCATTCGGCAGCTTTTCACGAGGGGCGTACAGGGGGTCTCAGCACGGTTCACGAAGAATAAAAATAACGAATCACGAATAGAAAAAAATCATTTTCCCGAATCACGACAATAAGCAAGTTACGTATCATCGAATTTCCGTTTTAAGCGCGAATAAGATCGTAGATAAGCCTCGGGGAGTTTCAAAATACAAAATAGTGACAAGAAAAAACGTTTCTCTAAATCGGCAAAGTATTGTCTTTAGTTCCTGTCAGTTTTGGAGTATTTAGAGGTCTCGGGGGGGGGGGGAGATCACGTGAAATAAGAAGTAAAATCACGAATATCGGATGTTTAATTAGCTTATTCACGCGTTACACGAAATCCGTTGAGCACGGATCACGAAGAATAATTTGTTTTAAATCACGCGTCACGAAAACTAAAAACGTCCGACCACGCGTCACGAGACGCCCCTCTTTCAAGACCTCGAAAGTAAATCAATTGTTTTTTTAAGACATGATCAGAAACTATTCTCACTGAATAACTAATTAGCTCTATAGCGCATCGCGAAGCGTGTCACAACGCCTGGGCCCCTGGGAATGCTAAGGGCATGCAATGCATCATGCATAGCGGGAGAGTACGATATTTAGGCAGCCTCGTGGGCCAGAATCTCGTAGTTCTTCGAACAACGACCGGGAGAAGTTCGTTTCTTTTTTGCTAGTCAACCGCCACCAGCCTACTTTGAATTGTCTCATGGCAGACGACGCACCAGTTCGACCAGCAGGTGACCTTCCCCCTTCTTGAGCGAGACGAGCCACCACCGGACCCGCCTGCTGCAGAACTTGGGGTAATTTGTTAACCTTCTCTTGGTAAATTTGTAGCCAGTTTCTGGTACAGTTATTATTTCAACATTGGGCGACGCTTTAGTTCGTTCAGTGCACGTGTATAGGCACAAATGATTTCTCTACATTTCGAAAAATTATAGTTTGGTCAGAACCACGGTAGGGATTATATACTTCGTTAAGCGCCGGGCGCGAGAATTTTGTTTCATTCAGGGAAACACAAGAGTTTTATGGTACCGGGGACTCGCGTGTTTCGCGCCGGGCGCGAAAGTATTATGGTCCGGGAACCACGAGAATGGTAATGTATTCCGGGAGTCACTGTGAACGCCAGCCGCGAGAATATTGTTTGGTTCAGGAACAACGAGTTTTAGGGCTCCGGGAGCTCATGTTTCGCGCCGGATGGGAAAGTATTATGGTCCGGGGACCACGAGGATGGTAATGTGACTCCGGGAGTCTCTGTAAGCGCCGGGCGCGAGAGTATTTGGTCAGTTTCAGAGACGTCACGGCTTTCAGAGACATCACTTTTACTTCATTTGTGCGTTGCTACGATTAGGTAAGCGCCGGGCGCGAAAATGTTGCGATACTTGTGATGCAGAGAATTCTTGACTCCGGGACAGCTTTTGCTTCATTGGTATTGTTACATTTATGTACGCGCTGGGCACGAGAATATCGTTATGCTTCAGGAACACGGCGAATTTTTTACTCCGACGGCCGCTTGAATGTTTGACGCTTCAGGGAATGTAGAGAATTCATGGCTTGGGTGATCTGTCATGTGCATGATTTTTTTTACCAGCCACATTTAGAAGGATTTTTTTTCTGGGCAGATGCGTGCATGAATATTTCTTTTCGATGTTGCATCCTGCCTGAATTATTTTTTTTCGTACCTTTTTTTTTTAAATGGCACTTTCTTTTAACAGATCTTTTATGTACAGCATGTGATAATTTATAAGTATATTAAACAGCAGCAAGACCTTTACTGATAGGGGCTTCAATTAATAGACAAAGAGTAAAGCTCCAGATATCAAAGTTTTATTGTAGCCCGGTGGCACACAGAATAAGAGGAAACGCAAGAATGATGGATATTGGGCACTAACATCAATAACACTACATCAAACACTACAGCCTGGATATGCCTGCTATAAATAGACGTTTCACGGAGGTCAGGGTAACGTTTAGAGCGAAGCCGTACCAACGGCCAAAGGGCGCCCTTCATGTACGCAGACGACATCGTTAAGTTTCTCATAAGCAAGGATCGCACAGGGAAAACCGTAATCCATACCAACTCGTGCTCACGAATCAAGTGTAGTTGTCCAAAACGTTTGGCCGCTAGTACGGTCGACTGTTCTATCGGGAAATTATGAACAGTATTTAATAATTTAGGCCGTACGAGTCAGGCGAATCCGGTTTCACACACCAAGGTTAAAGAATACCTCAAATGTGTACGAGAAGTGCAGGCTGAACGTGCTATAGTTCTGGCCCAATCGGTCCCTCTCTTCTACGATAAATTTACGCACCTCATTACATTCTTTAAGGGGCGGGTTGTCAACAGTTTCCCCCTCTCCGCGATAGATAAATATATACTGGTGGTAGATTTTTTCACCGGGGACAGGTCATCGGACCTCGGTCGTATTCACGCTAGCCAAGTTTTCAGACTTAAGGATAGGGAGGATTTTTTACTTGGTTCACCTTCGGGAAAACTCGGCATGTAAAGCGTTAGGGGTATCATTCACCCGCGGATATTTTTTTAGGGTGTCGGAACGTAAGCAATTCGTAAGCCACCGTCCTTTTATTTGCTCAGCCGTTAATAACCGCTTGAACAAGTATCTTAAGGACGAAGGTATTCTCACTGAATAACTAATTAGCGCATCGCAAAGCATGTGGAATTCACAACGCCTAGCTAGGCCCCTGGGAATGCTAAGGGCGTCCATCATGCATATCGGGAGAGTACGATATATAGGCAGCCTCGTGGGCCAGAATCTCGTCGACCGGGAGAAGTTCGCCCCACCCCCCTCCCCTGGTGGCGGTTGACAGCACCTCACTGTTCACCTCTTACCACAGCAGTCGCGGATCTCGCCCATAACTTAGCTTACGCGATGTGATAACGGGTATTCAGTGATGATAAAATATAATATTATGTGAATTTCTATCTATGACAGTAACGTCAAACAGGGATTTTTTTCGTCATTTCACTCGTTTTGAGAGGTGAAGGCCTGGAAGGTTAGGGTAGGGTATTTTGTTTCGAGCGATACTGTCTGGCTCCAACTACTATAGGATCGACCTCCCTTCATGTACACAGACCCTTAGAATAGTTGATAATAAATTTAAGTAATTGGATGGCACAAACACTTCAAACAGATTCTTATTTATTTATAGTGTGTTCACTGATCTATCTGTTGCGTACGTAATACTATATAAATTATTCTGGACTCTTGAGAAACGAAGTGCTCGGTTTTCTGGAGCTGTGTCACGGTGAGAGAAAGTTATTTTCAGTAGTTTTCATATAAACTGACTATCCTAGCACACGTGTGGGACGGATGAAATCAAAGTAAATATGCAAACATGACTAACAAACTGTGCGTAGATCTAGTCTTCAAGGACAATATTGCATATCCTTTCAAGCATTAAGGGAGGGGACTTTAAATAACTGTTTGAAGCCAATTAACAGCCACTAATCGAACATTGATTCCAGACATGCGCAACACCGTGACACAGCACCTTTAATACTCCGAACAATTAATGAACCAAAACATATCAGTTACATAATCGTATGACTACGAACAAGAGAGCATAAGTAAAAGAGGGGAATGTCCAATAGCCTTTTTACAAAATCACGTGACTTTTGGTTGCTGCTGGCCAAATACCATGTCGCGTGATTTTGAAAAAGGAGTTCTTGTGTGATGATCATGTCTAACAAAATATATTTTAGTAATCGGAAGCAGTTGAGAAGTGCGCGATCACGCGACAATCTCATGGCGGCAAAATAGTTTCACGCCATCCTAACTTGCAATCATGCCTTCCTTTCCTATGGATTCACAGCGCGCGGAGAAGGTAGAGAAGAAAAAGGAGGGCCTGATACAAATACTTGCCGAAGCGCGTGAAAACAGACCAAATTCTGGTCTTTTTTTCTGATTGGTTGAAAACCAATTGCGGTATTCTGATTGGTTCGTACATTTAAAAGTACGACTTCTGGCGCGCGCAGTTGAATTACAATTTGATTGGCTTGGATGGCTCGCGCAAAATTCGTGACAGGGGGCGGAAAACGACTCGACAAGCATTTGTATCTGGCTCTCCGTTTCCTCTCTACCCCTTCTTTTATTTTTGTTTAGTGCCTGATCGCAGATTAGCGCCATCTATGAAATTGTTATCGCGCGCGGCGCTCTTTCTTCAGATACTAAACTATATTTTATTCAACATTATCATCAAAATACGCGGCCAAATAGAAAACCGGCCTCGCGAAAGCTCTCAAACTAGCGGGCCGATGACGAACCGAGCGGGCTGTAAACACATTTACCGCCCTGCTTCTGATTGGCTGAGAATGGATCGTGCGATTGATGTTGGCCAATCAGATTTCGCGAGGAAACCATTTCAAAAGCGTTCACCAGTTCAGAGATCTTTATGTTTTTAAGAACAATGTTAACTATTATATAATACTTTTGTAAACCGCCAGTTTTTAGTAAGCTGATTATGCCGACTGATAATTCAGTAAAGTATTTTATCAGTTATTTGGCCTTGTATATTGATGATAATGATAACATCATGACTTTTTGTCGGGACATATTGTTTATTTGTGTCCCTTGTAGTGTCATTTGTCTCTATGCTCGGGCGCAAATGACACTACGCGGGCCACAAATAAACAATATGCCCTCCAAAAGTCATGTTATTGCTATATTATTTTCACACCCCGCACGCTACAAGATTCCCTCTCTTATTTATACTCTCTTGGTACCAAACAACACTTCTGAAATGATAACATACCTTAAGCAGAGGTTCTTCCATTGATATGTCGAATCCAGGATACATACTGACCTATTTCAAAAAGGCTGCCCACTGTTTCAAAAGCAACTAGCGTGAAGTCAAAACCAATAAGGACTTTTTTACTCTTAATTCATTCGGATGCAGCCCGGATGCAGCCTTTGTGAATTTACCAGAATGTAGGTCTGTAGAACAAGTGTTCAACTATAATGTAACTACGCATTAAACAGGCATTAAACATAAAATGCATTTCGGTCTTCACTTAATTGTCACTTTGAATGGGCTATCTTTTTTAAATAGGTGTATATATACCGTAAACACTCATAGAATGTTTCATCAGAAATTTCATTTAAAATCTGGGCTGAGGCTTAGGGCAGGCCGGGTAGTTAAACCAAATCCAAAGCAATTGCAACGAACCAATCACGAACTAAAGTGAATAGCGACTGGTTTCACTGGCATGAGAAAGCAACCAATCAGGAGGTAAAGTAAACGCAATCGTGGATTGATGGCGTGACGGACCAAAACAAAACCACGATTAGTTTTACTCTGGAATTTGATTCGCTGACTGATTACAAAATATTTTCACAGCCAACAGAAAAGCAAGGTAAACGCAAAACCAAAACAATCACCGAAAACTTTTGACACTCAATTGAAACCTGCTCTATCTACGAGGTAATCTAGAATTTTCATAAATTAACATTTTAAATAGCGTATATTTAAACTAATAAATACTACATGAAACCAAAAGAAACTGGGCAGCTCACCACCAACACCGAAAATCTAGAATATTCGGTTTAAAAATGATAAGCGTTTCGTTCGTAATGTTTTCGAAAACGTGGGTTACAGGTTGCGGTAATCCACTTCTCCCGCTCTTTTCGAACCTTCCGGTGGACGAGCGTACCAATGTTATTTAATTTTTAAACTTCTAACCAGACTGTTTCATGTAGATGTTAAGCACCCGTGGTTACTGTTTTCGTAAACTTAGTGGTTCCTTAGTAGTTTTTGTTGTTGAATCTATTCTAAATATATGAAGGATGTTTCTACTTTCGGAACAGCAGGGGGCATCATGGTTAATTATTCAAACCTCTTGAATGCCAAAAAATATATAACCTTAAGTAAAGAGGTCTAATTAATTGATCCTTCTCACATAGCGACCATTTTGGCTAGAAGCAATAGGTTTTCAAGGTCAGCCTCGAACTGAGCAGTTTCAGAACGAGGTTAGAGTAGCAAAAACAAAGGTTTTTATCGAGTTAATGCACGGGCCTTTTGCAGGAATGCAATCACGTGGTTGTACTGGAGGGCAAGCAAATCTTAATTAATATATTTAAAGGCACTTGTACGAGTCGGTAGTGTTATTAGAAACACCTGTTTGTAAATGCTATTTTCCACCTCCAATCGATTGTGGATCTTTCTAAAACAGCGCTTATAAATATAGCTTTCCCTATAGCATCCATGGCAACGCCTTTCCCATTGAGATCACGAGTTCATTTAACGAACTATTATATCAGCATGTGACTTTCCTGCAAAAGGACTTTGAATTTTATCAAAACGTTTGCTTTCTGGTTCCCTTCGAGATTGGTTTTTGCAGTTTAGTTTTTCCCCGCCGACTATATGTTATGAAATCACTATACAGTTAATTCTGCCAAGAATGCACAAGACGGCACCATATGAAACGGGTAGATACAGTCAAATGACTTCCAATCGTTATTTCTCGAGTTTACGGTTATTATGGAAAGAAAATGGCATTTCGTGGCAGAATTTATATAACAAACACGTCAGTCGTATTTTAAAGGCTCGTCTAAATACGTATGACTCGCCGAAAAATACATAGCCATATTAGATGCTTAGCAGACTAATAACTTATTTATTTTCGTTCTCCACAATAAACTGTGAAGAACTTAGGCTTGCTTTGATGGCTGTTTTAATTTGAGGAATAAAGCCCGGTTTAAGCATCTTGGGCACGGCCCTCCTAACTTGGGCACGGCACTGCTAACTTGGGCACGGCACTGCTAACTTGGGCACGGCACTGCTAACTTGGGCACGGCACTGCTAACTTGGGCACGGCACTGCTAACTTGGGCACGGCACTGCTAACTTGGGCACGGCACTGCTAACTTGGGCACGGCACTGCTAACTTGGGCACGGCACTGCTAACTTGGGCACGGCACTGCTAACTTGGGCACGGCACTCCAAACAGGCGGTCCGAGACTACCTTTCTACAGGGAACAACATTTCCATTTACACGACGAATATCAGGGTGCCGTACCAATAATTGCCTTTTCCTATTAATTCTATATAAGCATTCTCTCTTGGTAAAGGTCCTATTTAAAAAGTGCATTTGTTTTTAAATTGATCCGTAAAATGATAACTAGAAAAATAGAGCTATCCCTAAAAAAATCCCTTGTTTGCTCTTGTTACTTTCCAGCAAAGAGATACAGACTTAATTTTGATTTAAGGAAATGCGCTATCCTATAGACAAACGGCTTTTCTTGAATATAAATGGCCAGTGCGGTACAAAAATAACTAATTCTTTTTAGTCTGTTTCTCTGTCAAATCGGTTTCTATAGTATTATTTAATTTGTTTCTTATAGTCACGACCTGGTTTCTAAATTTCTTTTTAGCTTGTTTCTCAGTCAAATTACCACATTTGAGACCTCTCTTAAACGATCTGGTTTCTAAATTGCTTCTTAGCTTGTTTCTTAGCGGTCAAATCACCACATTTGAGACCTCTCTTAAACGATCTGGTTTCTAAATTTCTTTTTGGCTTGTTTCTTAGTGAAATCACCACATTTGAAAACCTCTCTTGAACGATCTGGTTTCTATAAGCAACCACCTTCGTTTGGCATCAAGGTGTTCGCTTACGAGAGGTCCTACTCTACTTGAACAGAGCGTCACAGCAGCCCGGATATTCGCTTAAGAAAGGTCCTACAGTACTTGAACAGAGCGTTTGTTACAGCTCGGGTGTTTGTTTACGAGAGGTCCTACAGTTCGGTAGTCTTCTCATCAGTGCTAATCTGTCTCCGTCCAAAAGCGAAGAACGGGTCACGCAGTAATCTTTCCCGATACGACTGTGGTTCAACAAGTTTAGCTGTGCTATCCGTCACAGAATACGTCGGCGAGCCGTCGCGATGCGTTCGGCTCGGCTCGTGCTCCAAATCGACGTCAACTTCGCCAGTGATTTCGTCGGGTGGGATATACGTGCGTTCGGTTCCGGTGTCGTCAAAATCATTCGCATCATCGCTTGTGTCGACTGATCTGTCTTCTGCATTATCAAACGATGTACTGTCGACGTCCGAGTCCGGGACAGGCGGTGGTGGTACGGTGGGTGGAGGAGGGAAAAATGTCTCAAAGTTTGTGATTTCTCCTTCCTCATTTTGATAGTCACAATTATTATCCAAGTCGTTAGCACCTTCATGTTCGTATGCGTTATTGATGTAGTTGAACACATCTGAATCACGCTGCTCTCCTTCAGATTCGTAAGATGATGTCTCGTCGTCCATGTGAACTATCACCTCCTGAGCTTCCTGTCAGGTAAACAACAATTACAATTGAGTTTGACCCATTATCATTCCCAGTGCCTCCTCAACCTGCTAGTCTAGGAGGCACTGGGAACAAGAATGAGTTTGACCATAGTTAAAGTTCAATTGCGCATGCGCGAGAGATTGGACCTCAATTTCAAAAACCTCTAGCTCTGTGACTTTCTCAGTTCTTACTGCGCATGCTCAACACAAACGATATTTCATGTTATGTAATTGCGTCAACATCTATGATGCAAAACATCGCGCCATTTCGTCAATAGCAGTGATAAGGACTAATGCTAGGTTTTAATAAATAAAAGAACCTTTGTTGTACCCCACACCGCGTCAAAACGTTATACTCCACAACAAAGAAGGCTCTGGAGCTCAAATACGAGTTTCCGAGGGCTTAAACTTTTTAAGTAAAACATTCTATCTTACTAACTCACAGTGAATTACAAATTTAGGAAATTTAAACCTGTTAAAGTCTTAGGCTTAGCTTTAAATAAGGTTTGTTGTTCATGGTACATACGTACGTAAAATTAGAAACAGGGGTGATGCCTTTGTTTTCTTTCAGTTTGGGCGGGAAACTGGCGGGACGCGCGCGCTTGGCTCATCAATAGCGCATGCGCGTGACGTTTATTTACACCAACCTCCTTCCCAGGGGTCTTTACGCGCCTAATCCAAGATGGCGTCGAAAGAACCCCTGGTACAGGCTGGTCATGTGACCCAAAATATGCCCAATAATGTGGGTATATATTTTGAGGAGCATCCGCTATCTTGGATTCATCATTGCTGGAGAACGGTTGAAGTGTGATCCCAATGAATTCCAACCGTACATCGTTGTACTTGTACCCAGCTAATTAGGAACTAGTATTAAAACGGCAAAAATGCTAAGTAAATATGAATTTGTAGTTGTTTTCAACGAATTTTTGAACGCGCAATCATAGGCAAACCACAATAATGAAGTGAAAACTATAATAAAACGTGTTTACATATTGTTTGTGAAGTGAAAACGAGAATAAAACGTGTTTTACGTACTTTTTGTGAATTTGTCATTTTTTACCCTCCCTCCCCTCCCCCCTACTTTTAACACTGCTCAATTCAAATTCAAACTATAACGGATAACAAGGTCGGCAACTTCAAGCCAGTCTGATGGCAAAACAGAAAACCAAATTGTCAATATCGGAAACTAAATAAAACTCAAACACAATTTCAACACCACACAAAGATAAACCAGTGACCAAACTACCTTCGTAGCGAAAAATATGAGTCGAATATCACAAGAAGCGATTGTTTTGGACGAAGTTTTCGAGTACAGAACGGCTTCGCGGATGTGTCTTCAGTTAAGGTTCGACCAGCGCGGTTACTGCGAGTCCTGGGTACGAGACCAAACGCTCTCCCTACCCTAAAGGGAAGACAAATGAGTCGAAAAACAAATAGGCAGACCTCAGGGGATGCAGTTATGTTTTGAAAAGTTTCTTACGATCTAAAAGTAAAACCATAAGAGTGGGAAGATTAGCTGGATCAAACTGAAAGCCTGACACTACAAATTCCAAAACTGTTTAGGTAATCGAGTGTTCCAAGTAGTTGATGTTTATGTCACTTTCATCGAACTGCAAATCGACATAAAATTTAGATAACTTGTTTGCTCCACCACTTACCACGAAGGTAAGTTGCACACAATACTCTGCCAGGGTCGTCAGCTTTACCTGAAGGTTACTTTGTTCGGCGATGCCTCAACTCGTCTTGCCAACCAGCCATTTATCTCCTCCCAAGTTTTCTCACTGTCTTAGTTGTCACGGCTTGCGCTCTAGATTAAGGTACGTCGCTTCCCTAGCTATGGAGTCTCCAACTCTTATGATTTTACTTTTAGATCGTAAGGAACTTTTCAAAACATAACTGCATCGTCTGAGGACTGAGGTCTGTTTATTTGTTTTTCCGACTCATTTGTCTTCCCTGTAGGGTAGGGAGAGCGTTTGGTCTCGTTCCCAGGACTCGCAGTAACCGCGCTAGTCGAACCTTAACTCAGGACACATCCGCGAAGCCGTTCTGTGTGGTGTTGAAATTGTGTTTGAGTTTTATTTAGTTTCCGATAATGACAATTTCGTTTTCTGTTTTGCCACCAGACGGGCTTGAAGTTGCCGACCTTGTTATCCGTTATAGTTTGAATTTGAATTTGGGAGGGAGGGTAAAAAACGACAAATTCACAAAAAGTACGTAAAACACGTTTTATTCTCGTTTTCACTTCACAAACAATATGTAAACACGTTTTATTATAGTTTTCACTTCATTATTGTGGTTTGCCTATGGCGCAATGCGAAAGACGACATCACCAGTTTATTTTTTAAATCAAAAATGCACGCGCTATTCGAAATTCTCCAATCAGCGCGCGCGTCTAGCTAAGTACGGGCTGGTGGGATTTCTTTCGACGCCATCTTGGATTAGGCGTGTAAATATCCCTGGGAACGAACTAGTCACTAGTCTATCGCGGTTTCACGTACGTTCGCAACACGCTGGGGGAAAAAACGACCAATTTCATAGTATGAAGAACCAGGAAAATGCGGATTTCCACGTGGAAATATATAATAATCTTGGAAATTCTAATTTACATCATTTTTCCATCGTATTTCCATGCTATTAATTTCCATACTTTCAAAACATTGGAAATGTGGAAATATCACCTAAATACCATGGAAAAACCATAAAAAAATGCTATAAACTGGAATTTCCAAGATTATCGTTTATTTACATGGTATGGCAATAACATGGAAATCCGAATGTACGTGCATGGTTTTTTCATGTTTTCCGCATGTTTTTTTCACAGTGAGAAGTGCAAGAAACAGATGGGCTCAAACTAGAAGAACGCATAACTAAACGAACTTAATTAATTGGAGACCCAGTGACTTGAGATTCGTAGGCCACTATTAAAACCGATGCCTTTTGACTGCATCATGGATTTTTTTAACCAGTCACCGTTATCAAACATGGCGCCTATCTTTTATATTTTTTGTCTTTGACAACACAATACAATATAAGCGAGTATTAGAAGCAAATAAAGCCCTGTTAAAACAGCGTTTTCTATGGATTATGCAGTCTTTATGGAATATGAAGGGTTTCCGATCGGCCACAAATCATAAGATACGAAGGCGTGTGCCCACAATTATGTAGTCCTTTATTAAAATATTTATCAAATAATGATGGATATTTATTTATTTTCTTCATTAGAAAACGCAAAAGGTTACTCATGCATATAATACAACGTATTTTACAATTATTTATTATTAAAAGTTCATGTAACATTTTTACAGATCTGTTTAATACGTTTTCGCTGATTCGTATTTATAATGTATTGTACAATTTACAAACATGATTTACAAATTTTTAAACCGAAGGTCCAGCCTTGAGTCAGTGTTAACTATATTA
This sequence comes from Actinernus sp. WN-2022, assembly GCA_030867875.1. Lineage (NCBI taxonomy): Eukaryota > Metazoa > Cnidaria > Anthozoa > Actiniaria > Actinernidae > Actinernus > Actinernus sp. WN-2022. The sequence goes on along the minus strand of JAOWCC010001370.1, from coordinate 101,417 downwards.
ATGATATAGCGGCCATTTAAAAAACCAATACCATATTATGGGATGCCAAAGGAAAGACAAGCTCTTGTATTTCTACGAACACTTCATGAAATTTGGAAACATGGTTCAGTGAAATTTGTCAAAGGGCTGTTTTCATTCTCTTTCGGTATTATGTAACAGTTCACCGGTACCGCGCACCCTGACTGATTAGAGGAAATCCCGACTGTTGGAACAAATAATTGCTGTTAAATTGTTCGCAATAGCGATATTTTGTGTTGATAAACATTACAATTGTAATTGTAAGGCAGTTTTGTGTCCGGAACCAATGGATCTCTGGTTGGCATGTTAATGACAATGGATGACGTGGCAGTAAGTATCGCTATATGGTCTAAATAATTGAACATTTGTTTCAAAAATAGAAAATATTTTAGTAATAATGAAAAAATTGGGAAACGAGTATAGGCCATTTAGGGCTTTGAATTTCCTGTGCGCCGCCATCTTGGATCTTATGACGTCACACGGTTGTCGCTATTGTTACACGACAAAAGAGCTATTGTTTTCTGACAACAGAGGCAACCGTGTGACGTCATAACATCCAAGATGGCGGCGATCGCGAATCCATTTTTTCATTTTGTCAACAAATGTTCAATTTCGAGAAATTGTCAACAATTTTAAGACAATCTAACAGCCGGGCTTTCCTTTTAAAACCACATCTTCGGCATCTTCCTTTTCGCTTTAAAAGTTGCTAAGCACAATAAAAAACATTTATTTTCATTCCATAAACCTAATATTCGATTATTATAATGACCACCTATCGACAAAGAGCTTTTATTACAATTACAATTACTATTGATATTACTTTTTCGTTCAATGAGCTAATGTTATTTTTAGAATAGTTTTGTCACCTTTATACAGTATTCTGATGCGAATTTTATTTTTGTCTAAATGGTTTAATTGTTTTGGAAAATGTTTCTTTATTAACCATAAAAACCTTGATATTTTTTATTTACCACCGCTTATTTACCAAATTATCATTTCGTTTAAAATATTGAATGGAATTAAGTCTGTCATTTCAGCAACGAATGACTATTCGCACCATAATTCAGCCGCCGTATATTGACAAACTCGACATCTGATTGGCCAGCCAGGTGCCGTCTATTGGCAAACTCGCCATCTGATTGGCCAGCCAGGTGCCGTCTATTGGTAAACTCGCCATCTGATTGGCCAGCCAGGCTGTGCCAATAGAAACCTCGAGCTCGCCGTCTAAGTGTTAATTATCATGCGGCGGCCATGTTGAGTCCCAGGAGGTTAAGAACCCCGCCTAACCTCGTTCTGAAGCTGCTCTATGCGAGGCTACATGTAGGAAATATATTGTTAATTTTTAGACAACATGGCTGCTGCACGTGAAGGTCCATAGAAACAGCTTAGGAACCGGCTACAGAAGCGACTACTTTGTTCCAAAGAGAGTGTATGGACAATGTTGAAAAAAAAGAGCAGCAATCAACCGATCCTGAATACCTAAAAGCCTGCGAAGTGCACAACAGACACTTGTGAAGCAGTGCAAACCCACCCAGCCTCGTTCTAAAATGTATTTAATCGAGGCTGCACGGGCATGCTCAAGTATGTTAAGGCTTGGTTCAAATTTCGGGTAAAAACTGTTTTCCTTATTTCAGCACAGCCGGTTATGGTAAGTACACCAAGTTTTTTACGATACGCCATTCTCTACTACCTAAGTGGTTTGTGTATAGTAAAACGTGTCAGCTTAGAAGAGATGACTACAATGTTTCGTTAATGAGTAATTAAGGCGAACATATACAAAATAGGTCACGTGGCATTTTGTACCCTTAATATCTCCTTATCTTTACATGATAGTCATGTTTTCTAAGCGTGGTCTGAAATACTGCGGAAGGAGTAATGTTTTAGCAAGGTTACTTTATATTCATATGTTATCGTCGTAGCCGCATTTCACTTAAACGATTTCATATAATTATGACGTCATCGATCACGCGATTCGACAACCATCCACTTAACAAATTTAAGGAAGTTGTATTAGTATTATGGTGTAATTAGATTTTGGTTAAACTGTTATTTCTGTCGGAAAACATTTTTTAACGTACATCTATTTTCCGTTAAATGAACCAGGCCTTAACATTCTTGAGATGAACAACGTTTTATTCCCAGATGGCCTCGACGTGACAAGGTCTATTACGGCACTGAGTCTGCGTATGTTATTTGCGTTTGCGCTTGCGTTTGCGCTTGCCTTACAAGTGTCAGGAGCACATTATGGATCCTGCAAGTGTGAACTAGACCTTTAATAAAGGTAACATCGTTTAAATTATTAGTTCTTGCTGTAAGTTAGCATTACTAAAACTAGTTTTAAATTTAAGGACTAAGAGGTGTAGGGTATGTTTTACGCCTAATTAAATTTAAAGAAAAAATCTTAAATGCTTTTTCAGTTTTTCTCAATCAATTTAATTTGAAAACTAAAGTTAATTTTAATTAATTTCAGGGACGGATCCAAGATTTTATGAAAGGGGGTTGACTGAGTCATAGAGCGGTTGCAAAAATATTTTCTTTTAAATCTGAGAGACTCTGAAATGCTATTTGCAGTGATATCCAGAAGTCATAGGGGGTGTGGTAATCCCCGGAACCCAAATCTTGGATCCGCCTCTGCAATTCAATTCATATGCGGTATATTCAGTTTCATAAAAAAAATGATAATTTTTATATTTATATTTATTTATAAAGTTATGATTATGATTATCATTATTATTACTGGTCTCTCAGTCGAATGTCATAACTTCGTGTCGTGATTCTCTTGATCATCTTCATCTTCATTGAAACTGCTGCTATTTATTCCAATTTCACACTGGTTTTTAAAAGTACAAATAACTGATTAGATTTTACTCATTATTACCTCGACTACACTGCAGTTTATCCGAGCGATCAATGGTCTCTTGCAGGAGACAATCACGTGGTTGTACTGGATGGCAAAACATGACTTCATTTATCTAAAGACACTTATGTTATAGCAAAACCTGTTTGTAAATGTGGGTTTTACGCAGTGGTAAAAACACTCGCCTCTCACCGCTGTGGTCTGGTTCGATTCCCGGCTCGGGCACCATATGTGAGTTAGGTTTGTTGTTGATTCCTTATCTGCATTCGAGGGTTTTTCTCCAGGTTCTCCGGTTTTCCTCCCTCCGTAAAAATCAACCATGAGTCGAGTGTAGGGTGTCCAAAATAGTTAATATAGTGGGGAGTGTGTGTGTGGAGTAAAAGCTATTTTCCACCTCCGATCGATTGTCGATCTTTCCAAACCTGCGTTTTTTAAGATTGTTTGCCATCCAGTATATTAAAGCCCATTCGTTATTGTAGTGATATATCAGCACGTTACTGTTTCCTGCAAATTCCTATTTCCACAACTGCAAAAATTAGCTCCTCCCAATTGGAGGGCGGGTGGTATTTATGAATATTTAACATGGGGCTATAGCTAGTAATAAGTAAATGCGTGTGTAGTCATCGCATCCAACGGGAATTCTTGAGTGTGAAACTGAACTTTTAAATTTTACACTCTTACATTACATAATATTCGCCATTTTGGAAGGGGTATTTCAATGCGTGGATTTTCTTGTTATATTTTTTTTCTGATAAAGATTATTCTTGAGTTTCGAAGGTTATTGTCTCTTCATTTATCACTTCAGTTTGCTCAAAATCCCTTCGATTTCAGTATTGTTCAGGGACAACCTTCCTACCTATTAGAAATAGCTGTAGCAGGCCTTATATGGATATATAACAGCAACGATATAACGCACACTTGGCAAAAAAATCATGTTTTATCAGAGTATATACCATGTTTTGATTGTCTGCTTTCCTCTCGCGCTGAAATCTATTAAAATATCATAAAGCAAGCAAAGAAGCAGCCATGTGATTGTCACAATTAAAACACTCCAGTCATTTGAGAACACTCGAGAAATGTTAAAAGCATGCGTCTTCGGCTTGTGCTTTCCAGATTTCTGTTATGTTGTGTTTTATGACAGTTTATGCAGAACGCGCGATTTCATTGGCTGCTCTGCGTGCTTGATTTTCTTATAATGCACGCTCCAGAATTTCATTCCGCGTAGATCGATTTTTATAAAACAAATAGAAGATGGTTGTCTAGCAATGACAAAATAATGCACTTTCGAGGTCTTCAAAAGCTGCTAAATGCACTCCAGTTCCGCTCATGTATGCGCAGTTTTTCAGTACCTCGAGTGTGCATTATTTTATTATAGAACATTGAGAACCATCTTTTACTGTTAAATAATACATGGCTAAGTTTTCTTAATTTGTTAAGTAAAACAGTGTGGCTTACCTGAGCTGGTTCAACTCGTCTAGAGTTACTGGGTCTAACAGGATCAATGCTGTAATACAAACAATACAATTTTATTCAGTCAGAGTTCAGAGTTGGCAATACTTTTCCAGTTTTATCGCTTTCTTCTCACTCATCAATTCATTTACAACAATCCGAGCATGCGTAGTGACGTCACGTGTCAAATTCCCATGAAGTTGACATGTGATCAGTATTGGCCCGTCACGTGATCAGTATTGACTTGTCCAGGTTAACAAGATGGCATTCTTACTAAAGAGCAGTAAATACACATGTTCTTCAGTCTTTCCAAAGAAACAGTTGAGCCTGAGTAAAAATAATTCTCCCACACGTGACCCGCTATTTGCTCTCCGTCATATGAGCGTAGCGCACGCAAAGCCTCCCGTAAACGAAAATATTTGAAAAGAAATTAAAATGGCTTTAAAATATGCCCTGATATTTGTCCTTGGACATTATCTGATCCTCGAAGCTCTTCTCGGAACAGATAATAATATCCCGGAGGAATATCAGGGCACAAGTAGGTTATTGTTTATATAACCGAAGCTCTAGAGGCAGTGTTGTGTTCATTGTGTACCCCTCTATCTCGCTGAATAACAAGTTAGTACACATAGTACACATAATGTTTCGGCGTTAGTATAGCCAGTGTTGTGTTCAATGTGTACTCCTCGAAGGATCACGTGATTAAGCGTTAGTATAGTTGAGGGAAGCGTACTTGTTCGCCTAAATTTCTAAGTGCCGCTTTAGTTTGTACCCTAGAAATATAACATCTAGAAAATTGCAATTCGACCTTCTGGCGGATGGAATCTAGCTGCGACCTACCCAGCCTCGGTCTAAAATGTATTCAACCGAGGCTGGGTAAGCAATCGCAATAGGTTTATGCCAAGATAGCCGCCGCATGGGATAGGTCTATAGGTTTTCACATCTTAAAAGCAAGCCAGTACAAGTGCTGTTGCCAATACAGGTGCGGTTGTCAAAAGACTGTTAGGTTCGCAAGGAATTATGGTTAAATGAACAGCCGCTATATTTTTCCATATTTGTCTAGTATAAATACGACCCAAGCCATGTTATTAGTAACATTTGTACAGCCATTTGATTGCATTCGACGAAGGAGAACGCCATCCTAAACTGGTATCCGTTCGGTTATTGGTGCGCATAAATCCAACCGAACTGAAACGGTTTGTGGTGTACCTCAGATATCTGTCCTAGGCACGCTGCTCTTCTTATTATAATTATATCAATGACATTCAAAATTGTTCTGATAAATTCAGTTTTTATCTTTTTGCTGATGATACTAATATACTTTACGCTGACAAAAAGATTAAGTCTCTAGAACTGATAGGTTCGTCTGGACAAGAGTTTATTTTAAGGTTCGTCTGGACAAGAGTTTATTAAGTAATAATGTACATGGCATTTTTTCTGTTGGATAATTACCAGAAAGTAAAGAAGATTAGAAAATTAACACCGTCGTTTTGCCATTGTTTTCCCGTTCATCGTTCTTAGCCGCAGTATTACTAATTTTCCTTTTTCAATCCTACATACTTATTGACTGAGTGGGACTGGGACCGGACGGGACAATATTTGGTCATGACGTACGGACCGAGTTAGCCTGGACCGAGTGCCCATCACGTGAAATTGGAAGGAAAGCGTGCGCGAAGCCAATGATAAAAATGTTCATCTTTTGAGAATGGTAAAAGTTGTCGAATTCTGTGTAATAAAAGGAAGCGCTGGAGGAACAGTGAAAGACAACGTCACCAGCAAGACGCTTTTTTCCATTATCAAATGAATTTGAATGCTGGATGAATGAATCCTCATTTGAATACGGATACTCATCAGGCATATAATATATATACAGTCAATTGCAGAAACGTTGTCCTACAATATACTACAATATACACATACCATCTGTAAGTACAAATCATATTTAATGCCAATAACATGACATGTCTTCAAAAATATTTTTTTCAATAGCCCTGACCCAAGAGGCATCTGAATAATGCATTTCTAGCGGAATTGCACATTACAAAATATAAATATATATTAATTGGCATATATTGGCATACATTAGATATTTAATCTACAAATATATATTATAGTTATATTTCCCATTGTGCGATCACGTCTGAAATGCATTCTTCAGATATCTCTTGGGTCAGGCCTATTGAAACATATATTTTTGAAGACCTCCCATAATGTCATGTATATTTTATTTGCATTAAATATGATTTGTACTTACAGATGATATGTATATATTGTGGGACAACGTTTCTGCAATTGACTGTATATACATATATATATATATATATATATACAGCAAAGTGCAAAAACTTTGACCCCCGCACCTCGACTATAACTATATCGGGTGCATTATGGGTAAGAGTAAGTTCATTAACATGCAACTACAGCTGATATCCGCGCGCGTTCCAAATCATCATAGCGAAGACTTGTGTAGTTGATTTATAGTTCAAAAATTTATCTAGAATACAACACTTTTACTTGGATGCACTCTCTATTTACTGTTTGGTCAAATATTTTCCTGATTTTATGAATTACATGTAATGTTTACGTTAGCAGAACGCAATCCGGACAGAACTATCATGCTGAATTTCATCTGCGAAGCAAGAATTCAACGCTATTTTTGAAACTGTTTCGCGGAAAATCGAAGAGAAGGTTTACACAATTTATAAATTTATTGACAACAAATCATAATACATTTAATTATTTTGATTAAGAAACGGTAGAAATCAACGTACCGCATATCATTGCCATATTTTATGTACTAAACTATTCTAAAAATTTCTAATAAACTCTTAGTTATTCCTCTTGAAATTCTCTTATCCAGTTGTATTCAAGGTTCGGCGGGTCCTCTTTTTATGGTATTAATTAATTGTGTAGTGAATGTTTTTTTTTTATGAAAGGTAATGTTCGATAATTGACGAAACTGTTTATTATTTGCAGCTCCAAACAACCGCAGTTTGTGAATTTCTTCTCATCGGGTTCAGCTAAAAATAAACATTACACACAGCAGTTAAAGGAAACGATTCGATGGTCAAATCTTACGTTACACAATAAAGTGTTTATTATGTTGCTTTGTTGAAACGTTTTTAACTATAAGCCAGGCTCTTGTGCAGTCAGCTCTGTACATATGAATCCTTTCATTCTGCTCTTTGAAACGTTATATCAGTCTAATAATACTGATCAGTTCAGACTTCACAGAGGCAGAACGGAATAACTGCTATGTGCTGATATCGAGCTGAATTTTTTCATCGCTCTGGTTGTGGTTTAGAATTCACTAACAAAAAATGTAGAATGTTAAAGTTTCAAACGAATTGATATTGGCCCTGAACCCACAGATCAGGTGTAACCATGTCTCCTCTACATGGGTTATCTTTATATTTTAGGTCATCAGAACATCTCCTAACAGCAGCATCAAAAATAGCTCTGAATTCACGCTTCGAACCTGAAACGTCGGTATGATCATTTCCCGTTTTCTTTCCGCCGATCAGGTATATGTTATGTTCTGCAAATATTCGACCTAACAGTAAATATAAAGAGTGCATTTTAAATTCTCAGGTTACTTTAAGCTTTCCTGCCTGTCCCGAGTAAAAGTGTTGTATTCTAGATGAATTCTTGAACTTTAAATCAACTACATGAGTCTTCGCTATAATCATTTGCAAACGCGCGCGGATATCGGCTGTAGTTGCATTTTAATGAACTTTACTCCTACCCACAATGCACCCGATATAGTTATATAGTTGAGGTGCGGGGGGTCAAAGTTTTTGCACTTTGCTGTATATATATATATATATATATATATATATATATATATACATGTATATACAGCAATTTTCATAAATTCTGACCCCCTTACCATATATAAATATATATCAAACATATATCTAACATTATGGGATGTCATTGCTGATATTTTTTTCAAGTTGCCTATTATCAAGGGCTGAAGAAAAAAATATAGGAAGAGGTATCCCATAATGTTTGATACATTTTTTATATATGTTTATATATGGTGAGGGGGGTCAGAATTTTTGCAAACGGCTGTATATATATATATATATATATATATAGCAATTTTCATAAATTCTGACCCCCCTCACCATATATAAATATATATCAAACATATATCTAACATTATGGGATGTCATTGCTGATATTTTTTTCAAGTTGCCTATCAAGGCCTTCTGAAAAAAATATAGGTAGAGGTATCCCATAATGTTTGATATATTTTTGATATATATTTATATATGGTGAGGGGGTCAGAATTTATGAAAATTGCTGTATATATATATATATATATACAGTCGTTGCCGTTAATGTTGTCCTAGACATATGCACATATGGATTTATAGCCTTTGTTCAGTTCGCACCTTTTACATAAAGAACGGTAATCAGCCGTGAACGCGCACTTTGTTTTTGGTCACAAAGAGCCACGGTGGTCTAATGGTTAACGCTCTTGCTTACCAGTTCGAAGCCCCGAGTTCAAGTCTCAGTATCGGCATTTTTGTTACTGCGAATATTTTTTCATTTCTTTTTCCCCTTTTTTTCTGACTGCATTCCCTTTAAAGCTTTTATTTCAAACGTGACAACAAGAACGAAGTTCTTTTTAACCTTTGAAATGCCGAGGACACCTATCATCCACATATATTTTATTAAGGGATGTTCGAACATTTCTTTTGCAAAAGCTTCGACTGCCGCAGGGAATGTAGTATTTTGATCATCGACATCGTCCATGGCGTAGCTTCAAAAGTTCGTTATCGTTTGTCAAACACTCGTAAACCTTACGCCGAGTACACGGCTTTAATTCCATGTGAGTTCTTTTCCTTCACAAAGAAAAAAGCTTCGTCAACTTATGCAAGCATTACTGATGGGTTTCAAAGAGAATTCTGGACAATTTCTGGACTACCGGATATTTTCAAAACTATCAGCTCCGTGTCTCGCGGCCGATGTTTTCGAAATCTCGAGAAAAAAAATGAGGTTGCTCGCTCAGTCTGCCTAAGTTCAGAAAATCAGTACGAATGAAATTAATAACACTTGCTAAAATCGCTTCCTACTTCTAAACAAAGATATAATACTTTGAATCAGTGGGTATCTAGTATTTTCAAAACTGTTTCTGGTATATACATGTAAGCCCGGCACAGTGTAAGAATTTTTTTTTACGCTTTTTCAAACCCACAACCATCAACAGAATCGCTACACCGTTCTAAACGGAAATAGCGTAATTTGGGCGTACTCAGTCAGTGCTGGTATAATTATCTACTTCGAAAGTCTGGGAAAAGTTGAGACCGTTTCAGGTTGACAGTATTATTTTATCTCTTGTTTAGCTACATCGTCCGTTCTTATCCAATATAAAAAAGAAACTGCAAAAAGAAACATATGTAAACAAAACAAAAAGACAAGGGGGAAAAAAAAGAAAAAAAAAAAAGAAAAAAAGGAAAAAAGATACGATGCCGATACTGAGACTTAAACTCGGGGCTTCGAACTGGTAAGCAAGAGTGTTAACCATTAGACCACCGTGGCTCTTTGTGACCAAATACAAAGTGCGCGTTCACGGCTGATTACCGTTCTTTATGTAAAAGGTGCGAACTGAACAAAGGCTATAAATCAATATGTGGATATGTCTAGGACAACATTAACGGCAACGACTGTATATATATATATATATATATATATATATACAGCCGTTTGCAAAAATTCTGACCCCCCTCACCATATATAAATATATATAAAAAATGTATCAAACATTATGGGATACCTCTTCCTATATTTTTTTCTGAAGCCCTTGATGATAGGCAACTTGAAAAAAATATCAGCAATGACATCCCATAATGTTAGATATATGTTTGATATATATTTATATATGGTAAGGGGGTCAGAATTTATGAAAATTGCTGTATATATATATATATATGAGTGAGGAGTTAGTCAAGTCACTTCATTTTACTATTTAATCTACTCTTCAAGTGTACAAGCGTCTTGTATCCAGTTGGATCCTCCTAGCTAGCGACACCATCGTTGGATAGCCAAGTTTGCCTGATTCATTCATATATATATATATGTATATATATACACTGAAACACTAAAACTCTGCAAAAAAAACTTATATATATATATATATCCTTTGTATTACAAATCAAACTCTGTTGACAGTTGTTGCTTTGGTAGAGACAAAGACACACAATAGCCTATCGTTTGGTTTTGTGACGGCAATTTACTGAGAGTATGAATTTTACGTGCGAAGTCTAGAAAGCTTATCAACTCTTCAACTTTATTCCTTCTTATTATTGCTAGTTTTCTGGTTTAATCCCTGAAGTATTTACGGTTGAATCGCTATTTACGATCAATCACTCGGTCGAATAGTTTAACGTCCATGTACGCTGTCCGACTGCTGCAGCAACGGGTTCTGCAGAGCCTCGTAATTTTGACCACCATCCGTAAAAGAGAAAATGTTTTTACTTCGTTAGCAACTTGTGATTGTATTTTACTACTTTGCAATTTATAACATCGTGTTCCGCAGAAGAGATCAGTGTAGACGCGATATCTGCAGAGTCGTGGCTATTTTGATAGAACTAAGAATAGGAATATTTTGAAACGATATATATTCATTAAATTCACCGCTTCTTCGACTATCTATGTAGTTCTGTCGCCACACTGGTGCTGACGGGGGAAAAGTCATAAGATCGATGGTGCTGACAAAAATTATGGAGGTTTACAACATGAATGGTGTTTAATAAAAAAAAATGATAACTTTATTTTGCAGTTTAGTCTGTTCACACACAAACGGCGGAGTTTAATAAAACAGACAACTCATCAAAACGTGAAACGAGCAGAAACGACATTTTGCGGTGAAGCGGTCTTATTCTCGACAATTTATCATTTTGAAGTTGGTCTGCTCATAGAATCCTATTCACACACAAACGGAAGAGTTACGCGTTTAATAAATTTAAACAGACAACTCATCAAAGGTTGAAACGAGCAGAACCTTTCGCCGTGTTGCGAGCCGATTCTCAGGGTCGAGTAAGTTTATTTTGTAGTTAGTCTGGCCAAACCCGAGGATCAAAGCGTTAAACGAACCATTAAATTAAGCGTTTGAATCACACGTTATAAATGAGAGGTGCTTACAACAAGAGATTCGGAAGAATCAAAGAAAGGAAGCGGGCCGCAAAAACAATAGCACTAGAAGTTTAAAAGTTAGCGGGAAATGCAATCGAATGAAACTGTGCATTTGAAAGTTCGCGGGTTTGCTTTTGTATTATATATACGCCAGAACCAATCATCAAGAACATTTAAGAGTGAAACAAAAGGTTGTCACAACACTACTTGATAGGCCTTTTGCAGCATACGATCACGTGCTGATGTAACACAATCACGTGCTGATGTAACACCGTCACGTGCTGATGTAACACCGTCACGTGCTGATGTAACACCGTCACGTGCTGATGTAACACCGTCACGTGCTGATGTAACACCGTCACGTGCTGATGTAACACCGTCACGTGCTGATGTAACACCGTCACGTGCTGATGTAACACCGTCACGTGCTGATGTAACACCGTCACGTGCTGATGTAACACCGTCACGTGCTGATGTAACACCGTCACGTGCTGATGTAACACCGTCACGTGCTGATGTAACACCGTCACGTGCTGATGTAATCCTTCGTAAACAAATGAACTGAGCTCGTGATCCCCATGGGAAAGCCGTTGCCATAGATGCTGGAGGGCAAGCTCACTTTAAAAACGCTGTTTTGGAAAGATCGACAATCGATTGTGGGTGGAAAATAGCATTTACAAACCGGTTTTTCTAATAACCCTGCCGATCTCGTACAAGTGTCAATTTTTTTGCCCTCCATTACAACCACGTGATTGCATTAAATTTGCCGTTGCTGCAGCAGTCGGACAGCGTACATGGACGTTAAGCTATTCGACCGAGTGATTGATAGTAAATGGCTAATATATTTACGATTCAACCGTACATTCTTCAAGTGTTAAACCAGAAACCTAACAATTGCAATAATAAAAGGAATAAAGTTGATTCATTAGTAGAGCTGATAAGCTTTCTAAACACTAACTATGCGGCATTTGCACGTAAAATTCATACTCTCAGTAAATTGCCGTCAGACAAAACCAAACGATAGGCTATTGTTTCTTTGTCTCTACCAAAGCAACAACTGTCAAGAGAGTTTGATGGTAGTACAAAGGATATATATATATACAGTCGATCCAGGAAAGGTAGTCTTACAGAAAAGTCAATTACACACATATAACTGTCACGTGTCCGTATATACAGAATAAATTAAATTGCTTGTGGTTCGCTGGTGTCGCGAGGTGGTAAGACCCGCGGCCCGGAGATACAGAAAACGCGAAGATTCGGAAGCAAGAATACTCTAGTTCCAGAATAGTTTGGCAGCAAGAATACAGGAGAGAGACACAAATTGGATAAATGCAGTATCCGTTTACAGGAAGGTTGCGTTTCATCTGGATTTGACGAGTAAACATTTGCGTTTAATTATAGAAGTTTGGTCGTGCTTTTGAAACCATCTGATTGACTTGACAAATGAGCGGAACAAATAAGCTTTGCTTCTGTTTATTCAGTCTTGAGTTCATACTAAATATGTGGCTTAAAGGTACGCACTTTTCTCAAAATAGCGCAATGATGGGGTCAACACCGTTCACGCGCAAACTAAACTTGCCTATTAACTCAAACCATGTGTAATTTACTGCATATTGTTTTCCTTTTTCCCCCTTAGGTTTTCATTATAAAATATTGGGTAAAAATATCAGATAGTGAATGCAAGAGAACAGTAAGTTTGGGAAATCTTTTGAACAAAGTTTGATATGTACAAATTGGAATCACAACACAACTGGTATGAAGTCATGCACATCAGGCAAGACCATTCAAGAATTAGTATTACAAAGTAAAAACGTTCAATAATAAATAATACGTAGGGAGCTATAGGTTTGCTTCAGTAACTAACAACTAACTTGAGTGGATAAAAAAAGCCGGGATGTTTTGCGATGTTTAAATCTTTTAAATCAACCACGCTAAACCACGTAATTAAGTGTAGAATTAAAACTGTTGGTTAGCTTCGCAGATATAAATAACGAAGCATGACTAATTTTTGAATATTTAATCTTTTTTTAATAAGTGCCGTTAAAAACAGCTGCAATATTTGCCATTGTAGCATTTTCTTCAATGCATTATTTAAAATAAACAGATGTGGCTGTATTGCAACCGATGTATTTTTTCAATGATTATATGCAGTCAAACTAAAAAGTTTCTTTCTATGCCTACAAGTGGATACAAGTTCGTTTCTACTATTGAGTGAGCTTAGCTCCGGGTGGCAAATAATGATAAATTTCTCATATAAGCATAGGTTGCATCGTTTGGTTTTGTTAGAGTAGGGTTTGCATTGCTTGATAATTTTCCATTTGATTGAATATTGGACACCTAATTCTTTCAAGTTCCAAATGTATTTACTGAGCTCAGTAACAAGTTTGTATTTTAAATTCCTAAAAGAACTAGTGTGGTTTGAATATCTAGCCTTAAAAGTGTTCTCGGTTAATATATATGATATATATATATATAAGTTTTTTGCAAAGTTTTAGTGTTTCAGTGTATATATATATATATATAGTCGATGCCAAAAAGGTTGTCCAGCAGAACATAATATAATACTATAATATCCATTGTTTTGAGCTATTGTCTAGGCCAAAACAATAGGCCAAAACAATAGGCCAAAACAATGGATATTAAAGTATTATATTATATTCTGCTGGACAACCTTTTTGGCATCGACTGTATATATATATATATAAACATTCACTACAAAATTAATACCATAAAAACAGGATCACGCCAAACCTTGAATAAAACTAGATAAGAGAATTTCAAGAGGAATAACTAAGAGGTTATTAGAAAATTTTAGAATCGTTTAGTACATAAAATATGGCAATGATATGGGGTACGTTGATTTCTACCGTTTCTTAATCAAAATAATTAAAGGTGCGTTTGATTGACCGTATTCCGGAATAAGAATACACAGAATGATGTCTACAAATCGTTTATATAGGGATTTTTTTAGCCACTGAAATACTAAATGTATCCTGAATATCAGATTTCAGCAAACGTTAGTAGCTTACCGTGTAAAATGTGCCTGAACCAGTGATTTCCATAGATTATTCCATCTATTCTTATTCCGGAATACGGTCAATCGAACGCGCCCTAAATGTATTATGATTTGTTGTTAATAAATTTATAAATTGTGTAAACCTTTAAGCTATTTTAATCTCTTCGATTTTCCGCGAAAATGTTTCAAAAATAGTGTTGAATTCTTGCTTCGCAAATGAAATTCGGCATGATAGTTCCGTCCGGGTTGCGTTCTGCTAACGTAAACATTAATTCATAAAATCAGGGAAAATATTTGACCAAACAGTAAATAGAGAGTGCATTTATTTTACTTTAAGCTTTCCTGCCTGTTCCGAGTAAAAGTGTTGTATTCTAGATGAATTGTTGAACTTTAAATCAACTACACAAGTCTTCGTTATGATGATTTGGACACGCGCGCGGATATCGGCTGTAGTTGCATTGTAATGAACTTACTCCTACCCATAATGCACCCGATATAGTTATATAGTTGAAGTGCGGGGGTCAAAGTTTTTGCACTTTGCTGTATATATATATATATATAATCAGGATAAAGGTGAAAGAGAAAATATGTGCCCTGAGTGGGATTTGAACCCACGGCCTCGGCATACCAGTCGCGGCCTGCAATGTTGAACCGAGTTTGGCAAGTCGTTGATATATATTAAAAAGAGTAATGGACCCAATATCGATCCTTGTGGAACGCCAGTTTTAATTAAACTTGAGAGCTTTTTTACGAGAATGGAGTGATCTACTGTGTCAAAAGCTTTTTTCAAGTCTAAGAATACCACTCCATTTACAGCCCCTTTATCAATATTTATATACCACTCGTTGGTTAAGTCCAAAAGTGCAGTGACGTTGAATGCATAGCCCTAAACCCCGACTGGTGTCGGTTTAAAGGGTTGTTTTCACTTAGGTAACTACATGTATAAAGTTGTTCGTAAACTAATTTTTCGAAGATTCTAGCAAGGAATAGCTTTGTGCTTTATAGCTACGAGTTCTTTACCAACACTCCAGATCGTTTCTACAGTTTAGTACAACGGTGCTGTGACAAGTGTTGTGGTCTGCCTACTCGTGCAGGTGCAAAAAAGAAATTCACACTATAGCTAATAATTTGGCTACTAACATTGTGTTGGAACAACTGAGGCCATTCATCCACAACCGTCCGTTGTTTCGCTCACTGAGAGCGTAGGAAAAAAACGTTAGTATACACACAAGCTATGCCAACTCAAAGAAAACGCCGATTGCAAAGTGGTCTAGGGAGTAATGAAAATACTGGTATTTCCCTGAGGTGTTGAAGATATTTTTGATTGAGGGAAACTTTGATGCTTTAGAACGGCTTCGTATTGAGTGGGAAAGTTATGCCCGTTTTAATCGTCGAACTTTTCATGCGCCGAACCTAATGCATATTTAAGCAATAGACTACACATTTCAATGTGTTTTTATTGGCGAAATAAAGCACGCGGGATGTTGGGAGAACACAAGCCGAAGGCGGGTGATTTTCAGCATTTCAAGTGTTCTCCCAACATTCCAAGTGCTTTATTTCGCCAGTAAACACATTGAAATGCGTGGTCTATTGCTTTTATGATATAACTACGACACAACTCAAGCAGGCGTGCCGATTTTTCACTCTATAAGCCGATGAGAGTGCTCGTACTATCTGGGTTATATTATAAATAGTTATATACGGCAAAGTTACTTTCACACCATGGCAAAATGTTATGCTCCGCTGGCCGATAAGACAGAAGGCTCTGCAGTTCAAATACAAGTTTCCGTTTAGTAAATAATTAGTAACTTAGTAAACTCACACTGAATTACGAATTAAGAAAACTTAAACCTGTCAAAGTGCCTATAAGCCAATTTTATTAGCATTAAAATCGATTCTCCATCAAGTAAATAGGTGAATAGAGAAATATTTCTTGATTTGAGTGTCGCAACTATGAGTTATCGAGGTTTCTATCTCCAATATGCTAACGCGTGACGTCACACGAGGCCAACAAAAGGCCATTTCTTTCTCGTTGTGAATGAAACTATTTCTCATTTATACAAACTATTTGGTAAAATCACTGATATACGGCCCAACTATGACATGGATGTGTAGAAAAAAATATTTATTAAATAGATTCGATAGTACACGCACTCGGATTGGTTGAAAGCCGTGTTTCTATAACTCTATAGAAACATACAAAGTTGAGTGCACGGCTTGAGCTACTTGGGAGAATTTACGTTTTGATCAAATAAAACGAGCGTTTTAACGTGTTCTTACTCGTTTATTTTATAAAGGAAATAGAAATTTTTTTCCTTGTTCCCATAGAGTTATAGAAAAACTTATGGATTATTGGAAGAACTCGAAATAGCAGTGGCCGGAAACACTCGCCCTTCGGTGTTTCCATTGCCATTTCTCGTTCTCCCAAACTCCCACTCGTGTTTCTATAACTCTATGGGAACACGGAATATGTTTTCTATTTCTTAAATATATATATATATATATATATATATACAGTCGCTGCCAAAAAAGTTGTCCAGCAGAACATAATATAATACTATAATATCCATTGTTTTGGGCTATTGTCTAGGCCAAAACAATAGGCCAAAACAATGGATATTATAGTATTATATTATGTTCTGCTGGACAACCTTTTTGGCATCGACTGTATATATATATATCTTCTCTCTATATACTTAATATATATATATATATATATATATCTCCCAGCACGTTTCTGTGCTATAACTGAGGCATCACATAATTAGCATATTGGAAATATAAACCTTTATAACTCGTAGACAAAACACTCAAATCAATATATATTTTACTATTAACCTATGTACTTGATGTAGAATCGAGTTTAATGATAAAAAATTGGGCTTACAGACACTTTAAAGTTTTAGGAATAGTTTTCAAGTAGTTTTGTTGTTTTAGCGAAACATTTCACATACGTACCTAAAATTAGAAACAGTGGTGCCGCTGAAATCTTTCAGTTTTGGCGGGAAACTGGCGGGACGCGCGCGCGCTGGGCTCATCAAAAGCGCATGCGCGTGACGTTTTGCCGCGGCGTGAGTTACTGGTTACAGTACAGCTATAGTTTTGCTTTCTTCCTTTCCCACTCATACAAAATCGGTTCCATTATGTCAAAACATTAGTACGAATCAATGCTATTGTTTGTAGTTATCTGTGTAGCACTAGTTTTCTCCAGTGATCATAAACTATAGGGTATTACGTACGTCATTGAATCACAACATAACGTTGTGAAAAAGTAATTAAAATTTTACTTTAAGACTTCTGCAAGGCTACTCACTAGAGAGGTTTGTCGTTGAATGTCACTCTTGATTGCTTTTTTGAACTCCTGACTTGTCGTTTTTTCCTGCAAAGAACATTTCTCAACTCTATTAAACCAGTTTGATTAATTTCTAGTGAACAAAACGCATTAACATGTATTCTACAATAACTGATCAGTTTCTGGGTGACCTTAACATCATGTAATTGTTTTCATAATTTGTTCATCACAGTTGTCAATAAGTATTTTATTTCGCTCCCGCACTTCTTTACTTACTGTACTTTACCAGTTTACTTTACTTTATCTTATCTTATTTAGATGTAAGGTAAAGCAGCCTTATTTAACGTCGGTAACTCGTGACAGTCTGGTGAGCCACTTATAAACTTGAGGCCGACGTGAGATCTACGATTTTACGTCCAAGTCGCCAGGCCTCGGAAGCGCTCTTTCGCTCTTTCGTCTGAGTTTTCGGCCGTACGTGTTTTAATTTGAAACTAGGTACCAAGCAGCTCGGTTTCTGTAGTAACGGAGGCCTGGCTACTACAGTTTTCAAAATGGCTTTAGAAGAAAGGTATAGAGCTCGAAAAAAAACGGATAATACACGCCTTTCATAAGTTTTACTTCCGGTCACGAAGACGAGGCTCCAGGTGGTTTGAAATCCAAGATGGCGGACAACTGCTCAGTCTCAGCTAGAAAGTACCTACGAAAAGGACTCGAAGTGTGTTATTTAGTAGATCGTGCCTGAATTTGGCTTCAGAATCACTGTATTTATGTTCATGTATAGTCTACCGTATATTAACTGATGATTTGCATGAAAAACGTC
The DNA here is from genome assembly GCA_030867875.1 of Actinernus sp. WN-2022. Lineage (NCBI taxonomy): Eukaryota > Metazoa > Cnidaria > Anthozoa > Actiniaria > Actinernidae > Actinernus > Actinernus sp. WN-2022. Next base: position 82,822 of record JAOWCC010001370.1, on the reverse strand, counting down.
CACGTTTTGGGCAAAATACCGAAAGAGCGCGGATGAAACTTTTAAACTATTAACTTTTGTTGAAAATCTCAACAGATCAGTACCACAAAAAGCACACGCCGTATGAAATACTGCATTGCTGTGTACACTATGTACTGGAATAACTCTTGAGACGTGATTTGTAGTGTAAGCCGACCCAAAACTGAGAAAGAGTATGGCTGATACGGTTGCTTGAAATATGACTAACTTATGGTTGTTCAGTTAACGTATAACTTTGAGGGAAGTGGGGGTTTCTTGGTGTTACAGATCACCACATATGTAACACAAAGAAAACTACTGTCTTCTAAAGCAAAACAACACCCTGAAATACAAAGAACCCTATCCCCAGAAACAATGAATCAAACAATGAATCTGCTTCACCAAGATTTAGCACCCAGAAAAGTGATATTTGAAGTATGCGGGCATCAGGCGTCGTATTAGGTACAGGCATTCCCGGAAAAATATGTTCCCTTGGTGTCAACGTACTCAAGAGAAGAGAAATCTTCAAGCATAATTCTGGCTCTTGGAAACAATGATAGCTACAGCTACGAGAATGAAGAAAATACTGTTGATGATATTCAATCAATGGGCATCAGTCAAACGATGAAAATACAGATTCAACCGACCGCTATTGAAAAACCTGCTCGTTTTTCTTCTTCAAGGAAATAAAAAATAATATTAGTTTCTACACAGGATTCTCATCTTCTAAAATATTTCAGGTCTAGTATGATTTTTATAATGTTTGAGAGAAGGGAGAAATATCATTTACTGAAATAAATGTTTAATTGAGGCTAACAGTAGTAAGGGAACTGAGAGAATATCACTTATAAACAGTGGCTATATACAAGCAATCCAGGTCAATAAAAATATGAAAACATTAAGTACTAAATAAATTGTAACAAACATATTAAAACTATTAACTGGTAAAATAGGTGTTAACTAAGTGGTGGTTGAAGGTGATATTAAAATTAGTCCACATGAAATTGGGGGAAATCATAAGATGAGTGTATGGATAGCAGGGTTTTAGCCCAGAAGGTTTGGGGTAAGGTGAAGCAAAATCAGAAAAACACTAAAAAAAAGGAAAATTATGAGTAGTGAGAGCTGCTAAATAAACAATAACTGATATAACAATGTGGTGGCCTGATGATATGAGAGTGAAGGGAGTAGTGGATTAGTTGCTTGGGGAAAGGAGGGCATTGGCACCCCTGCCCCATCTCCCCTTATTTGACTGGCTAAAACCCTAGATAGGGTGAGCTAATATACCACACAGAGCATGCAGGGATAGGGGAATCAAGGAACCACTACTAATTACAATCGGTTTGTGCTAATTAAGCTTTTCATTACATATAATTATCAAATTATCAATAATTGCACAAAAGAATATTTTGTACAAAATGGTAGTGTTAGAAATTTGAATTCCATTCAAAAAGCCCAAGCAGTGTCCAAAAGCCTCTGCTAGATATATTCTAACTACAAATAAACTTATTTTAATGGTATATGAATAATAAAATCAATACAGTATGCTGTTACACAATAATGTAAGTGATACAAAGTCAGGGAATATACATTGAAGGGTAGGGTATGAATTGTATACAATGTGAAAAAAGGGTATGAAAAAATAGAATTTACCATATAATGGGTAGGGATAGGGGAAGGAAAACGTGCTATCATTCTTTATTAATGTAAATATTATGTACATAATTTAAGTGAAAACGGCTTTTGGGAACTATGAACGGATAAACCATATTCTAACTGGAACTATGTCTGGATGGTTATCCAGTATAATGGCTGCTGTTTCGGTATACTCGTTGCCTGCATCTTATCAGTTGACTCCAGCTTTTTCCAATGTTTGTTTTCTGTTAGGTGAACAGGTAGTTACATTTCCCATCGATAGCACTTCACTTGCTGTATTAAATAGCAAAAGAGATTAGATATCATGACATGAGCTTATTAAACAGCCTATCAGAAATAAACTAAAATTTGCTTTGCACCTCATAAATCACTTTGCCTCAATTTTAGACCACAATACTAATTTACTTTAGGCAGAAGATATTTCCGACTTCTTTAAGTTAGCTTAGATATCTTCGACGGAAAGATGCCCCTGAAATAATTAATATCGTCCTCTGTAAGCTGCAAACGTTTTTTAGATTTGCAACCTGTCGGGTGTACATTGTTCGGAAATGACCGATGACTTGATCAAGTAGAAAAGTACTTTTCTGTGCGCTAAACAATATACTAAAATAATGCAGACTACACATGGACATAAATACAGTGATTGTAAAACCAAACACAGGTATGATTTACTGAATAACATACTTTTGGGAGTATTTTCGTAGGTACTTTCTAGCTGAGACTGTGCAGTTGTCCGCCATCTTGGATTTCAAACCACCTGGAGCCTCGTTTTCGTAACCGGAAGTAAAACTTATGAAAGGCGTGTATTTCGAGTGTTTCTAGACGTTTTCCCTTGACATACGCACTCTCTAAAAAATCGCATATCGTATTCATCCAATCAAAATCCAATTGTGGGGCTTTTGAAAGGTAAGAGATGTGCATCAAAATTCCACTGTAGAATTTTTTTATGCTGACCTTCGCGAAGTACACCAAGCCGGTTTGCTTTGCATCGTCATACTTTCCATACAAGAGGACACCAATTCTGAGCCGTTTTCACAGAAAGAAAATCGGTAGATCTTCCCACAATACCGAGGTAGGGTCTTAATAGGAAAATTTTATTGTCGCATTCTTGGGTTGCAATCAATCCCTGGAGATTCAAAAGACAAAGACGCGGCAGCCATGTTGGAGGACGGAACAAAAGACACTAATGAGGAATCATTTGTTATGTCCTCCAACATGGCCGCCGTGACGTCATGTGCAAACCAAGAATAGAGGTAATCGGCTAACGCTGTTGCCACCCAATTCAGATCATGTGATGTAAACAGATGCTACTCTGGGGCATTATTCCTTTTTCATTCTAATCATAATGCTATGATTCTTTGAATGTACAGATTCGTGCGTGTTTACTGTAAATTTTCGTCATTTGCGAGCTTGAAATCCGATTCACGGGCTCAGATGTTATGCTAATTAGCAAAATCTACCGGAAATGACCTCCAATTTTAACCGATGGGTCGCAGTTCAAACCGAGATTGTTTATTTCGGAAAGGCAGCACCTTCTACTCAGTTATTTTAAGACCCTGAGTGTTGGTCCGGCCGGGGTTTGAACCCGCGACCTCCCGCACAACAGAAATAAGATGAAAATAAGATCACCCGCACAACAGACCCGAGCTTAACCACCGAGCTAACCGGGAGGTTATGTATCATAAAACAAATATTGTGACATACTATTTGGTGTAATAGGTGGCTGAACGTTTGACGTATTAATGGTCAGCGCAATCCTGGATGTAATATGCGAAGTAAGGTGTGGTTTCATGCATGACGTCATATGTGATCAATGTGTGACGTAGTGTGTGCCGTCATGCATGACGTAATATGTGATCAATACGTGACGTAATGTGTGACGTAACAAGTACTCACCTCCACATTATTATGATCATTACGATTCCTCCGACGCCGATCAGCACAGAGAGGGTTATCATGGCTCCCACTACTCCAGATATGCCTGCGTATATTTCCATGCGTGCGCCAGTCTTGGGCTGCTCTGGAGCTCCGTATCCGTCTATGCGCCACTTTTTGTATTTCGGGTCGTCCTCACTTTTCTTGTCATCAATTGAACTAGAAAGCAAACAATATAATGGAAAATGAATTTTACAATATTTTACTAATATCAACTTATACATGTATTGTAGCAGCAAAAACCTCAAACCAGATAGCAGATTTCTTATAAGACGAATAACTCTTAACATTACATTTTTTTTAACCATTCAGCCCATTCCCAATCTCCATGCACTTACTGACACAGTATCAACTGGTATCTTATCCTAAGCCTTATAGGCCAAGGTCTGGAGTACCATGGAGAATATAGAGATTACTTAATGGGAAGTGCTGTCGTATGGTTTGTTTATTATATACATACTGAGATTGTTCTCCAATATCAAACAGGTTTTATTTAGGTCTTGTCATTGAACACGTACATTTGTAGCTTTCAGTTTTTTTGTTTTGCATTTCGTATCCGACTCAACGTAGACTAAAATTTATGCTCGATACAATCAAAATGGAAATAAAATCTTACTTTCTAAACTGACATCAGCCTTGAAATAGTTCTCAACATCAATATGAAACTGTCTTTGATTCAACAAATAAAGTTTACAAGTTTACATCGTCAATAGATTAGTATACCTGCTTTTGTCCAAGTTGTTTGCTACGAGTTTTCAGACATCTCCACGGCTTGTAGGTTTTCTCTGCTCACAGAATGTTTACGACTTTTCAAATGTCAAGGGCACCCAACGACGTTTTCGGTTAAAAAGGTTAGCCTAAATCTTTCGGATTTGAAAAAAATTGTCCCTAGAAAATTGTTTTCTGAAATACTGGCTAGAAAATTTGTTTTCAATCCCTAGAAAATTATAGAAGAAAAGAGACTAAAAGGTTTCCCCTAAAATATTCGTGCGTATTCGTCTGATCAATAGAGTAAAAGCTTTCTCCTAAAATATTCGTACGTTTTCGTCTGATCAATAGAGTCAGAACGATCCGGAAAAGGCATTGGTTGGAATGGGAAAAAAAACTTACTATCACAAATCATTTAGTGAGGCGGCCACCTAAAGTTTTCGAGAACACATTTTCATTCTCTAAGAAATTGTGACATCTAAAATCCGAAAGAATAAACCTTTAGCAAATGGAGGTCACCTAAAAGAATTGCCTAAGGGAAAAAAGAATCCCTAAAAAAATCGTACCTCCACAAAACTTTGCAACATGAAGTTACTTGGGCTAGAAAATTCTTGTTTCTGTTCTAGACTACTAACAAATTCGTAGGCCGGGAATATTTTGCCATAGTATTTTCGGTTGACGCGATTTCCACCTAGAAGATCCGAACAGCTAATAGCTTTCTAGAATACGTCAAAAGACATAGTAGGCGCCTTAAAATGGCTAGATGAGCTGCATACAACTGGTTTCAAACGAATTTCAAAAAGTACTCGTTGGGTGCCCTTGAAATGTCGATGGTCACTCCACGAAGGATTGAAAGCTCGTAATCTTCGCCGTATTTTCTTTGGACACTAAGAATGATTTCACATAGATTATCTCAATATCTGTTGAGTTCTTTCGGTAGAATTTCGCTTCTTCTTTGTCGCTTTAAGTCACTTTACGTCTGTTTCTCTAAGTTTTTGCTCTTGCGATTTTGTTTTCTTGGTCGATAATATACTCGCTGTTTACAGATCAATATTACATTATTTAAAGAAAAGTCAAAACTCCAACTTTCGTAGTGAATGAAAGTGGCGCCTCCGATCTCAAGTCCAGTTTGAAAATTCCGATATGTTTTGGCAGGTGTTTTCTGATTGGATGAAACGCTTTTCGCACGTGTGAAAAATTCGTTTCGCGATTCTGATTGGCTAAGGAAAATTGTGAAGTGGGTTTTCGCATGAATGATTCCATTCGTAAATCTCAGTATGTATGTGATAATCCTACCTTCTTAACTCCTCATGGGTCATCTCTAACTGTTATCTTGTTCTCTTATAAATCCTATGCCTTATAGGCCAAGGTCTAGAGTACCATGGTGAATTCCTACCTTCTTAACTCCTCATGGGTCATCTCTAACTGTTATCTTGTTCTCTTATCCTATGCCTTATAGGCCAAGGTCTATAGTAGTATGGTGAATTGCTACCTTTTTAACTCCTCATGGGTCATCTCTAACTGTTATCTTGTTCTCTTATCCTATGCCTTATAGGCCAAGGTCTATAGTAGTATGGTGAATTGCTACCTTTTTAACTCCTCATAGGTCATCTCTGACTTGTTCTTGACGGCGTTAAATGTCACAAGGGATCTGTTGGAAGATTAATCTTTAAGATCGATAGGAGCATGGGTTAGTGATATTCCCCTGAATACCCTACATAATTTGTGACATTCAAATCACATGTCAATATCTTGCCGTACAACTGTATTCCAGAAAATCCCAAAACATTAAATACAGGCCGCCTGGTTTCAACATTGCGCGCGCAGGTGCGCGACGTGCCTGAAAAAGTGCTGGTTAGGGTGCGAGGGAAACCGGAAGTCAGCCAATGTTTGCTGTCATCCTATAAAGTGCTGGTTAGGGCGCGAGGGAAACCGGAAGTCAGCCAATGTTTGCTGTCATCCTATAAAGTGCTGGTAAGGGCGCGAGGGAAACCGGAAGTCAGCCAATGTTTGCTGTCATCCTATAAAGTTCTGGTTAGGGCGCGAGGGAAACCGGAAGTCAGCCAATGTTTGCTGTCATCCTATAAAGTGCTGGTTAGGGCGCGAGGAAAACCGAAAGTCAGCCAATGTTTGCTGTCATCCTATAAAGTGCTGGTTAGGGCGCGAGAGAAACCGGAAGTCAGCCAATGTTTGCTGTCATCCTATAAAGTGCTGGTTAGGGCGCGAGGGAAACCGGAAGTCAGCCAATGTTTGCTGTCATCCTATATCTATTGTACTCCGCTATTGGATCTACGGCGGAAAAGAAACTAATGAATTTCATTCAAGTGGGAAGAGGTTTCAAGATGAGGAAGACGTCGGGCCGGACAGAATAAGAAAAGTCACACGGTGACGACAGCAAAAGAAAAGCCATGCGGATGTTGTTTACGAAAAAGCTCGTTCCCGCTCGATCGTGCATTTATGGAATAATTTTGCACGCGCTGAACTCAACTCTGTTAGCCAATGAAGTCGCACGTTCTTAGGATGCTCCGCTAGTTAAGTTTATATTAGAAATATTAATAGATTGAATGTGATTGATATAATGCATGTACGCATTACTAACGGACAAGAAGGCTTATCCAGTTGTACACCGCATGGTAAAACGACCGATAATAACGGAGACTCAGGGGAGGAGATTGTTCAAATATAGTTTTGGTGAAGTTTCCGAGGGCTTAAATGTTTTTGTAGTAAATAATTTTCAAACTTAGTAAACTCACAGTGCATTACAAATTAAGAAAAAATAAACCTGCTAAACTAAAAGTATTAGGCTAATATTTAAAGTAGTTTTGTTGTTTTTAACGAAAAACGTTTTACAGACGTACCTAAAATTAGAAAAAAAGGTGATTGTTATTTGCTTTCTTTCAGGGACGCGGGACGTGTGCGCTCTGGATCACACGCAGGCGCATGACGTTTTGCCGCGGCGTGATTTAGGTGAAACTTACGCGTTTCCCGTCCCAGGCCTCACTGACTTGATGAATACTGTTCCACCACCAGTGAGCTCGCCAAGATCCCTGGTAACCAATTGAGATGCAAAGTTCACATAATGTGTACATATTTATTTTATTTTTATTCTGTTTTACCACTCGAAGGTGGACGGAGAACTTCAACAGGCTTAAAGCCCCTCTATGGAGGTCTCCGAGGGCCTACGATTTATCGTCCTTATCCGAGAAGACGTGAAGGTCTAACCATTTGCAGTTCGATCACAAAGGCAGCACCTTCTACTCAGTTATTTTAAGACCCTGAGTGTTGGTCCGGCCGGGGTTTGAACCCGCGACCTCCCGCACAACAGACCGGAGCTTAAATCTGAACTCGTCTGACACCAGAATGAACATTTTTAATTTGTGATTTTCAACTTTCCAGTGACAAAATCGACATCAGTGACTGATAGATTCGGTAAACGGGAATTTTATTTCACGGGCTTAAAGTGCAGAAAATTTATCTGTGCAATAACATATCTCATTAGCAGAAAATCGTAAAATCAAACTGAATGTAACATCAAAAGAATAAGAGAAACTGGAATAAATTAGGTTGTGCAGAGTAGAATAGCAGACTAATTCTCTGGCCTGAGTTCCTCGAAGCACGATTAGTGTTAATCCTGGATTAAATTCTAATCAAGGATTTAGTTTATCTTAATTGATAAAAGGTGCATGACTTGCTCTATTCTAGGATTACAAGTAGTAAGGTACTACTCATTTCTCATCAAACAATAAGTCTTTAATCCCAAATCAGTAATCCACGAGTTATCAAACTAAAGATTACCCTTAATCCTGAATTAGCTTAATCGGGATTTGTGGAAATGGACCCTGGACTATTTTTTATCAACATTTATTTTTTATCAACATGAGAGGGTAAACGCCTATACAAAAGAACAGCCACCCTAAAAATGTAATCTTTGAAGCTTGATTGACCTGTCAGAGCTGGAGTTAATTGCCATGAATAGTGCGGTTTTCGATTTGTTTTGGTTTTGCGTTTGCTAAACTTTTCGCGCGGCGGCGGCCATGTTGAGTCCCAGGGGAATAAAAATATTTGTTCTCTCCCGTCTAACGTCGTTCTGAAACTGCTCAGTGCGAGGCAACAAGCGGGAAATGTATTGTTTGTAGTCAACATGGCCGGAGCGTGATAATAGTGATTTGGATTTGCGTTACTTTTCCTCGTGATTGGTTCAAGTAAAACCAATCACTGCACAATTACTTCAGTTTGTGATTGGTTCAAGTAAAACCAATCACGAATTACTTCAGTTTGTGATTGGTTTAAGTAAAACCAATCACGAATTACTTCAGTTTGTGATTGGTTGTGATTGGTTCAAGTAAAACCAATCACGAATTACTTCAGTTTGTGATTGGCTCGTTGCGTTTGTTCTTGCTGCCGTGACTGGCTTTGTAAGTAGTTTTGTTTTGGCTTTACGACATATCGTAAACTGCTTTAATGGCTTTAAGATTATATTAAAGGTTTTGTTTAAGTCCGATTTTGAAATAACTCACGACTACAAAATGTTAGCGTTCTCTATCATATTTTATCTATTCCTTATTTATTTTCACGAAATTCTGCAATGGTAACTGCTTCCCGCTATTTTTTATATATTGAACATCGTGCAAAATAGATAAATAAGTCAGCTTTAATAAATCACACTTACTGTCGAAACTCCTTAAAGTTTTGAAGAATGAAGTCCTGCCCGAAACCGGATTGTAAGACAATGCTCCGAGAATGCTGAAGCACAAAGATCTGTGAGATCAAAAACATGTATATGTTGTGGTTGGAAATTTTTTTGGGTTAATTTTTTTTAAACTAGTTCAAAAAATTGAAACCAGTTCAAAAAATTTAAACCAGTTCAAAAATTTTACACCAGTTCAAATTTTGAAAACTGGTTTATCTTTCCAAAAGAAAAAAAAAATCTACCCACCCCTCCCCTGCAAAAAAAAAGCCAACCTATTCCATTCCCTTTTTACCCTTGCCCCCCTACTTACTTACCTTATTGTACCACTTACTTGCCACTTTCCTCACTCACTAACCCTGTCCGATCGGGCTTAACTTCAGCTACTCGATGATCCACTCGCCTAACGCAATGCGCCACAGAAGCAATCGTTGATTTGAACACGACCGTATATTCTATAAGTGCTAGTCGTTCAAGCCAGTCCCTCTCATTATGCTAATTTGTTTCCAGTCTCTTAAATTTATACGCGAATGCGCACCGGATTCTTCAAAGATGGCCGATGAACCGTGCGTAAGTAAAGAGGCCTTCTATGATGCCATAAACGACTTATAATCCAAACAAACAAAAAAAATTAAAAACACCCTAACCGTCAACAACGGGTGCTCACTAATTTAGGGTGTTTAGAGCTATAGTCACTACACTTAGAACTAGATCACTGAACAACTCAGAATAATAATGCTTCTTCAATGGTCCCGTGAACTAATACAAACCCTACCCCTACATTTAAAAATACCCTAACCGTCAACAACGGATGCTCACTAATTTAGGGTGTTTAGAGCTATAGTCACTACACTTAGAACTAGATCACTGAACAACTCAGAATAATAATGCTTCTTCAATGGTCCCGTGAACTAATACAAACCCTACCCCTACATTTAAGAATACCCTAACCGTCAACAACGGATGCTCACTCATTTAGGGTGTTTAGAGCTAGTCACTAATAATTTTGGGTCGCCTCGCAGCTAGGGTTTGGCACAAGTTGCTCGGCAACTTTTCGGCAACTTTTAAGATTTTCGGCAACTTTTAAGATTTTCGGCAACTTTTTGGATTTTAGGCAACTTTTTAGATTTTCGGCAACTTCGGACTTTTTCAACCAAAAAGATGTGTATTTTTTACTTTTTGGGTACATTTATTAGTTTTCGATAGATAATTTTACCTCAATTGTTCTAAAAAACACACATGGTTGACCTTACGACCCGACTCAGGGCGCTACACCGCCAGTCAGCCACAGGGTACCCATTTCTGTATATGTGTGCTTGTCAACAAGGTCAGCGGTATCACATGGCACGTTTTTCAAGATGGCGGACGTGAGTGATTCCAACTCTGCAGATGAGTCTGCAGATGAGGGTCCAAGTAATCCAATCGCGGAAGCTAAAAGGCTGGGGGCAAATCTCTCTACTCCAAAGAAAGCTAAAATAGCTAGAGAAAGAAAAATTCAAATCAATCCAGCCGGTAAAAGTCGCTCTGAGCGTGGGGAAAATGACCCAAAGTTGAGTTCGTGGCAACGTGTTCAAGAACATAAGGATGAATACCTCACAGCAGTTAGCGGAAAGCTAAGATGTGAGGCTTGCAAGGAGACTATCAGTAAGAAATCTAGTACTGTCAAGAAACACATCCAATCCGCCAAGCATGTCAAGGCAAAGAAGGCTGTCTTGGACAGCAAGAAAAAGACCAGTCAGTACTAGATTTGATCAGAAGGAATGATCAAGCAAAGCATCCCAAAGGTGAAACACTGCCTCTTGATATGCGTCTGTATCGCTTTGAATTGATCGAATGCTTTTTAGCAGCTGGAATTCCTTTATCTAAAATTGACTGTCTACCCTCGTTTCTTGAAAAGTATGGGCATAGGCTTACGTCGGACAGTCACCTAAGAGAGTTAGTGCCTTCCGTTCTTGCAAAAGAAAAAGAGACGCTGAAATCAGAACTATCTCAAGTGAAGGCCGTTTCGACCATCTTTGACGGCAGCACTCGTTTAGGTGAAGCTTTAGCTATCGTCGTGCGCTTTGTAGACAGTCATTGGAATGTCCAACAAAGGCTTGTCAGACTTCAAGTATTAGCAAAAAGCTTAAAGGCTAACGAGCTAGCCCAATGCTTGATACAAGCCCTGGCCGTTGATTTCTCGATCCAGCCCGGAGCTCTATTAGCGGCAATGAAGGACGGTGCGTCTGTGAACAAGGCAGCACTGCAACAAGTCAAGTTCTTTTTCCCACAGCTGCTGGATGTTACTTGCTTCTCACATACAATCGATAATGTGGGCAAGCACTTCGAGTTCCGTGTTCTGGACACATTCGCTCAATACTGGGTGAGCATGTTCTCGTACAGTGCAGCCGTGCGCCTTGCCTGGAAGACCAAGACTGGCACTGCTATGCGTACCTATAGCCCGACACGATGGTGGAGCAAATGGGAGATGATGAAACAGGTACTGGATTATTTTGGTGACGTGGAGCCATTCCTCAGGGAGAATGATCAGCTTGTTCCTGCAACTAGAGTTCACTTATTGGAGATTTTCAACTCTCCTGCTGACTCTAAAGATCTTGAACTTGAACTAGCTGCTTTTGTTGACGGAGGAAATCACTTTGTCTCAGCTACGTACTATTTGGAAGGGGATGGGCCCCTTGTTTTCAGTTGCTACGAGCGGTTAGCCACAGTGTCCCATTCAGTAGCCTTGGCCAACTGCCCTAATGTTGAAGGAGTTGCTCGCCGCCAGGCAAATGGAAACGTGCCTGTTTTCAACCAGTTAGTAGCCAGGGCCAAAGCCTGTATCAATCCTGGTTTGCAGTTCTATCAGCGAAAGTTCAGTCAAGAATTTTATGATAATGTCCGTGCCTTTCGTAGTGCCAGATTGTGTTGTCCAGTACAGATTCAGCAGCTTCACCCTACAGTTGCTTCTGTGGAAGAGTTAAGGAAGTTTTCCTTCCTTGATGATGACGATATAATACGAGGGCTCACCGCCGAACTCCCCCGGTACATGGCCATTGCAGATGGCACAGCTTTAGAGACCGAGGAAGAGAAGCTACTTTGGTGGTCAAGAAACGAAGCAACCTTGCCCAACTGGTCCTCAGCAGTAAAGAAAGTACTTCTAGTGCAACCGAGCTCTGCCTCTGCTGAAAGAGTGTTCAGCTTAATGAAGAATTTCTTTGGGAACCAACAAGATGCCGCCCTAGAGGAGACAGTTGAAGCTTCGGTGATGCTCCGCTACAACCAAAACCAGAGGAGGAAGGACGTCGTACTTTGAATGGTTGTTTCATGACTGATCGCATAGTATAAACAATAGGAAGTGACAACCTGATTTGGAACCTTCTTTATTAGCATAACAGTTATCATCGCTTTTGTTAGAGAACTTGTAAATATTAGTTTATACGTCAGAACCCCGGTTTTCACATGTCACAAAATGTGAGCACGTCAATTATGAATACGATCTCAGGGAGTGAACGTATTTTCCTGCAGTCAGCACGAAAGTAATCTTAAGAAGAAAAAAAACGCTTTTCGAGTTTGAAATAGCTTTGAAATAAAGTTTGATAAGAAACAAGGCAAGAATGTGTGAAATTTCAATATTTTTAACCTAAAAACAAGTTAAAAAAGCTTAAATATCTTGGCAACTTTTCGGCAACTTTTTGAAAAAAGTAGCAACTTTTCGGCAACTTTTGAGCACTTTTATCGGCAACTTTTGAGCAAATTATCGGCAACTTGTGCCAAACCCTACTCGCAGCGCCCGTAAGATTTGCTCCAATTTGCTACTACCTTCACCGACAAACAATAGAACAAACATTGATAGAACGAAGCAAACAATAACATCTAGTAGTCACTAATTTAGGATCCCAAATCCAGCATTTAAAATAACCCTAACATCAGTTAACATAACTTCCCTTTTAGAATGTTAAAAAATAAACTGGTTTTAAAATTTTGAACTGGTGTAAAAAAAATTGAACTAGTGTAAAAAATTTGAACTGGTGTAAAAAAAATTGAACTAGTGTAAAAATTTTGAACCGGTTAAAAAAATTTGAACTGGTTTAAAAAAAATTTGAACCAAACAAAATTTGAACCACAACATATATATATATTAGATTTAATAGTACACGGCGGTAGAAATTGATCTAACAAAGCATCGTTCTGTGATAATAATATGATATATCTGTGATAATAATATGATATATATCTGTGATAATAATATATTACGTAGGAGGTAAGCGTGGTTTTCACCAGCAACATAAGCACAAACAACTCAACAATGCATTGATCATTAGCGGCGTTTATTCTTATCTCACACTAGCGAGCAGAACAAGTACCGCTTATCAGATAAGTATGGCACTGCGTCTGCGTACGTTACTTGTGCTCAGGATGTGGCACGACCAGCTGTGAACCGATTGACCTCGCTTTCATAATCTCGACTCCAGGGCTACGTGGTGAACTGAGGTGGAGTGGGGGTATGCATTAAGTCTATTTAACTGTTTCGATTTCCTAGCTGTTTTCCTCCTTAATGCATCAGTCAATTCCAGCGGTGCTCACCCCCTTCCGGAACATGGTGGGGCATTTGCACATTTTGAAATCCCGGAAGTGGGGCCTTTGTAATTTTATATCGGCCCCATCTTGTATTAATAGGCGAAGGCGCGTGATTTTCAAGCATTTCAAGTGTTCTCCCACATCCCAAGTGCTTTATTTCGCCAGTAAACACATTGAAATGTGTGGTTTATTGCTTTTATGATATAACTACGACACAACGCACGCAGGCGTGCCGATTTCCGATGTGCCGATGCGTTTCCGATGTGCCGATGTGTTTATCAGCACAATATATAGACCATAGATTTTTGAGTCCATAGACCATAGATCAGAGCGCTCGTACTGGGTTATATTAAAATTATTATAGATGTGCCCGAGGGTTGGGGCAATTGCCTTATTTCTTTGGCCCAACCGTGGGCCATTTGAACACTTGTTTGTCCCCACCGTAGAGAACTTTTGTTTTTTTGTTTTTTAATGTCTAATGCCTGGGAGTTGGCCCGGGTTGGGGGGGAGGGGAGGAGCACAGTTGGAATTGACTGGTGCATAACGATTTTGTGACGGCTTTTTTCAATACTCACGTCCATAACTGCATTTGGGTCGGACGACTTTGACGGTGATCCTTTGTCGGTAGCCTGGATCGAGAGTTCGAACTTCCGGTTCTCCTTGTCAGCAAATGAGTTGGCTGTCTTCACGGAACCGGAAGTAGTCTCGATGTAGAACAGGCTCTCTTTGTTGCCAGAGACAATACTATAGGTGACTTGCCCGTTAGTGCCGCTATCTGGATCTGTTGCCTGGATCGAGATAATATATGTTTGAAAGAGTCAAAAACGTTTAACATAAGAGTATAATCTTTTTGTTTGCGAATCGTACTTTGTGTTCTCGGCTTCGGCTCGGGTCCGTATGTCCCAATAGCATACAGCCACTTCAGTATTTTATACAGTATTTTCAGGAAACAAACGGCTTGGAAAGAGATACGAGGAAGTTCCCATTGAGATGAACATTTTGTCACTTCGTCTGAAACGTTTGTCATAGTAGTATAGTCGGAGTCAGTTAAATACCACTTTTTCTTGTACAACAAAACTCAAAAGGTTGTGAATGTTATGGACGCCTTGTTTTCTTGCACAAGGGGCGTCATAAAGCGAATTCAGAAATCCACTTCATGACGCCCCTTATGCAAGAAAAAAGGCGGCCATACCATTCACAATCTTTTGAGTTTTGTTGCACAAGAAAAAGTTGTATTTAACTGACTCCGACTATACTACTAGGGGTAACTAAGGGTCATTCAAAGTGTCACTAGATATTCTTGTACGTAAAATCCAACTTGATAATCCTATTAGAGATATGATTACATATAGTTATATCGACATCGATTGCTTGTACGTAAAATCCAACTTGATAATCCTATTAGAGATATAATTACATATAGTTATATCGCCGCAACAGCCTTACACATAAAATCCAAATTGGAGTATCTGTTAAAGCTATCCTAACACATAGTTATATCGAAGGGAGAATGGTGAGACCACGTAGTGAACCACTTCCACGGAGTCTAGCTCGAGAGGCAGGTGCTATTCTAGAGGAGAGAGATGGAATGCTCGAGGGGATGGAGATAGGTCGCCGTACTATTCGATGGCGCTTCTTCCAAGGTGTGGCAGGAGATTTGACTCCTAGGATCATGGAAAAGTTAGTTGCAAATGTAACCACCAGCTTTTACCTGCGCTACAGCTACACCTATCGCATTCGGAATGTCAATGACGGACGCGTGATTCTATTCTCCAAGACTGTCCCAGGTTCTCCCTGGGTGAACATCCTAGAAGATGCAGAAGAGTGGATCAATAGCAAGGAGACAGCTCGTTTGAATCCCGACAACATTAATCGACCAAATACCCAATGGGCCTTCATTCGTTGGATCTACGTGGATGTCAAAGTCGTGATCGATCGTCAGCTTTTGTTGGGAACAGGTCCACTGCCCCAATGGCTTCGCCTTAAGAAAGGAATGCTTGCCCTTGATCGATATGGCGACAACCTATGTCTTTGGCGCTGCCTTGCCATGCATGAAGGAGCAAGAGTAGATAGGTGTTGCGTCAAAGCTCGAAAACTTGCCCAGAACTTCTATCGCCTGACAGCACCCACACAAGACGTTCCCAGAACTTCCTTAGACCAGCTGGAGGAAGTCGAGTTGCACTTTGGAATCGGTATTCGGGTGTACGAACCTACGGAGGATGGCGCTTGGCATCTGACGCGACATGCACCCCACTACAAGCATACGATGACGATTGGGCTGTATGAAGAACATGCCTTCTACATCAAGAACATCGACAAGATAGGGAGTGTCTACGTATGCAACGATTGTAAGCAACGGTTCACAAAAGCCTCGAACCTTCACCGCCATGCAGATCGTTGCAGGCGTGGCGAAACAAAGATCGTTTGCCCCGGAAAAGTAATCACAGTACCCCAGTCGGCATACGAAAAAGCCTTCTGGCCAGAGAGCACAGCCAGCAAAGTCGCTTTATGCTGGTTGGAACGCGAAACCAAAAGGATTGGACAACACATTCATCATGCAGCTTGTGGGCATGGTGGAGAGCATTGGATAGAAGGAGCGCCGGTCGACGGCTACGAACCTATTTCGAAAACCATCTTTCAATTTCATGGATGCTATTTCCATGGCTGCCCGAAATGCTTCCCTAGGGAAAGGAGGCTCTATCTCAAGACCTGTGAAAGAACGGCAAAGCTACAAGGAGCTGGTTATACAGTAGTGGAAGCTTGGGGTTGCTCTACAAAGAAGAAAAACAAACCGGTCCCCACACCAACACAAACTGTCTACCCACACTTCATAGTTTACGATTTCGAAGCCTATCTCGATACAACGAAAGGAAGACAACCAACAGACCACCTGACCATCGAAAACGTCCATGTCCCAATATCAGTATCAATTGCCGACACATACAATCGAAAGTCAACCCACCTCTGTCGACGCAATCCAAAAGAACTCATCGAAGCCTTCGTCGAAGAACTCCAGCGAAGAGCGAAAGCGATCCAAGAAGTCATTGCAGAACAGTTCTGCCCCAAGACACCTGAATTCTCTTTTGACACCCTACCAAAGAAACAACAAGCGAAGATCGACGAATGGATCCACCAAGTTCCAGTAGTGGGATTCAACTCTGGCAGGTACGATCTCAATCTGATCAGGGAGCACTTCGTAGGAATCATTGCTGACACCTGTTCAAAGATCCTGGTAGCAAAGAAAGCCAATTCCACTATGTTCCTATTGACCCCAGATTTCCGTTTCCTTGATGTGATCAACTACCTTGGACCTGGAACTTCTTATGAACGTTGGATCAAGGCATATGGATGCGAATCGCAAAAGAGTTTCTTCCCATATGAGTGGTTCGATTCTCCAGACAAGTTGGATCACATTGGATTACCAGACTATCCAGAGTGGGGTTCGAAGTTGAAAAGAGAACATCTACTATCTATGTCAGAGTTCGAAGACTGTGAGTGCACCTTTCTCGACAAAGGAATGGAAACCTTTGCAGACTGGCTACGATACTACAACGACCTAGATGTAGTTCCATTCCTAGAGGCACTCGAAAAGATGCGAGATTTCTATCACGAGAAAGGAGTAGACATGCTGAAAGACGCAGTGTCCATTCCAGGAGTCTCACTACAGTTCCTACTTCGAGGTAGTGTAGAAAGGGGAGCTGAGATGTACGCTCCAAGTAAGGAAGCCTACCGCATGCTGAAAGACGCTGTCGTGGGAGGTCCAAGCATAGTGTTCACCAGACTCCACGAAGCAGGAGTGACTAAGATTCGTAGTCATCAGGGAGGAACTAAGACTTGTCGTAAGATTCTTGGATACGATGCCAACGCCCTATATCTTTCTACCATGGAATTCGAAATGCCTTGTGGAAAAGAAAAGGTTGTGCACTATGACGATCCAGGTCCAGCCACCGAAGGATTCGTTGAATGTCTACTTGGTGGAACGTGGTTTGGATATGCAGAAGTAGACATCGAGATACCAAAGAAATTGTGGAAGGAATTTGAGGAGATGCCACCCTTCTTCTACAACAAGAAAATCCCCAAAGAAGCAATCCCTCCAGAAATGTTGGCCTACCTCACAAAGACAGGTAGAAAGCTCAGTGAGGAAAAGAAGCTAGTTGGGAGTCTCTCTGGAAAGAAGTTGCTACTCTATGCTCCTCTTCTACTTTGGTATGTAGATCATGGCGCAGTGATCACTGCTGTCTACCGCACGATAGACTACGAACCCAAAGAAATCTTCGGATGGTTCGTGGACCAAGTCACTGAGGCACGTCGTATGGGAGATGAAGATAAAGGTGAGGCTTTGCTGGCAGATGTGTTCAAGCTGCTAGGAAACAGCGCCTATGGAAAGTTGCTCGAAGACTTGGGACGCCAAACAAAGGTCACCTATACAAAAGATGAGAAGGTTGTGGACAAAGCATTGCGAAGTGTTTGGTTCGAAGACCTGGAAGAGATTGGTGATGCATATGAACTCGAGAGCCGAAAGGACCAGATCCAAATCAAACGCCCTTTCCAAGTAGGTATCGCTGTGTACCAGCTCGCAAAGCTGCGTATGCTTGAGTTCTACTATGACTTCATCGACAAGTACATCGATCGCAATGATTTCGAATATATACAGATGGACACAGACAGTGCCTACATTGCCATCTCGGGAAATAGCCTCGATGAGGTTGTAAGACCGGAACTGCGAGAAGATTTCGAAGCCGAAAGGAATGAATGGCTAGCTTGGGACGAATGGAGCAGTCGTACACCAGGACTCTTCAAACTCGAATTCGAAGGACATCGCGCCATTGCCCTATGCTCGAAAGCCTACTACGTCGATACAGGTGGCAGCAAGAAGTATTCCGCTAAAGGTATGTCTAGACGGCACAACGACATTTCGTGGGAACGATTCAAAGCAGCCCTCCAGGGTAGTATCGACATGGCGGAAAACCGAGGCTTCCGACTATCGCCAGAAGGCATAGCAACCTACGAACAACGGAAGCTTGGGCTATCGGCTTACTACGACAAAAGACGCGTTCTTCCCGATGGAATCCACACCGAGCCAATAGAGTACGCTGTTTAGCGTCTAGGTACAAACAGAATTCCTTTTGGTGGTAGTTCTGTATCCCTAGGAACGACTTGTAGCTCTTCACGAACGAATCCACGTTTGGGTGCATCCTTCTCCTTCGCAAGGTAGTACAGCACAGGCTGTCCCGAAGATACTACACTTCGTGAAATGGTGTATATTTGCAAACTCCACACAGGATCAGTAGCTCTACGTTTTTCACCTCCTTCCAATTCTCCTGGTGCATAAAGATATCGAACTAGAACGTCGAATGGTAGACGCTCTTCTCTCAATCCAACCGTGCGCGAATATGTAGGAGTCTTCAGATCTACTTGTTGCGCCACTACAGAATTCGAAGGCTCTTTACCAGTCAACCGAGTCACCTCACTGTTCATGGCTTTGATAACCATTGGTAAACGAATTACCCATTCTCTACTACGCTCATCTGATCCTTCCGAAGTAAGCACCATCTCTTGTGCATATTGATATCCAAACAATCTCTCAGCTAGAGTCCTATTTGCTCTTTCAACAAAACTTTGCGCTCTATGATTACCAGCCTCACCTCGTTGAACTTTCGTACCATGTAGTTCTAGCGTTTCAGACATACGTCCCATGAATTCTCTACCAGGATCTACTTGCAAAGTCTTTGGCCATTCTAGTGGACTACGTTTATAGATTCGTTCGAATGCCGCAGCAACTTCACCACTATCTTTAGATGCCAAAGGTTCGGCTTCTTTGTATCGAGAAGCTACGTCGATTACTACCAATGCGTACTTGTATAGCTTCCGTCCACGCCCAGGTCGATCGTGTGGTAGAAATATCAAATCAGCTTGGTGGACTTCATTTGGTTTCGATACAGTCCAATGCGGTCGTGGAATGTGTTTTGGTGGTGGTAGATATATTTGCCACATAGATTGCTTTTCCAACCAACTCCTAGCTACGTCTTCTGATGCTTTCGCTGCTACCGATAGCTTGCCAATTGCAGAGTGACCTTTCCAATAGCCCATAGGACCATAGAAGATATTCGCAAGTTTAGAATCCATCATACATCTATACATTCTAACCTTCAACAGATGAAAAAAAAAAGGAAGAATGAAGAAAGTCGTTGCGTGACCCTCTTCATTCTTCCTTTTTTTTTTTAGTAGTAGCTTAGTAGTAGCTTAAGTAGCTTACTAGTAGCTTAGGTAACTTACTAGTAGCTTACTAGTAGCTTAGGGCAACTCACCAGTAGCTTAGGGTAACTTACTAGTAGCTTAGGGCAACTCACCAGTAGCTTAGGGTAACTTACTAGTAGCTTAGGTAACTTACTAGTAGCTTAGGTAACTTACTAGTAGCTAGTAGTAGTATCTATATCCATTTACTAATAGCGTATCCAACACCTAGCATTCCACCACCAACGTAGAGCAACTCGCCAGTCTTCTGATTGTTTGAGGGTTTGTAGTAGTCAGATAAGCGGGGTTCTTTCATCTCTTTGAGCCGTTTTAGCTCCTTACGTAACTTATCGGATCGCACTAAGGCTTCGTTGGTATCTCTTTGATCGTTGTGTGCTTTGCGTTCAAGACCTTCCTGCTCTTGTGCATAGTCATATAAGCTTTGACGTTTGATTCTATACGCTGCCATTGCGCGGTCTAGTTTTTCGATGGCCCTATCGTGTCTCTCTCGTTCTGCATCTACATCACCAGCCTTTCCAAGCATTCTAGCTAGTATGCCACCACCAGTAAATGCCGTTGCATTCAATATAGCCCCGAGAAAGGCCATTCCAATTGCTGTCGCCATTATGGTATGATCTTTTGTTTCTCAAGATTTAGGTTTGGGCTTTTCTTTCTTTCTCAAGTTGTTTCTCAAGATATTCCTTTGCGTATAAGCTACCAACTATCACGGCAGTCCACTTTGCGTAATTCACTATGGAAGAAGAAGGATCGCTAAGCATAGATTCCTTGGTAGTCTTTTTTACGATCCACCCAATACCAGCAGCGAGTCCAACGATTTTGACTGCATCGGTTGCCGTCTTCGTCAATTCCTTCTCCATCTAGATATATACTACTATGATCTCGAGTCTTTAAGTGTTACTCCATGTCTAGTGCCGTTGGCTTTGCCGGAGCTGCAGGTTGTGTCGTGCTAACGGTGGCAACACGCTTATTACCATCTACATACTTCTTGTACGCAAAGTACGTGCCAAACAATGTAGCGCCAGTACCAATGACTGCGAGGATAGTCAGGCTTTCGAACCGACCTTTCTCTACGTCGACTTCTTTACATGATTCGCTTTCGCGCATCAACTCTCTCTTTTGAGCTTCTTTAGCGAGTTTGTTGCTTAACGCTAGGGCTTTTCCAGCTGCGACGCGCTTTGGGTTTTTTATCTTAGTTGGTGCAGTCGTCGGAGGATTCGCAGTTATCTGGTCCGCTTCTTCCATCTTGATTCGGTATAGTAGATATATGTGAAGGTTCAACAGTTGTACCAGGAATGACTACGTGACCGGATATGTGGAATAGGACGCTAGCTAGAGCTACAAGGCGACCTGCTTTGAGCGATAGTAGACCAGTCGCAGCACTGATTTCGTTGCGGACTAGAGGGTCTTCTTGTAGGTCCTTGATCAGGGCTTCTTGAGAATCTATTGGTACTAGGTAGGCAACTAGGCGGGTAGCTAGACGCGTCACACCGTCGACTAAGCCTTTCGTTACTTGCTGAGCTAGGACGGCCTGATACCTCCTATACAACTTGTTTACCTCTTTCTCGGGAAGCCTAGAGATGTCCCCTAGGGAAAAGTTCTTACCTAAGTATTCTTTCGTTACGCCTGTTGCAGCTAAGATCGAAAGTGATTCGCGATTGTCTGACGTAACGTCTAGATCGGTTGGTGGTGGGCCTGTTACGTCCT
This sequence comes from Actinernus sp. WN-2022, assembly GCA_030867875.1. Classification (NCBI taxonomy): domain Eukaryota; kingdom Metazoa; phylum Cnidaria; class Anthozoa; order Actiniaria; family Actinernidae; genus Actinernus; species Actinernus sp. WN-2022. The sequence goes on along the minus strand of JAOWCC010001370.1, from coordinate 61,323 downwards.
CACCGAATATCTCGAGTATTTCCTTATCAGTCATAATATGTTATAGATGCTGGGAGCTCTAACACTACCTCGAAAGGATGGCGGAGACAGAAGCACATGCGAGCGAACTTATGGGATCCAAGTATCATTCGTAACTCTTTGCATTCTTGCGAGCCTCCATAATCCTCAAATATCCTTTTGCCATCTACAGCCGATGCTGTATGGAACGCTACTACTATAGCTACGTTCTCACGGAAGGGTTTACATATGCTCGTTAGTTGTTGGGACAGCACCCAAACGGAAATCCCTATATGTCGTGCAGAAAAGGCTAAGTCCACTAGCTTGTCAGTTCGTTTCTTTACGTCCTTCGATGAGGCGCAATCGTCAAGAATCAATAGAGTATTGGTACCTGACCAAAATGTTGCGCAAATACTCAAAGTAGCATCGATGGCATCCTGCGGTGGTGATATGACGAAGAAACGAGGATCTCGATTTGCAAATCCACGATAAGTTTTGTTGTGGGCATACGTAGGACAAATCAGTACTATGTAATCGAACTTACCACGAAACGATCCACGAAGTTGTTCTATGAGAAACGCAGTCTTCCCACAATTCGTCGGACCTACTATGAGTGCGTTGAAAGGTATGTGCTCTACGAGAGAATCCATCAGTATAATATACTTTGCAGAGATCTGTTCAATATCGTGACCTGAGCATCCGCAAGGACATAGATGTGCATTTTCACATTTCCACTTCCCTTTGCAGTTCTATGTATGCGAATGTCGATGTCCTTTCCACTGCCGGTTTGTGCCAAGCCATCACCATGAACGGTGGAATCTTTTGCTGTGCGACAATCGATTAGGATAGAGAATCTATTTTCAAAGAACTTCTTTGGAGTCATGGAAGTATTGGGTGTACCAAACCAGCCTTTTGCAGCCTCCCAGAAATCTAGGGGAAGCATGCCGCTTGGAAAGAGTCTGTTGGGAATCCCATTGACATCTACTTCTACCTTCAATATATCTGGATTCGAGAATGCTTCACTATCTCGCGTGCCAATGGTAGGTGGATCTATGAATAGTAGAAGCAGTCCAGCAAAGGATCGTCGTGGAACATTGATGTTTTGAGATATCAAAGTATCGGACGTTTTAGCGATATCTACTGTTTTGAAGTGAACAGCGTAGTTGTATAGGAATGCAGCACCTATTTCATATTTGTGAAGTGCACTACTAGCCAGCGTTTCGTTCCTGATTGCTTCGTATTCTAGTTGGATGTTGGTAAGTTGGTACGTACCTATCTTCGTCGTATCCGATCCAATTACAACCTCGTTGGCAGACGCTAGAGTTAACTCGAACGTAATGGTACTTTCTAAGGCATGTGGATATAGAACTCCATGTTGTGTCAGAATGTCAACATCTAATGGAATCCTATACTTTGAACCACATGCAGTTAGGAGCGCGTTGTCTGCAGCAGATGAAGTACTTGCGTCACCAGCTTTCGATCGTAGCTTATTCAAGTTCTCTGATTGAATGCCTTGTTGTACTCTAGACTCTCTCTCCTGCGTAGATAGGTATATATCGGAGTATGTTTGTAGGAGGTCTGGCCTGACAAGGTCTTCTACTGTTTCAGCTCCCATCCTACAGATTCTACGCATGACCAAGCAGCGTCCAACGTTCGAAACGACTCTGTTATTCGCATGTCCACCAGATAGTACGATGTCGCCCAATAGTGCTAAGCTGCCAGGTACTAGTACTACATCTTCTGCTAGCTTTGGGACTTCTACGTATAGAGTCTCACCTGGATTGGCAGATGATCGAGTGAAAGTTTTCCTATACAAGTCTCGTGGAGCCTTGAGTGCACGAGGCTCTCTTCGTACTTGTGTGGGATCCAACTTTGATGAGATCATGTTGAATATAACTATATATGTAGATATGTTTAACATGGCCTCTGAGGGTAGGTATGATGAAAGAACTGATGAAGCTGAAAGAGGAAGAGACTACGACAACGATGATACTGTCAATGAAGAAGCACGGAAATTGGCGTCAGACTCTACGAATGTGGATCCGAGTGAATCATTAAACCTGAAAACTAGACGCGACTTCTCCAAGGAAGGTGCTCGACCAAAGAATCGGGAAACCTCGTTTTCTAAAGAAGATAACGATTACTTCGACGAACTCGTTGCGGAGGATGAGGATAGAATCAAACATCCGAAATTTAGCAATCGCCGCGTAGTCTTCAAAGCAGGCACATCGGATGAACTGAAACAAATGCTATTTGATACTGTATGGAAACACTATGCGGATGTAGGGATTCGTGGAGGAGTCCTTGAGATAACTGGAATATGGGAGGCCAATAAGGAACTGGGTAGAATCTATCTTCACGTACTTGGAAGTAAAGAGAAGCCCATACCTTTGACCACAGTGAAGGGTGAAAGATATCAAAGTATGGGTAAAGATCTCAAATTTACCCTAGGCCCTACGGATGTAGAAAGAGAAGAACAAGTCATCCAAGGTCAAGAAAAGGCCGCCGAACATCTCAAAGTAGAAGATAGCATACTTCTAGACTCAACGTCAACTGAGGATCAGAAGGAAGCGGCTAAGGAAGAGAAAGTACACATCCATAACGAAATAGAATTACTCGAACGTCAAGAAGAAGCCATACTAGAACGTATGTCGCTACGTGAAAGGATCAAATACATTTTCAGAAAGCATGGAATGACCGTTCTTGCAGTAGTAACTTCTATTGGCGCTATCGTTAGTACGATAGTTTCCCTGTTGTCGAAATCCGTACCGAAACCAATAAAGACTGGTATTGATAAAGCAGCAGATGCAGTAAAGAAGGGATTGCAAACGACTGGGGGGTTGTTGAAAGAAATGGGAAAGAAACTTGGACAGATCCTACCTGGAATGATTGGATCGATTGCGAGTTTCATATTTACTATGGCTGGTAAAGCTCTGGGAGTACTAGCACAGAACGTTTGGTTATTCATCGTAGCAATAGTGGTGATCACGATAGAGCAATACAAACGACGTTAACGAAACAACATCCATGCAATTCCAGCTGCGGCAATGGATGTCACTGCGAGATTAATCTCATGTTGTGGGGCAGCCTTTTGTACGGGATCTTGTTTCTTGTGCGTGACAGCCTTTAGTACAGGATCTTGTTTCTTGTGCGTCTCGAGATGCGGCAACGATTTCGTATCTGATGATCCTTCCATAAGAAGAGGTGAGTGTCCTTTGCCTTCTACATTGATGTCGTTAGTGCCTAGCACCATATCTTTCGTAGCTTTCGGGATTGGATTCTTATAACCATCTTTCTCACTAAGAGAGTACTCTAGATCGCTTGGCAATAATCGTACGCCTATAGCTATCGCTAGATCGAGCCTCTTATGTGTTGCCGTTATAGCAGTAAGATAGTTTTTGTAGCTCACCACTAAATCGTTTTCGAGAATAGCGTCTTCGACTAAGCTCTTAAACTTTTCTTTGACGTTATGGCTACCTATGATGGATTCGTTCAAGTCGGCTTGTGCACCAAGTACGCAATGTCCAAAAGCCTCGACAGATCTATTCAACCTACCCAATCCAACATCTGTCAAACCCTTTCCGATTGGTGGTGTAAACCAATTGTATTGTTTTCCTTCGTGTTCGTCATTCCGAATAAAGGATACTAGATCGCCCTTGTCCACCCTACCTCCCTCGTCTGCAAATAAGTTATTGTGGTTGGGCCATGTATCTGCTTCTTTGTCGTAGCCTCGGATTACGTGGACGTTCTTGTAGCCATCGCCATACAAAAGGAATACATCTCCTAATCCGTGATTCCTACCTCCGTGCCATCGGAAGTCTGGTGTTCGAGATATGCCAAATTCGATGCATAATTTCTCAAGAGCTGCTTTGTTATAGAGGTTATCCATTTGCTTGAAATGAGAGTTACCAGGTAAAGGAACTCCATGAGTACCACCAAGTTCATGTAGAATTCTTCGTATCGTGAAATAAACGTGGAATCGTAGGAACCCCTGAACGACTGGTGGATACGTTTTGAAAATGGGGTCAAACAACGATACTCCACATCCGGAAGTTGCACACCACGTTGCGAAATTCAATTGTTGAGGCCAGTATTTGAAATCCGGACCATGTAACCAATGGTAGGACTCATTTGCTGTCATATGCTTTACGACGGTCTCCTTGAATATATTTGGAACGCCAGCTTCGAACTTCTTCGTTGGGGTGGCATATATCCATAGATTAGTGAGATCGATATCTTGCGCCGGTTCGGTAAAAGGAACTGCTGTAATAGGATATTTCGCACTCCTATCTAGGGTCAACGTAGATGGGAAACCTTTATGCACATCCCACAACGCATTATCGATACGTCTTTGAGTGACTGCAGGTAACTTCGAGACATCATTACCGTAAACGACATAGCTAGAGTCTCCATCTCGAAACCAAATACTCGTCGAATATTTGCCTGGACCGTTCACTTCCGTAGAGGCATAGAACTTGTGAAGATCTGCATGTGGATATCTTTTCTTGAACTTCGCTAATAGATCTGCATTCAATGTTGCAACCTCTCTACTTTCCACATCTTTTCTATCTATCCGAGCTTGATTCTCTCTCCTAGCTCGATTCTCAGCCTTTGACTGTATATTAGCATTCGGCGTTGGGACCTCTTCCTCTTCGTCTTTCCCTTCGTAATGGTAACTGAAAAGACCTCCGGACCTCCTCATGTTGAAGCTATACGTATATATAGTTATACCTTCAACACGTAATGACGATCCTTACTGTCACCACAACCTTGGCCGACCATACTGTCTACTTCGACGACCCTATTCTTATACGGAACATTTCACTAGTCGAGGTCACTTTCGAGAACAGTTGGTGGAACCTAACAGAGGCGGGCTCTTTCAGGTGGAATGCCGGTAGTATTATGTTCCCACACGACGTTGCTGTAGGGTCTTACAACTTTAGGAAAGCCAAGAAGGCCTTAAAACCTGCAAGTATTGCTGGTATCGTGGAATTTAAGAGAGATACCAGCCTTAGGGAGGACAATGCTATAATAGTTAAAAAACCAATCAAGTTCAATAAAAGTCTCTACACACTATTAGGTGTCGAAGGTGTAGAAGAAGAGAATAACGAGTTCCTGCTAAAAGTTGGTACTTACCACATTAAGATCAAAGATATCCACACAGTGTATGTCCGTTGCGACGTGGTGGATTCCGGTTTCTCACTTCTAGAGGGAAAACGATCGAAAGTCTTGGCTAGCATAGAGGTCCGAGGTCTTTGGTTTGGAAGGATAACCTATACTATAACGAATCCCCAAGTCCTACAAGCTATAGGGACAATGCGAAACAGTCTTAGCCTTACGATTCGTGATGAGAAAGGTAACTTGGTAGACTTCCGTGGTCAATCGATACGATACGTGTTGAAGCTTGATTAAGTTATATGTATAACGTACAATGGAAGGCGACTCGATTCAACCGTTTCCCTCAGCACCAAGTATCTATCCACAGATCGCTAGTGACACTGGAAAGAACTTTAGACTGCAAACGATCCGAGACACGCTTTCGGACATAGAAGTTCAAGAAAGGCACTACGAAGGTGTGCGCAAGAAATATGCACGTTCTCAAGGAATAGTTCATGGCATCGCAGTGGTAACTGGAGGTCTATCTGTGATCTTATCTGGATCTGGATTGGGCGCAGCGTTGACTGGGGTTGGAATAGTGATTGGTCTACCACTTGGAGTTATTGGTGGGCTATGTGGATTAATTTCAGCATCTACGACCCTTGGAGCTAAGAAGTTAGGAATGAAGGTTTCTAAGCATGAAAGGACAACTATGTTGGCAAAGGCGAAAATCAATACGATTCGCGATCTAGTATCGAAGGCACTACGTGATGAAAACATATCCGACTCCGAATACAGTCTCATCCTGAACGAAGCGAATAAGTATGAGATCATGAGATCTGAAATTCGTCGCAAGGCTTCCATAGGTGAAAAAAGCATTCGAGCCGAACTCAAGCAAGAAGTGCAAAAGGAAATGCGAGAAAAACTTGGAATGTAAGAATCAACGTTTCCTATGAAAGGAACGAACATGGCTCTCACTTTCACTTTGCCAAGTCCTACTGCTAGTTAGCCTATGTCTAGTGTAGATTGGTTCGAAGTGGGAATGGTAAGAAGACAACTCCTTGACAAAACGCTTGACCGCATTTCCAAATATGCCACATCGCTTAACGACATCCTTAAAAGACATAGACGATCCGGAGCGACGTAGCACCTCGTAACTTGCTCCAACGACTTTCGTCTTAAGCATTGATTTGGGGCCTATATTGTTTTCCATTGCTTTAGTAACGACCTCGTGGACTATTTGTTGAACGTCCCTAGGTACTCCTACAAGATCTAGTTGTAGGAAAGTCGTCGCAATGTGAGGAACTAGGCGCTCCGCATCCAAGTCTACATCAATCTTATCGTCGTCACACAGAGAACGTATGAAGACCTCTCCACTATGGATGCCTTCGTTTCTTAGTTGCATGAAGCGAGCGACCTCACCTTTAGATCGGACGAATCCACATTGTATGCATGCCTGGTAGAGTAGAGCAGCTAAAATATTTTTCTTAGCATCGCTACGCTTGAGACAAACTTTCATTACTTGGGTGAATGCGTCGGCTACGATTTCTAACGCGTTCATAGGGAACGATAGATCATAACTTTGTTTGTAAATAGTGTTGTATGCTCGTAGTTCTTGTAGTAGCGTTCGTCGTTTCAGTTCTATGTCATCATCGCTTTGCTTTGGTTTTGCGCGGTCTAGATCACTTTGATACTTAAACCCGTCCAGACCTACTATACGCAGTCGAGTAGTAATAATATCGATCTTAGTTTCTTCACATGGTTCGGTCTCGGAAACAAGACCACATGTGGGACACACGAATTCCGTTCCTTGTATTTCAAAGGGGCAGAGACAATCAGGACATGTTTCACTGGTGTTAATATGTTCCACTTGTGGTTTGATATTCAGGCTTCTACAAATTCCAGGACCAAACAATCTGATTAGCTCGTCCATGATACAACTATAGATGTCGTACGTTCAATAGAAAAAAAAAAAAGGAAGAATGAAGAGGGCCACGCAACGACCTTCTTCATTCTTCCTTTTTTCTTTTTTCGTGGCTATTCCTAAGCGTCCTTCTCGTTCCTCAAGGCAGCCAACACCTCGTTGAGCGCATGGTTGAGAGACTCTCCAAGACCTTCCACTGGTTCCAGCACTCTTGATTCAGCGGGCAATGCTACCTCCGGTTCCACCATGTTTGGCTCTGCAAGTTCCTCCTTTCTTGGACCCTCTAGCGTCTTGCTGGACTTCTTAGCGCGTCTTATATAGACACCGGAAGACTTCACCTTGATGGTAAGACGGTCACATCCTGAGCAAAGCTCGTAATCAGTACGACATCCTTTACCGCACTTCAAGCATGGTACATATGGGGCACAGCCTTTTGAGATTTGGTAGTTATGCTGGGAACAGAACTTCGTTGTCTTCGAAATCTTCTTTGGACATTTTGAGTCCTTCCCTCTCATCAACCAATCACAAGTTATTGCGGCGTCTACATTTGAGTTCTTCTTCGACATGTTCGATCTGTATGGTGTTAATGCGTACTAAGATAACAACGTAAGCTAGTATTGTGGAATAAAGAATATATACTAATACCATTTAGTGGTAATATACAGTATAGTAATCATTCCTTTAACATATACTTCAAGTTTGGATTTCTTAGGTGCGCGAATATCTAGTGACACTTTGGCTTCCTACGTGGCAGAATGAGCATCCATGTAGTTGCGTAGTACAACCCTTTCGTCCTCTGTGAGCTGGGAGTACTGCCACTTAACGAACCATTTAGCGATATCAAGATGACCATTGTTACAGGCGTATTCTATAGCAAGATCAATGCATTCATACTCTAGGGTTATCTGAAAACGTCGCATGAGCCACTTAACGTTATTAAGATGCCCATTCCTACTGGCACCTAATATAGCAAAACTGACGGCCTTATCCTCTTTGGTGAACTGGAAGTGCTTAATGAGCCGCTTAGCGATACCAAGATGACCATGCTCAAGGGCAGCGCGTAGAACGTGATTGGTGTGTCTGTCCATCATATCGAAACGTAAGTGCTTGATGAGCCACTTAACAGCATTAAGATCACCATATTCGCTGGCGTAGAGAAGAGAAAAGCTATCGTCGATGGGGCTTGCGGAAATACCGAAAGTTCGAGCCAATTCGTCTCGATCGTCGTCACTATGAGTAGACCTCAAACCAAAGCATAGTGCTAGTTTACGGAACACTTGGTCTACGTTTTTGTAGCGCGCGAGAGATGCGGCATCGTTTAGGCGTTTCGATGTCCTTGAGAGGCTTGCGAATGACCAAGGCTCTGCATGCTCTACGATCTTAGTCAGAATTTCTAGAGGGAGGCACGATATATAATCCATAGTGGAAGAGATCGATATAACTATATGTAATCATATCTCTAATAGGATTATCAAGTTGGATTTTACGTACAAGAATGTCTAGTGACACTTTGAATGACCCTTAGTTACCCCTAGTAGTATAGTCGGAGTCAGTTAAATACAACTTTTTCTTGTGCAACAAAACTCAAAAGGTTGTGAATGTTATGGACGCCTTTTTTCTTGCACAAGGGGCGTCATGAAGTGGATTTCTGAATTCACTTTATGACGCCCCTTGTGCAAGAAAACAAGGCGTCCATAACATTCACAACCTTTTGAGTTTTGTTGTACAAGAAAAAGTGGTATTTAACTGACTCCGACTATACTACTGTCATGGCTCTCATGCCTACGGCGCTCTTGACAAACTAACCTTGTGACGTCATAGCAGTGCTCAGTTTCCTCGAAAGAAAGATTTTTCCATAAATTATACATCCAACATTTCTTATGCCGATTCGGATTTCAATGCAGAAAGTTTCGGGTTCTCAAGATACATTCTAACATATTTATGATAGGGCTACAATCTTGGACAAAACTGTTAATACTCTTAATTGTTTGGTGCATTTTTTGTCATTTCTGCACGCTTTACCTACCCCTCCATTACTTTCCGTATGAACTACAAAATCAAAGCAAGGTTTTGTATACTTTTGAGCCATCTAATAAACATGTTATTAAACTCGCTTGCTCGGTCCGTACTCTTTTATACATCGTCCGCATGCTGCGCACTTGGGCGATAATTAAAAACAGGGAACAGAACTCGGTCCATAACCTCGCGCTCCTTTAAGAAGAGTTATATTGCTGGTTTTCACTCAATCCCCAGAGATTCAAATGACAAAGGGCATGGCGGCCATGTTGGTGCCCCAACAAAAGAAGCTAACGAGGAATCTATTGTTTAAGGGCACCAACATGGCGGCTATGACGTCAAGTGAAAGCCAGCAATGTGTCTGCGTTTTGTTTTGCAATGAAAACTTATTTAATGGCAATTGTATTTTTTTATTTGAAGATGTCTTTCAGGTATATTTAAGGTACTTACAGTCACCGTATTTACGATGTAGTTATCACTTGTACATGTGTCTTTGAATACACCTGTAGAATGTAATGGTAAATAACGGTAAGGTATGTTACCGTTTATATGTTTTAATCCAATAGTATTGCATAGTCCAGTATGCTTTACCTCCGAGATAAGTTTCAAGCGGGAATACAGGTTTGTTACTATTGACTTCGACAGTAGTGACGTAGATAGTTACAAACCCGCGCGCAGATCTTTTTGACACTCCATTGTCATAAGCTATAACGACGATCTGAAATTTAAAATTACAAACATTAGAGAGATTTCTTGCCATGGCATCTGGGGACTGTACTAGAAACATTTATCGAAGCAGGCATCGTATGACGCAAGTTGTCTAATTAGACACTGATTAGACTGACTACGCTGAATAGAAGCAGATTATTATCAACTTCCTACACTACACTAAACATTTCATTAAAGAACGTCTTACTGAAGAAGACATCTTATTAGAGGGATTTACACTAGACATTAGAAGACGTCTTATTGAAGAAGACATCATATGCTACAAGACATCTTATTAGAGGGATTTACACTAGACATTAGAAGACGTCTTATTGAAGAAGACATAAATGACATCTTATTAGATGGATTTACACTAGACATTAGAAGACGTCTTGTTGAAGAAGACATCAAATGCTGCAGGACATCTTATTGGAGGGAATTGCATTAGACATTAGAAGACGTCTTATTGAAGAAGACATCATATGCTACAAAACATCTTATTAGAGGGATTTACACTAGACATTAGAAGACGTCTTATTGAAGAAGACATAAATGACATTTTATTAGATGGATTTATACTAGACATTAGAGGACGTCTTATTGAAGAAGACATCAAATGCTGCAGGACATCTTATTGGAGGGAATTGCACTGCAAGACGTTAGAGGATGTCTTATTGAAAATCTAGATGAGATGACAGAAGAAATTAGTGAAGATCTGGAAGATATCTCATTGAAAACTCAAGACGTCTCTTATTACCTATATTTCTTCTGTGTGGTCTGTATTTGGGACTGAACTATGAGACGCAATTCTTAGCCATTAAATTAGGAATCATTAGGCCGTTATGTAATAATGTTCGCAGTTTCTTTCCCTGACTTACCGCATACTGCTTGTGACTGAGTCCTTCCCGGGTGGTAATGATCCCGCTGACCGGGTCAATCGCAAATTTGCCATTTGATCCACTCTCTATCTCGTACGAGATTCGTCCATTGTCACCAGCGTCAGCATCACTTGCATTAATATCCGTTATTTGTGTGCCAATAGATACTCCCTAATAAAGGGAAAAAAACAAATGCTCGTAATGATGATATCGATCAATAATTTAGGATGCATGCATGTGTTAGGGATGTCGTGAGAACAATAAGCCGCTGAAAGAAACTTTGATGCATGTAAGTCAGCATTTTGCATCTAAATAATTGTTTCAAGGTGTTTTCAACTTATACAAAGGAACTGTAGCTTGGAACAATCTCTCTTTACATCACTGGGAAAACTGGATCTCTTCCATGGGTTGGAAGTTTGGTGGCAAATAGTTGGCAGTTGGAATTTCCATGATTTTGTACACTTCCAACGGATGGAAATGTTGGAAATACCTTGGAAATCTTGCTAGAAACTCTAATTTTCAAGAACTTTCTATCCCATGGGAGAGCTCGAGGTCCAGTTTTTTTATGTTTATATTGGGAAGTGTTACTCTGTTGCTGGATTCAAGAAGAGTAAGCTCATATCTATTCAATGAAGACACCAAATTAAAATAGATTAATTCCAGTCCTTTGGATACCTACTTCCAGTTATTGCATTACTTTTCAACAGGTGCGTATGTATTCATTGATATATGTACTATATGTATACTTTTGAAAAGTATTTACTATATTTATAGATATATTTACTAGGCACGTGACTTGGGTGGCCTTCACAAGGAAGCTCATTCCCTCAGCCCTTACCTGTGTCTTTCTTTATTATTCTCATTAATATTATGTTTATTACTCAAATTTGTAATCTGTTCTGTTTAATTTAAAGTAAAGTAAATTATCATAGAGCGGATTTCGATTGAGTGTCGAAAGCAACCGTGATTGCTTTGGTTTTGTGTTTGCTCAGTTTTCCTATTGTCTGTGGAAAATGTTTTGTGATTATCAGGCAATAAAGACAGTGCTAAACTAAAACCAAACGCGTTTTGGTCCATCACGCCATCCACGATTGTGTTTACTTTTAGAGCAGGTTTCAATTGAGTGTCGAAAGTTTTCGGTGATTGCTTTGGTTTTGCGTTTACTTAGCTTTTCTATTGGCTGTGAAAATGTTTTGTAATCAGTCAGCGAATCAAATCCCAGAGTAAAACCAATCGTGGTTTTGGATTTGGTTTTGGTCCATCACGCCATCGATCCACGATTGCGTTTACTTTTCCTCCTGAAACCAATCGCTATTCGCACTTTAGTTCGTGATTGGTTCGTTGTGATTGCTTTGGTTTTGGTTTTACTACAGTCAATTGAAACCTGCTCTACTCGTGATTGGTTCAAATAAAACCAATCGTGAATTACTTCAGTTCGTGATTGGCTCATTGTGTTTTTACTTGCTGCCGTGATTGGTTCTGTGATTACTTTGGTTTTGGTTTTACGACACTCAATCAAAAACCGCTCTATCAACCATACGGACTTCCCTTGCAAAGTCACGTGATTGGGTCCGTACGTGTTTGACGTGTGCGAGCCGGAAGAAGCCGTACGGCCCTACTCGATGTTTTGCTTGTTGTTTTGCCATTATTAAAACAAAGTAAGTGGTTATATGATTAAAAAAACATATTGACTGAGCTAGGTCAGGCCGAACGGGAAAATATTTGGCTTTCGGTCATTTTGTACGCTGCGCTCGGTCCGTACGTCATGACGTCGAGACAAATATTTTCCCGTCCGGCCCTCAGTCAATAAGTAACCAAGTCACATAATGGTTGCATTTAACCTGCCAAATATTTTCCCGTCCGGCCCTCCCACGCAGTCAATAAGTATGAACAGCCGGCAAACCGTACGTTGTAAAGCCTGCAACTCAAAGTTAAAGTGCATGATGGTATCCAAAAAGCTGAGAGCCAATGAGAAATCGAGATTGACTAATTTTAGCAATATTCCTTTGCGCTTGACGTATGACATCTATGAGACTGTTCACTAAAATTATTTCTCCACTTACCTCGGATATAGTAGCACTGATTGTTGTTGGATTTAAGACCGGTGAGTTATCGTTCTCGTCCCTTACATGGATGGTAACTGTAGTTGTACTATTAAGTGAAGGAGAACCTTCATCTAGCGCCATGACAGTCAATACGTATCGGTCAATTGACTCGCGGTCAAGGCGTTTAACGAGAGATAAGTCCCCCGTTTTGTTGTTAATAGAAAACGATCCTAGAGAATTAAGAAAACAAAAACACAAAAAACGTAAGTAAGTTTGATCCACCTGAAAGAGCATTCTATAGCTGTATTAATTTTCTTAGTTACTCTACCGTTGCTTAACGTTGAAAAGTAATGTTCATGGAACTGAAATGTCTTCAGTAATGTTCTTCCCTATTTCTTATTGTAATCTGCTACTAGGTTCAAAGGTTCGATTATATATTTAAAATCCTGCTTTAGACAGAAATATTGGAGTAAAGGTATATCCTGTCACACACTGCAACGCATGCCGGCAACAGCGACATTGCTACGTATACGTGTGTCCATCTTGTTGCATGCAATGTTGCAGGACATGCTGCAGCGTGTCAACCCTTTTCAACACAATAGACCTAGTCAGCTTGCCTGTTTGTTGCCCCATTTCAGACCACGTGATAGTTCTCCAGAGGGATTCAGTACTTTGTTTTCCAATTATAGAAATTGGTACATTTTCTCTTGGGATACAGAAAAACGAAAAAGCATTATATATACTCTAGGGAAAATTCAGGTGATCTGAAAGGGACAACAGACAGGCAAGCTGAATAGGACTATTGCCGGAAATATTACAGCAGGATGGATTGTCAAGAGTGTTGCACGGTCTACAATTAATAATAAATGTATTGTTGTTGTTGGTGGTGGTAGTAGTATTTATTTTCTATTCCAGAGTTGTACTTTCTGAGACTCTTGAAAGCTCGATTGATTTAATTCCTTAAAGACGGTCCCGGATGGTACTCCCATATAATAGAGTGGGGTCGGGTTCTTAACCTTCTAGATTTGAGATTTCGCCCTATCAGTATAAGATCGGGAAAACTTTGTGCAACATTTTGGTATATTTTGTTTCTCTTATGTTTGCCGAGTACTATTACGGAAAGCTTATCTTATCAAAACGCAAAGCTGAGAGCGATATCTGTCAAGCTCTTGTTATCCCCACTGTTATGAGCCTTTTACTAACTGGCTCATTTCCGGTCTGAAATGGGGTACGAAAGTTATCCCTTTAGTCTGAGATGGGGTAGGACAATTAACCCTATAGTCTGAGAGAGGTAGAAAAAAATTGATTTGTTAGGTTTGAGAAGGGATAGGGTTTCTTAGGTCCCAGTAGAGCACTCCACCCCAAAAATGGTGGAGAACCCAGGAGACGGTCCCACTGTGTTACATCAAATATTACCGTCGTCTCCCTCTATAATGAGGTAATTCACCGTCCCATTGATTCCTGCATCTGTATCGTCTGCTGAGATCTTCAGAAGAATGCTACTGACATCTTCGTCTTCTCTCACTGTCAAGTTATATGGATGAGAACCCTGGAATATCGGCCTCTCGTCGTTCACATCCAACACAACTACAATAATCTGATAGAAAAAACATACACAATTTAATCGATGGTTATATCCAAACCGACCCATTCTAAGACGCACCGTTTGCTCTCCGTTAGGTGTCTCGATTTGTTTTACCTTTCGAGTTTCAACTGATAATAACTTTGTCAGTATTCCTGTCTAATTCTCATTGTACGAAATGTTAATCATATGAGCAACCCCTTTCACACGATATGGGCCTTTTGCAGGAATGCAATCACGTGGTTGTACTGGATCTCTTGTACGAGATCAGTAGTGTTGTTAGCAAAACCTGTTTGTAAATGCTATTTTCCACCTCCAATCATCATTGTCTATCTTTCTAAAACAGCAATTTTGAAGATTGTTTGCCATCCAGTAAAGCCTTTCCCATGGGATCACGAGCGCAATCCATTGGTTCTTGAAGTGACATATCAGCATGTGACTGTTTCCAGTAAAGCCTTTCCCATAGGATCATGAGCTCAATTCATTCATTATTGAAGTGATATATCAGCACGTGACTGTTTCCAGTAAAGCCTTTTCCATGGGATCATGAGCTCAATTCATTCATTATTGAAGTGATATATCAGCACGTGACTGTTTCCTGCAAAAGGCCTATTGCAGCTTCTTCAGTAAATACTGAACCTTAAAATTATTAAAATTAGTTGCAATGACTTTTCAAATGTGTTATGGCCTTATTTACCGTAGCAAATCCTTTGTATAATCCGTTCTTCACCAGTGCTATATCTAGCTTGTATTGCTCGCTTGTTTCTCTATCCAGCGGCTGAGCGCCAACTTTTAACCACTTCGTTGTGCCATCGATCACAAAAAGGTTGCCTGCACTACCAAGTATAGAAAAGTTGCCGTAGCTAGAGCTGACGTTGAAGTAGGCTAGAAGTTCCTAGAAACACAGAGATAAAAAAACATGACTACAATATTAGGTGCACTTCCGGTTGTTCATAATGTCACCTCCAATATGTAAATGCTCAATGCGCGCAAGGGCTGACGGGTATTAAATATAGTTTGCCGCGGTTTCGAGCACGAGGTTGTTTGAGTGGTGTTTCTTAAAACATAATGTAGATGCTGCAATTGGTGGTTTTCATCTTCATGACCGGCCTCGATCGCAAAATTGGTTTGCATTGATTTCAATTAAAAAAAAACATCTTGGTCCTTGTAGGACTACGAAAAATACACTTATAATCCAAATTTTGGAACATTAGAATATTTTCTAACGGAGCTGTGGTCCAATGAATGTACGACTATTTTATATAACTTTGTATGCGCCCGCCATCTTGAGGCCCTCTTTAGGACACCAACATCGTGGCCATATATAAAACTGCGATACAAATAAAGCTTAATTTCCCATACAAATCATTGGGTTTCACTTCAAAACTCTTTAGATGCAACAACTAAGGATTTGTAAAGTTTACAAAAAAGATGGCACACGCTGGGCCGTTCTTTCCTGGAAAAGTTAATGTTTATTCCGAAACAAAACACCCCGTTATCGACATAAAATGTTCTGTGTAGACGCATATTATCGATCTCTAGAATATACACAAATAACAGTTTTGTAGAACTTATAGATTAGATTTTCACTTTTCATTACGTCACATGCAAACCAAGAATAACTTCAAGCATTATACATAATAAACAAACCATTCATTGTTCAATCTATTATACCAACAAACAAAAATATCGAAGAACGGAAAGAGAGCTGTGACCCTGTGACATCTCTATTGGTTGATCAACTCTTACCTTCATGTCGAACACGGCTACGTTGGGTTCACCCTCTAGCACAGATGCTGTGAATGTTTTGTTAGGCATTGGGCCCACAGACACTTTGACCAGCGTGAATGCAGGGTAGTGTAGTGTGCTAGTAGCCTGCAATGGACAATGACAAGAGACCATCACATCTTGACAATCAATTGATCGATAAAATAAGATTTGCGCATGTACAATTCGCACAAAAATAACCCTTAGGATTATACATCACTTTGATACTAAACACGGCAAACACTCAAAAATAGTCCTAAAACAGGAAAAGCTAACGAGGCATTGTTAACGATAAACCAATATGCAGCACAACAGCGTAACGTGAAAATGAATAATAGTATGATGATAATTAATATATAACTACGATACCTTATAGTAACAACAATGATACAGAATGTATAATTCAATACAATTTTGTGTAAATACTTGAATGTTTGTTCGATTATTATTATCTATTGATTATTATTATCAATGTTATTGATGTTATTAATGTTATTAATGTTGTTGTTATTAATGTTGTTGTTATTAATGCTTCTGTAATATTATTATCGAACAGAAAAAATGTGTCACAATGATGTGTTGTGCTAATCAGTTCGTAGGCCCCTATCAGACGGCGAACTGTCCATGCGCCGAACTTAACGCTGGTTAGCTCAGTTGGTAGAGCACTGGTTATCTCAGTTGGTAGAACACTGGTTAGCTCAGTTGGTAGAGCACTGGTCAGCTCAGTTGGTAGAGCACTGGTTAGCTCAGTTGGTATAGCACTTGATATCTCAGTTGGTAAAGCACTGGTTATCTCAGTTGGTAGAGCACTGGTTAGCTCCGTTGGTAGAGTCCCGGGGGGGGTACTTACATGAAAAATGGGTATGTATGTGAGGCCAAGAGGCTCAAACCCTGACCCTGTTTGACCCAATCCGAGCTCCAAAACCCTGATTGCCCCTTTTTGGGAAAAAAAAACCCTGAATGCCCCTTCTTTAAATTGTTTTCAAAAGAAGGTCGGATATATATCCCGGCCGGTATACCGCGTACCGGGATTGCATGCAAAATACGGAACATTTCAAGTCGGGACGTGGCATTGGGTAAACAAATCAGCAGATGAAGTACATAGATAAGTACTGAAGTACGGGAACCTCAGTGCTTGCATGTGGGAAGGCGATCAAAATGCGGCAACAGAATGTCTTTTTTTGACATAGTAGCTAAAAAAAAACTAACTGCCTAAAAAATACTGAACCCCGACCCTGACTGCACCCAAATTATACTCAAATCCTGACCCTGATCTGACCAAATCAGGCCAAAACCCTGACCCTACCTGCCCAAACGGAGCTCAAAACCGTGACCCACCCGGGCGGCACATACATAATACGTCACAAACATGAGTACCCCCCCCCCCCCCCGGGGGTAGAGTACTGGTTAAGCACTGGTTGGCTCAGTTGGTAGAGCACTGGTTATCTCAGTTGGTAAAGCACTGGTTATCTCAGTTGGTAGAGCACTGGTTATCTCAGTTGGTAGATGTAGTGTTTATACATCCGGGAGTTTCCTAGTGTGGGAAACCATGTATCACGTGACACGGGAAGATTGAGGGGTCTCAAGTAGCGAGCTGTACTGTGTGTGCACGAGTCCAAGTTTATAGAGTAGTTCAAGCCTTAGTGGCTTTCTAGGTACATAACATTGGCGACGAGGATACTAATAACATGTCGGAGAAGACTTTACCCGCGTTGGACTTGTCAGGGCCTGCTTCACAAGTCGCTGAGCGGTGGCGAAAATGGAAGCGTGCATTCGAGTATTACGCCGAGGGAAAGGCAATCGAAAGCATCAAAAAGAAAACATCTCAGTTACTGCATTTCGCCGGAATGGAGGTGCAGGATATATTCGAAGACTTACAGGATCCTGGTCCAGTCCCAGCAGAAGGCGACAACGCTTACAAAGTAGCCATTCGGAAGTTAGATTCCTATTTCAAGACCGAGGAAAACATTCCTTACGAACGCCACGTTTTCCGACAACTGGCACCGAACGACGGAGAGACCGCTGACCAGTTTATGGTTCGATTGAAAAAACAAGCTCGACACTGCAATTTTGGAGGAAGTTTGGAAGACAATTTAAGAGATCAACTGATCGAGAAGTTAAAGAACTTTGAGCTGAAAAGAAAGCTGCTGGAAACCCCAAACATTACATTAACAGAGGCCTTAAATAAATCTCGTGCTTGGGAAGCAGCCGGTCGACAAGCAGAGAACATGACTGTCCCACAACAGAGAGAGGAAGGGAATAACAATGCAGTCAAGACGAGCTACGGTGCAGGAGAGAAGAAAAGTCGAAAGTGCTTCAATTGTGACAGGGAAGGTCATCTGGCAAGAGATAGAAACTGTCCAGCAAAGGGAAAGAAATGTGCGAATTGTGGGAAATATGGACATTTTGCTGCATGCTGTAGAGGAGAAAGCGATCGTCGTGAACCAAAAGGCAATGGAGACTAGCGGAGGGGAGCCCCTTATAGGCAGTCACACCAGAGCAACACCAATTATGCTGGAGATCAGGAGGCGAGTGATAGTGACGAGAGTAGTGCTTTTGCATTCACTGTGACAGATCAAATGGGAGAGAGATGTAATGCAACCTTCTCTGAGGAACCTGTGATAAAAGTGAGAATCAATGGCATCCCTAAAGAAGTACTTATTGACTCTGGCTCGGTCAGCAACCTAATTGGGATGAAAGAGTTAAAAGAACTGAAGACACAAGGATTACAAGTCGACATAAAAGACTGTCACAAGAAGTTGTACGCGTATGGGGGAAAGGAATTAGAGGTGGTAGGTCAATTTGAAGCTGAACTGGCAGTATGTGACAGTAAGGAAATAAACTCGTGTTTTGTAGTTATCAGAAGTGGGAGGTGTTTACTGGGTCATTCGACTTCAACAGCCCTAGGCTTACTGCATATTGGACCCGAGGCCGGCAATAAAACTGAATGCAACGTTGTAGATGATTTATCATCAGTTCTTCAAGCTAAACATCCAAAAGTTTTCAATGTCATTGGCAAGCTTCAAGATTATAAATTAAAACTACATATTGACCCAGAGGTAACACCAGTGGCTCAAAAGCCTAGACGCACCCCCTTCGCATTACGTGAGAAGGTAACAGCTAAAGTGAAGGACCTTATTGATAAAGATATCGTGGAGCGAGTAGATGGACCTACATCATGGGTTAGCCCTGTAGTGGTTGCACCGAAAGCATCGGGAGATATACGGTTATGCGTAGACATGAGGAGGGCCAATGAAGCCATTGTTCGTGAAAGGATACCAATGCCAACTGTTGATGAAGTACTTGAGAACCTAAATGGCAGCACTGTGTTTTCCAAGTTAGATCTGCGCCTGGGATTCCATCAAATTGAATTACAGGAGGAATCAAGAGATATTACCACATTTGCCACGCATGATGGACTGTTCAGATATAAGAGGTTGATATTCGGTGTCAACTCAGCACCAGAGAAGTATCAGCAGATAATAAGACAATTGGTCTCAGACATCAACGGGGTTCAGAACATCGCAGATGATTTGATAGTACATGGTAAGGACAACGACGAACATGACAGGAACCTCTACAAGGTGATACAGAGATTAGAAGAAAAGAACTTGACCCTCAATGCAGAAAAATGTGCGTTTCGGATGGACAAAGTGGTATTTATGGGACTTCTGTTGTCAAAATATGGCATTGGTCCAACAGAGGAAAAGGTTCGTGCTGTACTAGAGGCAACCTGCCCAACCACCCCAGCAGAAGTCAGAAGTTTTCTTGGAATGGTAGGGTTCAGTGCGCGTTTCATTCCTAACTTTGCAACCATTGCAGAGCCTCTGAGAGCAATTTCGAGGAAAGGAGTACCTTTCACCTGGGGCAAAGAGGAAGAAGAGTCATTCAAAGAGTTGAAACAGCAATTAGCCAGTGCACCTGTCCTGGCCTATTTTGATAAAGATGCGCACACAAGAGTGATAGCTGATGCAAGTCCAGTTGGGCTGGGAGCAGTATTAGTTCAAGAGAAGAACGGGGAGAGTCGTGCCGTATGCTATGCCAGTAGGAGCCTTAGTAATGTAGAGAGGCGCTACAGTCAAACAGAAAAGGAGGCATTAGCACTAGTCTGGGCGTGTGAAAGATTCAATTTGTACCTGTATGGACTGCAGACATTCGACTTGGTAACAGATCATGAAGCCCTGAAGGTGATCTACTCCAGGACATCCAAACCATCGGCACGCATAGAACGCTGGGTGCTAAGACTTCAGCCATATAATTACAAAGTATGTTACGTCCGTTCAAGAGATAACATAGCAGATGCACTTTCTCGGTTAACTGAGGTTCCAGCATCGAGAGAGTACCGTCACGATGATGAGCATGTTCGCATGGTTACCTTGCAAGCAGTGCCAGCAGCACTCAAGATTCAAGAGATAGAGAGCATGTCAGCAGAAGACAAAGAGCTGCAATTAGTAAGAGGTTGTCTTGTCAGTGGGGACTGGGAGAGAGCCCCAAAGCCATACCTGATGGTGCGTAATGAACTGACGTTCATTGGCCAAGTCATTTTACGAGGGACTAGAATTGTCATTCCTCAGGCTCTGAGAAAAAGAGTCACTGATCTTGCACACGAGGGCCATCGAGGTATTGTGAAGACGAAAGAACGCTTACGGTCTAAAGTATGGTGGCCAGGCATAGATAAGGATGCAGAAAGGAAATGTCGTGGATGCTACGGATGTCAACTAGTGACGAAGCAAAGCATACCTCCACTAGTGAAACCAACTAGAATGCCAGAGAGACCTTGGCAGGACCTAGCACTAGACTTACTGGGACATATGCCAACAGGAGAGTACCTACTGGTCCTAGTAGACTATTTTAGCAGGTGGATCGAAGTTGATGTGATCCACTCTACTAACACTGAGGTAATTGTCAAGTGTTTAGATGCACAATTTTCCAGACATGGAGTACCTACTACCCTGAGGACAGATAATGGATCCAACCTTGTGTCCAAGGAAATGGAGAGGTACCTGAACGAAATGGGCATCAAGCACAAGTTAACAACACCATTGTGGCCAAGAGCAAATGGAGAGGTTGAGAGACAAAATCGATCACTCTTGAAAGCTATGAGAGCTGCCCATGCGGAAAGAAGGAACTGGAGAACTGAGCTGAACAAGTTTCTCCTAGCGTATCGCTCTACTGTGCACACAACAACTGGTAAGAGCCCAGCAGAGCTGTTATACAAGAGAAATCTTTCAACAAAATTGCCAGAGATTGATGATTTGTGTGGGTCAGGAGAGGAGGGCTACCAAGAAGTTAGAGATCGTGATGCTGAGAAGAAACAGCTGGGTACAGACTATGTTGACAAGAAACGTCAGGCGGCTGAGAGAGACATCCAGGCAGGGGATCTTGTGTTACTTGAGAAAAGGAAGGAGAACAAGCTATCATCACACTACGAGAGTGAACCATACCAAGTAATGGCACGCTATGGTGATCAGATGCAACTAAAGTCATCTCAGGGTGTAGAATACAAGAGAAACATACAACACACCAAGCGTTTTATCAATCCCGTCACAGAACCAATAGAGCCTAGTGTAATAGACCAGGACCAGAGTTGGAAGTACAACTAAGTCAGAGAGATGCTAAGGAGCAAATAGGAGCAAACCAGGAGCCACAGATTACAAGAAGATTAGGGAGGATAACGCGACGCCCAAACAACCTTAGTGACTATGTTACAAGCTGACTTTGATGTTAAACAGTCTTGCTCATTGTATTGGAGAGACATTTGTTAATCATATAGTTTTGTTTAGGTTGAGATACGCCTTATTGTCTTATTGGAGAAAAGGAGAGAATGTAGTGTTTATACATCCGGGAGTTTCCTAGTGTGGGAAACCATGTATCACGTGACATGTGAAGATTGAGGGGTCTCAAGTAGCGAGCTGTACTGTGTGTGCACGAGTCCGAGTTTATAGAGTAGTTCAAGCCTTAGTGGCTTTCTAGGTACATAACAGTAGAGCACTGGTTAGCTCAGTTGGTAGAGCACTGGTTAGCCCAGTTGGTACAGCACTGGATATCTCGGTTGGTAGAGCACTGGTTAGCTCAGTTGGTAGAGCACTGGTTATCTCAGTTGGTAGAGCACTGGTTATCTCAGTTGGTAGAGCACTGGATATCTCAGTTGGTAGAGCACTGGTTATCTCAGTTGGTAGAGCACTGGTTATCTCAGTTGGTAGAGCACTTGATATCTCAGTTGGTACAGCACTGGTTAGCCCAGTTGGTACAGCACTGGATATCTCAGTTGGTACAGCACTGGATATCTCAGTTGGTAGAGCACTGGTTAGCTCAGTTGGTAGAGCACTTGATATCTCAGTTGGTAGAGCACTGGTTAGCTCAGTTGGTAGAGCACTGGTTAGCTCAGTTGGTGAAGCACTGGTTATCTCAGTTGGTAGAGCACTGGTTAGCTCAGTTGGTAGAGCACTGGTTATCTCAGTTGGTAGAGCACTGGTTAGCTCAGTTGGTAGAGCACTGGTTAGCTCAGTTGGTATAGCACTTGATATCTCAGTTGGTAAAGCACTGGTTAGCTCAGTTGGTATAGCACTGGTTAGCTCAGTTGGTAGAGCACTGGTTATCTCAGTTGGTAGGGCACTGGTTATCTCAGTTGGTAGAACACTGGTTATCTCAGTTGGTAGAGCACTGGTTAGCCCAGTTGGTAGAGCACTGGTTAGCTCAGTTGGTAGAGCACTGGTTAGCCCAGTTGGTAAAGCACTGGTTATCTCAGTTGGTAGAGCACTGGTTAGCTCAGTTGGTAGAGCACTGGTTAGGTCTGTTGGTAGAGCACTGGTTATCTCAGTTGGTAGAGCACTGGTTAGCTCAGTTGGTAGAGCACTGGTTAGCTCAGTTGGTAGAGCACTGGTTAGCTCAGTTGGTAGAGCACTGGTTAGGTCAGTTGGTAGAGCACTGGTTATCTCAGTTGGTAGAGCACTGGTTAGCTCAGTTGGTAGAGCACTGGTTATCTCAGTTGGTAGGGCACTGGTTAGCTCAGTTGGTAGAGCACTGGTTATCCCAGTTGGTAGAGCACTGGTTATCCCAGTTGGTAGAGCACTGGTTATCCCAGTTGGTAGAGCACTGGTTAGCTCAGTTGGTAGAGCACTGGTTAGCTCAGTTGGTAGAGCACTGGTTAGCTCAGTTGGTAGAGCACTGGTTAGGTCAGTTGGTAGAGCACTGGTTATCTCAGTTGGTAGAGCACTGGTTAGCTCAGTTGGTAGAGCACTGGTTATCTCAGTTGGTAGGGCACTGGTTAGCTCAGTTGGTAGAGCACTGGTTATCCCAGTTGGTAGAGCACTGGTTATCCCAGTTGGTAGAGCACTGGTTATCCCAGTTGGTAGAGCACTGGTTATCTCAGTTGGTAGAGCACTGGATATCTCAGTTGGTAGAGCACTGGTTAGCCCAGTTGGTAGTGCACTGGTTAGCTCAGTTGGTAGAGCACTGGTTATCCCAGTTGGTACAGCACTGGATATCTCAGTTGGTACAGCACTGGTTATCTCAGTTGGTACAGCACTGGATATCTCTGTTGGTAGAGCACTGGTTAGCCCAGTTGGTAGTGCACTGGTTAGCTCAGTTGGTAGAGCACTGGTTAGCTCAGTTGGTACAGCACTGGATATCTCAGTTGGTAGAGCACTGGATATCTCAGTTGGTACAGCACTGGATATCTCAGTTGGTAGAGCACTGGATATCTCAGTTGGTAGAGCACTGGTTAGCTCAGTTGGTAGTCCGTTAGCTCAGTTGGTAGAGTACTTGTTAGCTCAGTTGGTAGTATCCTATTCTCATCGGTCTCACCCGTACTCATTGAGTTACGGATATCCGGCGGCCGCTCCCAGTTCTTGAATGCAGGAGAAGGAGTCACCCCATAGGGTGGGTTGGAAGGGAAAGGACCGGAAGCAGCTGCCATATAGAGGCTGGCGAACTCCGTGCCGAATACGGCCACCTCGCTCAAATGGTGAGGTCACCCGTACTCATTGAGTTACGGATATCCGGCGGCCATAGTGATCTTAGAATGCCAACGATCATAACATGGTTATATAACCTAAACCCCGCGAAGACAACCCAACACTCAAACCTCAAACCTCCGAGACCCACAGAGGCCCAGAACTGAAAACGGCTAAAGAGGTCAACTTACGCTTGCGACCCTGTTGGGAACCTCCGGCGACAAAGCTGTTGGGGTCCCTGAAGGCCAGCATAGTCACATCGTAGACACTAAGCACCGGGCTGAGGAAATCTCGAGATATGTGGGTGTTACCAGCTGTCAACCCCTGGGCTGCGCGTGCGTAAAGGGGTTGCCGTCATGCCGAATCCAGGCGATCAAACGGTCGGTAACGCGAGTCGGGTCGAACCCCTGCGTTAGTTCCCAGTATTGAAAGAGCGAGTTTGGCTTGAAACGCTTAGATGATCGCTGGGAAAAGAAACAAGCGAGTAAAAAGTAGCGCAGTTCAGTGGATGACAGCCTTAAACCTCAGTAATCTGAGAAAGAATTAGACTCCCCTTTTAAAGCTGTCACCCTCGAGCGAGAAAATAAAAAAGGCGTGGCGAAAGCAATAGAGGTAACCCCAAAATTGAGGAATGCGGAGTAGTATTACCAAAAAAAGACAGGAGAAACAATATAAGCTGAAACACAGCTGAAACAATGGTAATAAACGGTAATTAACAAATGAATGCCAGACCAGGGCACAACAGGAACAGCGGAACAACCAGTGAGGATAATTGTAATGGAAAGCAAGATAATACCCAATTAGCGAGACGTACTTGACCAATGCACAATAATTGAAACTGTTGTTATGAACAAGCCAAATAAACCAAGTGTGTACCACGACGTACGCGGAAAGGGGCAACTGCCAAATGAAGGAACAATAAGTCAAATCGATATACGATCTGCACGGGAAGAGCGTAGTAGAAAACTATTTCGCAAAAAGCGCTCACATAACACATGCACTACAATAAAGCATACCAATAACAGTCGTGAGGGAACAACTAGCCAAACACATCCCATGACTAAAACAAGAAGAGCGGCGTAGAAAACTGTCACCGAACCCGCTCACATATGAACACATGCACTAAAATAAAGCATGCCAATAACAGTAATGAGGGAACAAATAGCCCAACACATCTCATGATTTATACGAGAAGAGCGGCGTAAAAAAACTTTCGCCGAGACCGCTCACATAACACATGCATTACAATAAGCATGCCAATAACAGCCATGAGGGAACAAATAGCCAAACACATCCCATGACTTTATACACACAAGAAGCCGAGAACGGCGACAAAATAAAAAAACACGAACGGAAAAAGTTTAACACCTGGGTTATCTTGAGCCGGCGGAGGGTCTTCTGTTTGTACTTGGGGAGCCAAGACGTTCATAAATGGACGCTATGGTTGGTGGAGAACTTGCTCGGCCATCATACCACAGACGAGAGGACGACTAGATGTCGAAGGTTTGGCGACCTCGCTCAAATGGTGAGGTGATTCTGTAGGTTGCGCCTCTTATTCGTACTTGGATAAGACCGCTGAGAATAGTGCACTGGTTAGCTCAGTTGGTAGAGCACGGTCTAGAGTGCAGGAGGTCGGGGTTCGAATCCCGGCCGCGTCCTTGGGCAGGGAGGTACAAGCCATTGGCCTCTGGGGCGGCGTTAATTCGAACGCTGCTAATTTCATTCGCCGAACTTAATTAATAAATTATGACGGCTGCCGGGGAATTATTTTGCCATCTGAATCAACCAGTCGCTCCAACGTCGAACTTAATAGTATTACAATTAGTTTTGGAAAGTTTGGATGATGTAGCAGCAAATGCTCAAAATTAGACTTTTGTTTGAGGATAGAGAGTAAATAAATACCTGACTAGTCTCGTTTTGGAGTTTATTTTTCGTACTCTAAACCTTGATAAATTCACAAGGGTTCATTATTTCATCTCCAAACTTATAAACCTTACTAACATGAACATTTCCTTGATCAGTGGCATCGTTTATTCTCCTGAAACTAGCGAGCTGCAACATTATGCAAATTAGCTGCGGTCATATTAGACGGTTTGCACTATGACGTCATTTGATTACAACTACCAGAATCCTTTCCGCTGATTCTTTTGTCCATTGTATTCTCAGGAGTAAAAAATCTGAATAAGAAAAAGATTCGAAAAGGTTTCTGGTAGTTGTATTCTCAGGAGTAAAAAATCTAAATAAGAAAAAGATTCGAAAAGGTTTCTGGTAGTTGTGGTCAACTGACGAAACAGTGTGAACTGGGAATTATAAG
Source organism: Actinernus sp. WN-2022 (assembly GCA_030867875.1). Classification (NCBI taxonomy): domain Eukaryota; kingdom Metazoa; phylum Cnidaria; class Anthozoa; order Actiniaria; family Actinernidae; genus Actinernus; species Actinernus sp. WN-2022. The sequence goes on along the minus strand of JAOWCC010001370.1, from coordinate 35,040 downwards.
CACAACTTCCCTACCGTAACTATTAAGCTAAATGTTCCACGCTTCAACTTCTTAGCCACTGTGATTACACCGGTGTTATCGTTAATTCTAAACTGACTCTCCGGATCACTTGCTGTAAGAGAAGAAATAACGTCAAAACGTTTGACTCGCCGCGTTCAAGGGTGACTAAAAGGGATCCTCCACTGAAAAACAATAGTTGGTCTGCAGAATATCCTGCCACATCAGGAATGTGTGGTTAGGGTTTGTTAAAATGGTTGGGTAAGCTCATAGTGTATGAAACTGGAAAACAATGGAAAATGAGTTATCAATAAGTACATTCCTGAAGTGGTAGGGTATCTATGAGGAGTATTTGAGAGCACACATTGTTTTTTCAGTAGAGGTTCCCTTTAAGACGAATCAGTGACGCGATTAATTTAAACATCTTTTAAAAATTCGTGTCAACCAGTAATAAGGCAATTTGTGTGTATGAGCGAACATGTTTTTTTGCAAGGGAAATAAAACACCTCATAACTCATCCAATATTTTCTTTCTCACGTGATTGGTGAACTCACGTCACGTGACCCGATAACTGGTCTCCGCAAAGACGACAGTTGTCAGCGAACGAAACCCCTGTGAGCGTAGCGCGCAAGGAGTCCCAGTAGAAGAAAACTGATATTTGAAGGATTGTAAAACGATGACATACATTGTGGCTTTCAAATATAAGCACGCTTTAGACGACAAGCATTTAGGGCACGGCGCTCCTAACTTGGGCACGGCACTCCAAACAGACGGGACGAGACTACCTTTTGACATGTCTCGTCACCCCTTGATTTTCTAGCCTGAGAAAATGCCTCAGTTTTCAACTCCCAAGTTTCCACCCCACTCCACTCCCAAGTCTCCATGGCAACTCCACTCCCAGAGAGAGTGCAGAGGCTTCTGATTTTCTCAGGCTGTTGCTTTCCGGGCACGCGTACCCCGGAACAAAACTCAGGGATGCTGTGCCGAAAAATATTGGTACGCGTATCACAATTTAGGAGTGTCGAAAGTTCTTGTCGTTATGCCGGAGCTTTATAGTTTTGAGTCTGGCGTAGAAACGTGCAAATATTGTACGATCTCAAGATTGTTGTTGTTTTTAAGTGTACAGTTGTCCTAAATAATTCTGCATGTTTCTCCAGAACATTTTCACATCCGTTTCCCGCCCTTTCTGTTTGCATCCCAAATGTCGCGCGCGCCGGCTATGACGTCACGCGATATTCGCAAAGTTATGGCGTGGAAACATTACACATGCATTTCAAATTATTGCACCCCTTTCAGCCAAACCGACAGAAACTGTATTGCGAATAATTGAGTTTATAATAATCGCTGATAACTGTCGTCTGGCGAAGAGCAAATATCGGGTCACGTGACGCATTTCACCAATCACACGGGAGAGAAAATATTGGATGTGTTATAATAACTTTCCTTGGACATTATCGCTTCCTTGAAACTCGAGCTTCGCTGGTTAACTGTTCGCTTCTCTCTCGTTAACTGTTCGATTCTCTCTCGTTAACTGTTCGCTTCTCGGAACAGATAATATCCACGGCTAATATCAGTGCATATTTCAACGCCACAAGTAGATTTATTATTTATATATTTACCTGAGTAAATTGTGTAGTTCACGGGAGCGTTAAACGAATCCATGTCCTTTGCAAAAACTTGTAACCCTGAAAAGTTATAAACGAAATAGAGGTGAGCCATATTCGAGGAGAAAGTTGGAGGTAATGCTGACCCCATTTTAGCTTGGGAGAACTTGAAGGGAACCTCAAGTGTGCCTGAGAAGTTACAGAAGCAAACGTTGAATAAAAGAAGAAGTGAAGTGAAGATCCCGAGTTTTAATACCTCTCGTAACACGATGTTTGCTCTCCAATGTTTGTTATGGATACCAAAATATATTGCTGTGATTGGATTGTTTCCTGTAAATTGTACACTAAATAATAATAATAACAATAATGTTTACACAGGGTTCCCACGTCACAAACGTGATTTTCAGATGTCCGTTATGGAGCAGGGGGGGGGGGGGGGGTGAGGGCTGCTACCAGCCATCTCCTCTGGAGAGAAAACTCAATATTAAAAATAATTTGTTCTTAAATATCTTCAAAACTAAAAGTCATAATCTAGAAACAAATGCACTGCATGTTTTGTCTTACGTTATCATTTCATTTTCTGTGTTAAAATTACCACTAGGCCCCCCAGAATGGAAAATAGATGGTTAAAAATGGGGGATGGGGGTGGTACCCTGCGCTGACAGCTGTGTCTGGTGAAAAAAATGGGTCCCTAGCTGGGGCATGTGGTTTGACCTGCTCCCTTACATACTTGTCCAATATTTTGACAAATTTATGCATAGCATTGTTTTGTATTTTATTGTATTGCTTCGTTCTACTATTTATGTCGATATAATACAATACAATGCTATGCATAAATTTGTCAGAGTATTGGACAACCCTCGTGTGACGTCATAAGGTCCAAGATGGCGGCGCCTGAGAATTCAAATGAGTTTTATGGTCTGACATCTAGTGAACAATCTACCTCCAATCTACAGGAGAAAAACACATCAATATACTTACCTGTCCATAACAAACATTTATAGCAAACATTGTTTTTCAGTGGAGGTTCCCTTCTGAGATCAGAACAATGATATTTCATTTTACCTCGGGGGAATCCTCGTCGATTCTAACTTCGTACAAACTTTGTGAAAAGTTGGCCGGCAGATCATCAGCATCGATCACGTCGATGGTTAGAATAGAAGAGGTCGCCAATCTTGGAGAACCGTGAAGATTCTAAAACGATATGCAAAACACTGAATTAGATAAATAAACGTGAATACCCTTAATTCTAAAATACTTAAGAGCAGAGGTTTTTCATTTTTTTAGACGTGTCGTTTTTAGTTTCAGAGATAGGATCAGTTGTATCTGAAAAACAAGGAACGACAATTTCGTGGTTGGGGTATTTTTCTAGATCTTTTCATTTTGTTTCCATATGTCGGGGTTTGGAAAAACCAGGAAAATCACAGAAAACAAGAAAAGCTCATACGTCATAATGCAAATGATTGTAGTTTATATAATAATCAGTCCGAAACGCACCCTCTTGATTGGTCAAGAGCCGTGTGTTATTAGAGGACACACATGGATGGCGTCATGCGCGCAACCAATTTCTCTACTCGTTTTTATTGGATATTTTCATAGTTTTTAGTTTGCGAATATTATATCAAAGAAATAGATTCCATTCTGCCGTGCGTCTGTCCTCGTATAGATGCACAGATGACGTCACAACGTGAAGAGTACATCAGTTATGCTACTCGAATGCATCTCGTGGCGCACTTCATTGTTGTCTTCATGTTGTGACGTCAACTGTGCATCTATAAGAGGACAGACGCACGGCAGAATGGAATCTAATTTTAAATTGATGCAAATTGATGATGACTGACTCACCTTTGCTGTGATATTCAAAATATAATGTCTCTTGCCGTGATCATAATCGAGGGATTTAGCTAGAGTTATTATAGCATTGGCTCCGTCGATAGAGAACTTTCCCTCCTAGGAAATAAATGACCAAAAAGTAACATTATCAATTAGTTCCATTTAAAAGACCTTCAAATACTTTTCTTACTTACAGGTAGTAGTTAGATTCTTCATTCTACATATTAGTTTGCTATTAGGATACTTGTAGCTTACACGTCATCTTCCTACAGATTCATTGTAATTATCAAGACCAATGTATATAAGTGTAGACGGTGCTAATAAAAGTATGTCTATGTCTACACACAAAAACACACATAAAATGTACATTCCTACACACAAATATATGTTGCATATATGCAATATACCTCATTTCCAGTAGTGATTTCGTAGGTTATTACTTTGTTAACTGTTGCATCTGCATCTGTTGCAGTCACAGCGAATACTGTATTGCCCACCCTTGTACTCTGCAATAGGACACCATTGTTAGTCAAATACGTTCAACATACGGCTGAAAAGAAATGCAGCAATTTACATATTTAGTTTTTCAGTCATCTTTCTAGTTTGAAGCAAGGGTCACTACCACTGTGACTCGGATTCGATTTCCAGGCATTCTCGACCCCCTACGAAAGTGACAATCACACCTTGCGAACTGTCCCTTCCCTTATTTCTTACTGCGCATGCTTGCTCGACGAAATCGAAAACATGCGCAGTAAGAAATAAGAGGAGGGTATGGGGTCGAGAATGAGGCGTGGGACACTTGATATGATCTAATGCGCATGTCAGAAGTAAACGAATGCTAAAAAATTACCCAATTTGTCAGTCTTTGTATTAATCATCATATTCTGTCCAGTAAATATAATTACGTGGTTTGTAAATTTACTAATTTTATGATAAGTAAAATGGATTATTTAACCCGGTAGTAAAACATTTGAAGAAGCTTCGGGCTTGATCTAGTTGTAAGCAATCTTGTCTAATAATACTCAAACCAACAAATGAAAGTAGAAAATACCTCATTAAACCAATAATAAATACTTGTTCCCCGGCGTAGAAGAGAAGGCCACAAAAGAATCGAATTAGAAAAAGCAATTACAAATCATAGCTGTAGTCTAATCACTGCAGGGAACCAATGCAACAACAAAGCAATTTCTAACTGATCTATATATCAATAACAACAAATCGTTATCAGGAATAGGCATCTCGTTTATTAGACATAATAAACCTGTGTTACATGAGAATGATCGCATTATCGAGTGAAACATTACATTCTGTGAAACTTACTTAGATTAAATCTAGATCAAATTCTAAGAAATATGCCTTCCAACCAGGCCAATCCTCAAAGAGCATATGACACGAAAATTAAGTTGATCTCATTTGTAGATGCTTTCGAAATTATAATAATTCTATCTTGTATAATTTGTCATGCGCTTTTTGATCATTCTATACAAAAAGCGCAATATAAATTAAATTATAAATTATATAAATTATTATAATCGCGTTTTCCGTTTGTCAACATCTCATCTCGTTCCAAGGATATTCAGGTTTTTACAAAATAAAGAATATCTCTGCAAATGCTGGATAAAACTAATGAAGCTTTGCACACGTATGACACTTTGGAAAATACACATCATTTTTACAAATAATGGTGCTGCCATGGAAACAATCTGGCCCCAGGCTTCCCCTACGAATAAAACAGTCAGTGCCACACGGCCCCTACACCTCATTAATTATTCATGTTTCAGGATCGAGGCGGCTTTCTATGGATGACCTCAACCTATGTTTTGAACGTAATAGATACCGTGGTTTATCGGATTTACAAACTCGAGGTTAAAGCCGAAGGCGCGTGATTTTCAAGCATTTCAAGTATTCTCCAAACATCCCAAGTGCTTTATTTCGCCAGTAAACACATTGAAAGGTGTGGTCCGTTGATTTTATGATATAACTACGACACAACGCAAGCAGGCGTGCCGATTTCTATGTGTTTACCGGCACAATAGACCATATATATTTTGAGTCTATAAGCCAACCAGAGCGCTCGTACTGTCTGGGTTATATTATAAAATTATATATACAACACAGTGATACAAGTGTGGATGGAGCCGCCCAGCACTCGTTTATTAGCTATGCCAGTAAATAAGCGATTACGATTGATATCTGTACATAAAATATACTGGAATTAGAGAATAGAATAAACCCTATATACGATTCAGAATATACAAACAGGGAGGAAATCAGGGTTTGTTTTCACAATAAATCTGGGTTTTGGAGCTATTTGTTCTCGTATACGTAAAACCAGGAGCCCATTACCAGGAGCGTCCATATATACTATACCCGTGAGTCAGCGTATGACCGGTTTACATGACAACAGGAGCCCATTGCCAGGAGCGTCCATATATACTATACCCGTGAGTCAGCGTATGACCGGTTTACATGACAACAGGAGCCCATTACCAGGAGCGTCCATATATACTATACCCGTGAGTCAGCGTATGACCGGTTTGAGCTAGAGTTCCTAAGCAGAGGAATCGCTCACTTAATTTATTCATGAAATGACCATATAAACTAACATAAATTAGCAGTGGTTTTAAAATGTACAAATTTGACAGCATTTGAGCGACGATGGTTGTTTAGTGTAGTGGTTGCGATGTTTGCCTAACGAGTAGGCGGCTGAGGTGGCAGCGGGGTTCGAGTTCCAGAAAATCTGTTTATTTTTTTTTACCTCACCATTTTCTTGAGAAGTTTTTCTTGAGAACCCTAGCTCTAGGTGGGTAAGATCTTGTTTACTGACCGGTTAGGGTTTTTAAATTTTTCAGGGTAAGATTTTAGTTAGTTTATATTGTCATTTCATGAATAAATTAAGTGAGCGATTCCTCTCCTTAGGAGCTCGTGGTTTGAGCTATTTTCAGAACATGTTTCCCGGGTAACTGCCTTCAGACTCTGCTCCGATCGCGTAATTATCAAGATTAAGAATGATATATTGTTGTTTGAGGTGATTTTACTAACGCTGCATTGTCCTGACTATGGTTTGGTTGGATTCCCAAAGTGTGGGCACGTGAACTCCCATGAGATGTGTTCTAAATATAGCTCAATCCGGTCATACGCTGACTCACAGACCTAGTATGGGAGATGGACGCTCCTGGTAATGGGCTCTTGGTAAAACCTAACCCCAAGGCCGCACATACCCACCCATTTATCATATTAGTGCCCCCACCCCCCCTCCCCTTCCGAAATGTTCTGCCTACCGAAAGTAACTCCACATCTGATTAGCTACAAATCACTGCTAATTTTACTGAATCAGCGAAGTCCAACTTACCTCGCTCATGTTTATTCTGGACGGTAAATTTTGAAAAACAGGAGCGTTGTCATTAACATCAGTAACGGTGAGGAATACTCGTAGCTCGCCCTAAAATATTACCACAAATAAGGTACTGTTACAGTGGGAATAGACCCTTTGCAGGACATGGTAAGTGACCATTTTAGCTTGTCAATCAAAACAAATTTGGAGAATAACATGGATGCCAGAAATGGAAAGAGCGAGCCAAAGTTAGTAAACAGCAAAAGGTTTAGGTTTGTATCATACTGAAGGAATGGCATTTTTTTTTTTGAAAACTCACAATTTAAACAGGCACTCTCACACCCTCAGTTGTCACTCATCCTTTGCCAAGCGAACATCTCTGTTCAAAGCTCTGCATGCAACATGTGATGCTCCGCTGGAGTGATCTCTGACTTTAGTTTTTATTGCGCGAAATTCAAATCAAACACTTGAATGTGTCACGGTAAGAGACACGCCTTTATGTTCCGGGCCGGAACAAAATTATTTTCCAGTGATTTTCATATAAACTGACGACCCTAGCACACGTGTGGGATGGATGAAATCAAAGTAAATGTGCAAAAATAATTAACAAACTGTGCGTAGATCTAGTCTTCAAGGAAAATATTGCATCTCCTTTCAATCAAGCATTAAGGGAAGAGACTTTAACTATTTGAGGCCAATTAACAGCCACTAATCGAACATTGATTTGAGACATGCGGGTATAGGCTGGTGGGATTCGGCCACTGATTGAAAACCGTGACACAGCGCCTTTAATGTGTAAAATAACACTAAAGAGTTTGTAAACGGAAACGCTTCTAAAACACCATGAACAGGCATAACTGAGCAACTAGCCTCCTGATAATTTTTTTAGCTTATTTCAATTTTAGCTTCAGCAATTTAGTATTCTAACACTGAGGAGAGGATTGATAACTTGCCTACTTGCTTCACCGTTCTGAATTTTAATTTCAAATTTATAATTCCAAAGGAAGAATAAAGGAGGAGTTTAACATAGTTTATGAGGCTGACTGGCAAGCCTTCTAATGGCCATTGAAGCCCTCTCACCGGTAATGCTTTGCGCGCCCGTGTTTATGTAAATCAGTTTGGGATTTTGCCTCTCTTTAGAAGTCCATGTTGTAGTTTATCGATCTGCTACTTGCCATATTCCACTATTTATTTTTACGCTAAGTTTATGCCGACTTTTTCACGAGAAAACGGACAAAACACGAGAATACTCAAAGTCCGCCAATTTCGTATGATACGGAAATGGCCGCCGACGATCACTAGGCGCGCAAAGCATTAGCGGTGAGAGTTTGGGCCACTTTCACGGGCATAGTGTTTGCACTCTAGAAATATAGTACTCAGTTGTCCATACCTTCGCACCTCCAGTGTCTGTAGCAAACACTTTGAAATGGAAGTCACCATTGTTCATCGCCTGAACACGCAACAAAGATAACTGTAACTTTATATTCTATCTAATGTGGTTAATATAATAATGACGGTGATATATTTAGTATTTGCTCGTCACAATATACATGTACAACAATAACTACAATAATATTTAATGGATGCGTCAGTGACGAGGAAGCCTAAACGAAAACAGAAAACGCGAGGCTTATGGAAGTTCAGGCTTCCTCAACATAATATTACTAGAGGGGACCCGCGGAATTCCACGCGCAGATCGACAGCAGGGGTCCGTGGAACTTTACGGGAAGTTATGAAGAACTGATAACCTCCGCAAAATGGAGGTTATCAGTTCTTATAACCCATCAAATATATTCTCTCGCGCGTGATTGATGAAATGCGTCACGTGACCCGATATTTTCTCTCCGGGAGCGGGAAATATCAACGAATACACCCCCTATGAGCGTATAAGTGCGCGTCAAAGAAAATATTTGAAGGATGATATCACCAATAACCTATTTGTGGCGTCAAGATATGCCCTGATATTTGTCCTTGGACATTATCTGATCCTCGAGCTCCGCTCTCTGGAACTGTTCTCTTCTCGGAACGCCGGGATAACGTAGGGCATATTTCGTAGGTGCAAGCGAACGCGGAGTCACATGTGAGTTGAGTTTGTTGGTATCTCGTCCTTACTCCAAGGATTTTTCTTCGGGATGTCCGGTTTTCCTCCCTCCATAAAAATCAATACGCTAAATTCCAATTCGATGTGCACGTGCACGTTTGAACGAGCTACCTGAAGCTCCTAAGTGTCATGTGGTAAATAAATCATTTACATTTTTTTCGCATACACCCCCTGTGAGCGAGAACTAAGCACATCGCACAATGAAAATAAAGCATTCCAAATACATTAAATCCTGGTTTATCCACGTGATTTTCTTTATTCGAAAGACTTCGACTTCATGACTTGTCCTCCAAATTTGCCTTCCAGCAAGTTGAAATGCTATTGTCTTGAACTCGACACTAATTTGAGCAAGTTACCGTAAGTTGTTTTCGTTCTGCAATGTGTTACAGTAGTCGCAGAGTAAATGTACATAGGTATTACCTCTCTGTCCAATGTCTTTATAATAGTAATTATTCCAGTAGAGCCGTTAATTCTGAGCCATGTAGTTGCCTTGGCTTCAAGACTGTATTCTAAAGTATGACCGTCACCGTCTGTAGCAGTGTATTGTTGGAAAGATGTCCCTTGATAGACAAACATACAAACAAACAATATAGTTAGTCTTTAAAAACGACGAATATAATATCTCTAACGAATCAGGCAAATGGTTATAGCCTGTGCGGGAAATTCAAGAGCCAGGAAAAATAGAGAGTAAAATCAGTCCGTTCGTCAGATACTGATCCTGTTCTATTACTGACTGAATAACGCCCGGTTTACACGACAATAATTTTGGGCACGGCACTCCTATACATTGGGCACGGCATCCTATATTTTCGACACGCCACTCCTATATTTTGCTACGCGTAACATTGTTTTCGGCACGGAATCCCTTATTTTTGTCGTGTAAATAGAAATGTTTCGGGTACGCGTAGGTAGTCGTCTCGGCTCCGACGGGTTGGAGTGCCGTGCCCAAGTTAGGAGCGCCGTACCTAAAACACTTGTCGGACTTAAAATGGCAATATTTAAATAATACGGTACCTGCAGCGGTTCCTTCTGCAAAGCTTATAGACGCAACACTTGGGGTAAAATACGGAGCGGCACCTGATGGAAGAATACAATAAATCGTCAATGAAAAAAACAAATACTAAAACAAAGAAACAAGTATATTAACGGTAGTTGAAAAACAGCACTGGGTTATCTAAGCTAGGACCCGGATAAACCATAGATCACATTGGAAGTGGAACTGAATAGCATTTACAAACAGTTTTTTTCTAATAACACTACTGATCTTGTACAAGTGACTTTAAATAAATGAAGTTTGGAAATGTGTCGTGACTGTTTCCTGCAAAAGGCCTAGTATTCTCAGGCCCCTGGAGAACATCTGTGCATCTCCAGTGGTGTTAGTTACTTGGACATGATGTCACGTCGCATGCAATTAGCTGATATCACGAACTGCTTCAGTTCGTGTAAATCAACCATACATCTTGCTTACAACTATTGCATACAACAAGTACAGTGGCGTAAGGTAACTGTATGCGACATCCAAATGTTGTACCGCGTAAGGAGGCCTGAAGATTCATTTATACCAGGCATGCATTGCGCGCTTTGATTGCTGATTTCAGCAACCAATCACAAGAGATTCAGATAACAAAGACGTGGCCGCCATGTTGGATGAACTAACAAGAGAAGCTAGCGAGGAATATTTTGTGAAATTCTCACCAACATGGCGGCGATGACGTAACATGATCATAAATATTGAGGTTACTTTATTCGCATTATGTATTTTAAGTAAAGCATGAGAATATTTATTTCCTACGCCTTCTTGAAAAAATGACAATCGCTGAAGTTGTCTTATTATGGAGGTCGCTTTTACGCTTTTACTCTCTCTCTCTCTCTCTCTCTCTCTCTCTCGGCAGACTTGAGATATTTGCGTTTCAGTCGTAAACAATAGGTTACTGGTATAAAACACAGGTTTAAATTTAGAAGAACCGACCTCCAACCCAAATTATATTCTGTGTGCAAAATTCGAACTTCATTGGCTAAGTTCCAGGGAACAAATCTGAACATCTTAAAAGCTAACATGCTCGCGTCTTTTTTTACCGACATTACGTCACTCAAGCTTCAAAAACAAGGTCACTGTCAGACCGCTTACTGGGAGAGGAATTATAAATAGTTGCAAACACAAACAAAAATTGACTCCCTTGTGCAAGGAACTTGATTTGAATGACCCTCCCATCCGCCACCTAGAGTTTACTGTACAGTTTAAGACCCCGTCCACACGTATCCGTTTTCGTAACGTTTTCATATTGTTTCAGGTAATCAGACCATTATTTTCTATTCCCTTGAGGACGGAGAACAATACAAAAACGACACGAAAACGGATACGTGTGGACGGGGTCTAAGTCTAAACACTGGTATGTAATCAACTAAAGTCGATTGAGGTATGCTAACCGCCGTGGATCGACTTAGACGCTTTCAAAGGCGATCTTGTGAAGTCTGAACTGTGCACCAAACAATTCACGGACCTGGAAGAGCTTACATCCTGTTACAACTCCACTCTGTCGTCTCTACTCGACAAGCATGCTCCGATGAAATTAAGAACTGTGGTTAATAGGAAATGCGTGCCATGGTTCAACAAGGACATCAAAGAAGCTATAAGATAGATCTCGACGAAAGGCTGAGAGGAAATGGCGCACCTCAAAATCTGCGCAGGATTTGAATACCTTTAAAAGCATGAAAATTCGTGCTACTCGCCTGATGAACCGTGTGCGTTGTGAATACTATACCACTTATATTCAAGAGAACAGTTCTGATCAGAGGAAGTTATTTGAAGCTACAAAGGCTTTGCTCAGTGAACCAAAGGACGTCTCATTCCCTCGGGATGTTGACCCTAACCGCCTTGCAGATAACTTCGGGAACTTCTTCGTGCAGAAGATTGATAACATTAACAAATCTCTTGATGAATTGGCGGAGTTATCACCGGCACCTGCATCTTCCAATGATGTCACCGTATGTATGGATGCCTCCCTCACTGATTTCAAGTCCCTGTCTGAAGAGGAAGTACGTGGTATGATTGGTAAAGCTGCTAAGAAATCATGTACCTTGGATCCCATGCCTACGTCGGTGGTTCACCGGTTTCTGGATACTCTACTGCCAGTCATCAATGACATGGTGAACTTATCACTGCAGTCTGGGCACTTTGCTGATGCTTGGAAAGAGGCGTTGGTGGTACCATCGCTCAAAAAATGTGGTCTTGACACCGCCTTCAAGAACTTCCGCCCAGTCAGTAATCTGCCGTATATATCCAAACTGTCTGAGAGGGCTGGGACGAACCAGCTAACCGAGCACATGACAGCCAATGATTTACACTCGCTATTGCAGTCCGCATACAAGAAGAATCATAGTACGGAAACAGCCCTGCTCATGGTTAAGAACGATATACTGATGAACATGAACGACCAGCACGTCACCTTACTTGTCCAGTTGGATTTAAGTTCTGCATTTGACACCATACATCATGACATTCTGCTCAACCGTCTCAAGTCTGACCTTGGCATTGTTGGGAAGGCCCTGGCATGGTTCAAGTCTTACTTGTCTGACCGATATCAGCGTATTTCCGTCAATGGAGGTCTTTCACGGAAGTTCCCCCTCAAACATGGTGTTCCATACAGATCCTGCCTTGGCCCCCTGCTTTTTACCATATATACCCGAAAGCTCTTCCAAATTGTCAGTGATCACTTACCCCAAGTCCACTGCTATGCGTATGATACGCAGTTGTACTTATCATTCAGTCCTAATCTGTCCACTGATGCTGAATCTGCACTGATGTCAATGTCGCAAGTCCGCGCATTAAGTTTTATCTTGCGTTCCGTTTGGCCATGCACCAACTTGCGCCTACTTGCGCTAACGTGCACCGAAATTGGTGCTTATTCGAGTTGAAAAAGTTAGTTAATGAATTGAAGTACGTTCAAACAGTATCCGAACACCATAAAAAGAGGTGGAATATTTTAGACTTTTTAAGTCCGCCGATATATGATACACGGTTCAACAGTTGTTGGCAACAAATTAATGTTGAACCGTGTAATGTTGAACGATCAGGTTGCAACTTGTTGACTGGAATAGAGCATGTCTATATTTCCTGCAACATCGTTCATCATGTTGACTCGCTTCTTTCAACATTCAACATGCCTATAATACACGGTTCAACATTTGTTGCCAACAAGTACTGTTTCACATGTTGGCAACAAATGTTCAATCGTGTAAAATCGGCTTTAGTGTCCATAGGCATTTTAATCACTTGAGAATACTCTGAAACTAATTCTAATTCAGATAATAAAGGAAATTGCATTTAGTGATTAGAATGACATATCGTTTTCTTACACAAAAGAAAGAAATGTTTAATTGTTGCTTACAAAGCCAAAACAAATGGTAATACTCAGATTCCGGTGCCGATATTTTCTTGTAGGTTTAGCCATATCTATGGTTTATGCTGGTTTGGGAAATTATTCTGTATTTGTGAGGGTTTAAGGTTTTGCGCGAGAAGGAATTTTAGAAGAGGTCAAATGAGGGAATTCAATTTTCATCATGCTATAGGCTCATGAATGTAAATAACAATTTGCGGATGCATTCATGTTTGCTTTGCAGTAAACATTTTTTTGGAAACTTCAATAAAAAGTCAATCTTGACACCCACGATTTGGATAAGAAGATGTTAATTCCAAACTCATTTTACTTCAAATGGTAAGAAATATAATTTAAACCGAGCTTCAAGCGTTTAAAATTTCTAGTTTGTCCAAGGCGATAAACCTCCTATTGTGACCAAGCAAATAGCTTCTTTGACGTTTCGAAACTTCGATCAACTTCGAGATCCCAATTTTATTTTGTATATTAATTACTATATCCTGAAATGAAGTTCAGGTCGAAAACGTATTAAACTACTGAATGACCAACGGAAAGATATGAATCAGCTCTTGCATAGATAATTGCGAGCCGCGTCTACTTTAACCTCGGGATATAAATGCTCGAGTAATTACAAAGGCAGGCACTTATAAAATTAAAACAGAACTTCAGTTTCGCTTAACTAGACTTTTGGTAAAGTTTGTCAGATTGAAAGCGAGGTAATTAACCCGTCGAACGAACTGACCACAAATTTTGCTTTCAAGCACTAACCAATACCTTCCCTGGTTAATATTCAAATAAATCACTTAAACAGTACGTACGTACTACAATGTTTATGTCTTACCTTCTGAAAAGTGATTTAGGCACGTACATATGACCAACAATCGAAGACTCCTTTCAAATCGCGCCATGATTTCCTAAAGTCCGTGAAGATGAAGCTGTTTCAGTTGTTTTACTCGATAATTTAATTAGAGCGATCTCCCGATCAATCGAGCTCTTCAAATGATGTTCATTCGTGTTGAAGATCCTGGCGAAGTATATTATTGCCCTTTCCGAGTACTGTGTTGTTGTTGTCAAAGTAAAGAATCCCAGTTGCAAAACATATCGCGATGTCAGTATTCAACTAATGTAGCTACAGAGAGGAATCGGTCTACCATTCTTAAAAGCCTCACAATCTAAACATCTGGTAGTCAGCGGAAAGGAAAGCGCGACCATTATTGATTTGCTTCAACTTTCAGAGCATAAGATATATGCAAATACGTTCTGCTAAATTAGCTTTAACGTCTGTATGTCAAATAAAGAATGCTAATTACTCGCGCTGCCTGTGGCAGCACCGAGTCTTAAAATGCAAGTCGTTATTTATTACTCGGGCTGCCTCTGGCAGCACCGAGTCTTAAAATGCAAGCCGTTATTATTATTATTTTTGTTGGGTGTCGCAAAATTTCTGCGCATGCGTTAAAGGTCAAGTTCACCACCAATCAGATCGCACTGTGCTTGTCACGTAACACTCGCCAGGTTAATTTATTTACATAAGTTAATACAGTAAATCAAAATGGTCGACCCGCGAGGGCGAAAGCCTTCCAACAGGCTCAGGATATTTCAACTGGCGCTCTTGTTGACCATAAAAATACATGAACAACCAGGAGCCGTAATACATTCGATCAGCGCTGTCTGGACAGATCCAATGTACATTTAGAAACGTAAGCGAAATACAATATCCAAACACGTTTGGATATCAACGGGTATCGAATTATAATCAAAGGTTAGATTTCGTCAGGCGCGCTCAGATAAGAAAGTTCAAAGCTCAGACTAGGCGAGACAAGGAGATATCAATTTCAATGAGTCATTGTCAGAAATCTATTCCATCGTGGGCAATTATGCAATACAACCTAAATTTGGGTCAAGTCTTGTACAGCCAAGGCATGTTTTACGACAGAATAACCAGAGTATTTCTACTGGATTGAGAGCTCGAGACATTATACATGTCTGCTAATATGGGGAAAACTGAAACAAAAAATGAACTTTGACGGCAGAAACCCTCTAAGATCATGATCCGCTAAGATTTTTACAAATCTTAGTTAAGCAGATGTTTTCAGTGTATTCCAACTGAAATGATGTGCTCGTTTTCTGGTTACGGCTCAGTGGGGCAACTACACAAACAAGAAGCATAAACTACCAGCAAAGATAGAGGAAAAAGTACTTGAAATGCACAGCGCTAGCTGAAGTAGGGCATACATATAATATCTGAGACGTTAAATTACGTTACTGTGAAGAGGATCAAAATTCAAGTTTTGTAGCTGAGACTGTCTTCTACCGTGACTCGTGAGAGAAATTGGAAAAGATCTAGCTGTTTCATTCAGACACTGGCAAATTTATTGAAAGCTACGGGCTTACTTTATGAGATTATTATTCATTGTGGAATGAAAGGAAACAGGTTAGCTGAAAGTTAAGTTCGAGGTTACCCTGGTTCCAGAGGTGCTCAGGTACGGATATACTGTAATGTGTCGCGATCGAAGGAGTTTTGATTCCCGAAGGAGTTTTGTTTTGCGAGAAGACCGTTGAGCACCTCTGGCCGCTCGAATAGCCAGCCTCAATCTCATGCCCATAGCCTCGCTTTTAAGTTTACAAACCGGTTTCGGCTCACGGGTTAATTTGCATATGTCACTTCCACGTACGTATGATTCAAAACAAAAAGAGGCCATTGTCGACTCTCGACTTCCGAAGATAAAGGAAAATTCTCCTCCATTTACTTAGTCGACTTTGATGTTTGGATCTCCCAATGAGCACGCATTGATTCCTCGTTGTTCTAGCTCTGTTATGTGGGAGTCAATCAGGGCATTTAGAGGGCAAACCACCAGTACAATTACTCGTTTTGGATAATCGAACGTGAAGGAAGAAACAAATGCCAGCCGGGTATGAGTTGGAAAATCAGCGATTTTCCTTAGCCAGTGGGCCGTATTGAGAAGACATCACGCCGCTTCAAGAACATGAATAAATATCTTTGAATTTCGAGGCTAACTCAAATTGTACAGCACTGTGAAACACACAATCGAAATTTAACGTTTGTGTGTATAATCTGTAAAGACACGTGAACCGGTTTCTGACACGATCTCAAGATGGAGCCAATCAAAATGTTTGTTAGATCCGAATGCCTAAGTTTCCATGGCCACGACTCAATCAACCAATCGGGGACGAGGTACAGATTCTGTACCGGAAGAAACGAGTCTACTCGGGAGGCCAGAGGCTCGTCGCTTCGCGACTCGTGCTCTGGTCTCGCTTCGCTCGACCGACGATTTCGAGCCTCTGGTATCCAGGGTAGTTCGAGGTAGGCTAAGACTTTCATTCCGATTCAGTGCATATGTGCACGAAGGTGGGATGCTGTCAACAACACTACAAAAAGATCCAAAACGAAAGATTCAGTTACGTAAGTACTGTAAGTAAACTCTTTTTGATTTGAATAAATTTCCTCTCAGTTTGTCTGTTAATGTACTTTTTCTTCTAATTATCGCTTTATTTAACATCTCTGTGATTTAGAGTATGCGTACCTCAGAATAAATTATTTGAAAGGTCAACTGAACTCTTGTGTCGATAAGCGCAAATGTTTTTGTGAAACAGTCTGTGAATTTGAGAAGCAGACTTAGAAATGCTTTCTCATTAGGAATTACAATTTTTTTCTTGCTATGAAATTTATGTTTCATTTCACATTTATTCATATAGTTTTTAGCCTGCTTGCCGGCTCTTCTGTAATTTTTTTCGGGCGTTTTTTTCCCGGATTGGGTCACTGTGGCACGCCATTTTGACCGCGTGCATAGGTGACCCAATCCGAAAAAAAAACGACCGAAAAAAAATACAGAAGAGCCGGCAAGCAGGCTATATAGTTTTAGCCGGACATTTCCCCGAGTTTTTGATCTATTTTCAATCAAAATCAAAGTCTGATTATGTCATTGTATTGCACAGCATTTATACACTTGAATTGCCAGTATTCTGTTGTTCGAATCCTGCGTTATAATAGTCATGTCATAAAAGCGATTAATAGACCAGTCTGTTTTTATGACGTTTTCACTGGCGAATTAAAGCACGACTTGATACTAAGAGGATTTCAAATGAAAGTGTATTTCATCTTCAATCTCATGTGGCCCGAATGAAAGTGTTAAATCCGTAACTTGCCCCAAATCCCGATAGTTTTGAGAAAGAATCAGGACACGTATTTGTGGCTAAACAACAGATTATTATTCTCTCACTTCTCTGGTTTTACAACCGCGTGGTTTCTTACGTCATATCAAATTACCTATGCAAATTATACCTCGAGTTGCGTGATGCGTGACTCGGTCTAAATTTAACAATGGCGAGGTCACGTTGTCATATGAGACCAAACTACACCGTCTCACACACTCCCCCTCTTAAAATAATGTCCTCCTGGACATGCAAAATCTAAAAACAGCATTCAATGTCTTCTAAACTATACAAAACGGGTATCTCGGATATGGGGTGATCAAGCCCAATTAGTTCCTTTGACTGTGTACATTTCAATACAGACCATCTATCCTAACTCTGCACATGCTCTTTCTGTTCTTATGTATTGGGACTCTAATCCTTGTCATTGTGTAACACACAGTTCCTGTTCTTTTGCCGTTTTCTTGAGTACAATATTATATGAAAATGATAACTAAAGCTAACTAAACGTAGATAGGATAGAAGTATTGAGCAGGAGCCTGCACTGGGGGTCTGTACATGAAATAAGGTTGCCCATAGTTCATTTGCGCAGGTACCGGTGCGTATGGAGATGCCATGGTGCTGTAGTACTGTCCAGGACAGGTGCTGGGATATGCTGAGATGTTATTGGCGTGATACCAGGTGACAGCAGGATTTCCAAGCGAGTCGTACGTAAGCACTTGAGGTGGCCGTCTGTCGCGCACTGGTCGACTCGGTGGCGTCACCTCCACGGGACTCTCTAGTAATTGCATCTGTTCAATTTCCTGGTCTTGAGGCACTTCCATCTCGATGACCGGGTTGTCCTGAGGCACCTCCATCTCGATGGCGTGGCTTTCTGTGTTCTGCGGATCAAGAACCTTCTCTGTGTCCTGTGGGTAACCAACACTGTCAGACTCGGTAGTTTCAGGTGGTGTATCTGTCGCCATTTCAGGGATGTCAGCTTCCTCCATCTGCGGGCCATCAGTAACTACTGGTTCACCTTGTTGGGATTGCCACCTATGAAGATCCTCCGGCGAAAAGCCTACAATCTCAATGTCAGAATCACAGTCAGAGTGTTCATTATCATGTGGTGGGTGTCTGCGTCGTAAGACTACTGGTCGTCTCCTGTTATTCATTTGTCCTGCTCTCTGTACATTGGGGACCACTGGTAGGGAGTCACAGGGCAGTAGCAAGTTTCTATGCAATACTCTTGGCTTTGCAGCTGGTGGCCGTCCTGTAGTGTACGCACCGTACGTTTTAGGACCCAGTCCCCCACGCGATCAGGAGGAGGAACGCCTGTGGATTATTGGTAAAATGGCCACGAGCCGGATGGTGAATAAAGTTGGGTTCTAAGTTTAATCTGTGCCAATCCTCTATAACTATTAACCATCGAGGTCCATAACATTGGCGACGAGGAAAAAGAAAGACTAAAGAAACCGAATTGCAAGACAATTCACGACGAACATGGATGATAACGAGAGAAATCATATCAAGACTTTCGATTGCTTCACGGACCACAACACGCTCGGGCTACGATGGAAACGCTGGCTCACGGCTTTCGAACTGTTTGCTGACGGCAAAGGCTTGATCATAAACGAAGAAAATGCAAACAACAAGCAGAGGAGACGTGCCTTACTGCTTCATCTGGCGGGTACTGATGTGCAAGACATATTTGCGACCCTACCGGATACGGGACACGCTAAAGACTACAAGAAGGCCACAGACGCTCTCAATGCATATTTCGTCCCGAAAGTCGATACAACCTATGCAAGACACTCCTTCAGAAAGTTGATACAAGCACCTGGGGAGACAGTTCAACAATTTGCAACCAGACTCAGACGTGCTGCGAAAGACTGTGCCTACGGGGAAGACACAAACAATCAAATACGTGACGAAATCCTGTGAAAATGTACGAGTACCTACATAAAGAGAAAACTCCTCGAGAAAGGTCAAGGGCTAACCTTAGCTAGGACGCTCGAAATAGCCCAGAACTGTGAAAAAATTGACTCACAACTGGCGGCAATGAGTTTGGATGGAAAAGGAGAGGGTGCAGTGAGTGTAAACCGCATTGGAGAAACAAAGAGTGGTTCTCGCGTGAGAAAACAGACCGGTGCGATGAGAAACAACCATGAGAAGACTTGTTACAGATGCGGTAAATCTGGACATTTTGGCAGAGACCCAGGCTGTCCAGCGAAAGGCAAAACGTGCCGTGAATGTGGATTGAAAGACCATTTTCAAACCCAATGCAAGACAAATCAAGGCGAGAGGGGTCGGGAACAGCCCGGCAGCCGTTCCCGCGTCAATCGCCACAGGAATCCCGGTAGAAACACTGCCCACGTTGTTAACTCTGAAGAAGAAGAGGTCATCTATGCATTTACAGTAGGCAACAAAAGACAAGAGAAAATCGAAGCTACCGTTGGAGGATGTAGACTGAACATGATCATAGATTCTGGAGCAAGTGTCAACATTGTAGATAAGCAAACATGGGAGTGGCTAAAAAAGAACAGAGTGAAATGTAAGTCAGTTCGCTCAGACAGAAAGCTCTACACATATGCGTCGCAAGTACCCTTAGAGGTAATTGGAACATTTCACTGTGAAATTTCTGTTGGATGCAACAGTGTTAATGCGGAGTTCTGCGTGATTACCGGAAAGGGAGAATCTCTTCTAGGAAAGGACACTGCCACGAGTCTCGGAGTTCTGAAGATGGGTGCTGACGTCGCTGCAGTAAGCACAGGCTCGAAGAATATCGGAAAAACTCTACAGGAGAAATATCCAGAAGTCTTCAAAGGCGTCGGAAAGTTGAAAGATCGAGCAGTGCAACTTCACATCGACCCAGACGTAAAGCCAGTAGCACAACCGATCTGGAGAACCCCATTCAGCATGAGATCCAAGGTGGAGGAAAAGGTCAAAGAGCTTGTGGACTTGGACATTGTAGAACCAGTAGACGGACCAACTCCATGTCAACCCTGTGGTCGTTGTACCGAAGTCACAGGGGGACATACGCCTTTGTATTGATAGGCGCAGGGCCAACGAGGCAATACTGAGAGAGAGACATCCTATCCCTACGGTGGATGAGATTACACAGGGTATGAATGGTAGTAAAGTGTTTACTAAACTTGATTTAAAGTGGGGATACCACCAACTGGAATTGACGCCTGAATCGAGAGAGATCACAACATTTGTGACACACTGTGGGCTATTCAGGTACAAGAGACTGTTGTTCGGGGTGAACTCAGCCTCGGAACAATACCAGCACGAGATCCAGACAGTGCTCGCGGGTATAGATGGACAAGAGAACATCTCGGATGACATCATAGTACACGGAAAGGACCAGGAAGAGCATGACTCACGATTAGAGAAGGTGGTCAAGAGACTGGGGGAGCGTGGACTAACCCTCAACGCTGCAAAGTGTCAGTTCAACATGGACAAGCTGACATTCTTCGGGATGGTGTTATCTGGAAATGGAATAAGCTGCACAGTAGAGAAAGTGAAAGCTGTAACCGAAGCGAGGGAGCCGCAGACAGCATCAGAAACGCGTAGTTTTCTTGGGCTAGTCAACTACTGCGGACGATTTATACCTGACTTGGCAACTGTCTCTGAACCCTTGAGACATCTAACAAAGAAATGGACACCATTTGTGTTTGGCATTGAGCAGAAAGAGGCATTCCAGGAGTTGAAGAAGCGTCTATCTAGCGCTGAGACCCTAGGATATTTCGACAAAGATGCCCCAACACAGGTAATTACTGACGCAAGTCCCGTCGGACTAGGGGCTGTCCTGACGCAGACACACAAAGATGGACCAAGAATCATCAGTTACGCAAGCCGCAGCCTTACAGAAACGGAGAGAAGGTATTCACAGACAGAGAAGGAAGCTCTAGGGCTCATATGGGCCTGCGAGAAGTTCCACCCTTATGTTTATGGAGTTCCATTTGAACTTGTCACTGATCATAAACCCCTAGAGGTTATCTACGGACCAAGATCCAAGCCATGTGCACGCATCGAGAGATGGGTCCTGCGGATGCAGCCGTACAAATTCAAAGTTAAGTACGCGCCAGGACCGAATAACATTGCTGATTCCCTATCGAGACTAATAAGTGACAACGACGCCAGGAGCAAACACGTACCAGAAGCAGAAGAATATGTACGATTTGTGGCTGTATCAGCAACACCTAATGCTATGACGACACGCGAGGTCGAGGAAGCATCCGCTGATGACGAGGAATTTGCGGAAGTTAGGAAGTGCATTGAGGGAAAACCACGGGATCAACTAGTCTACAAACAGTACCTTCCATGCAGTGGCGAATTATGCACCATTAGACAGTTGATACTCAGGGGGACACGGATTGTCATCCCGAAGAATTTAAGACCCAGGATACTATCCCTTGCCCATGAGGGCCACCTGGGCATAGTTGGAACTAAGCAGAAGCTGCGCAGCAAAGTGTGGTGGCCAGGAATGGAAAGAGATGCAGAGAAAAACTGAAAAACTTGCTACGGATGCCAACTGGTCAGTCGTCCAGAGCCTCCGGAGCCTATCAGGACAACAACACTACCGACCGGACCATGGAGAGATTTAGCTGTTGATTTGTTAGGACCCCTCCCGACGGGTGAGTCCATTCTGGTCGTTGTTGACTATTATAGCCGTTATTACGAGATAGACATCATGAAGTCTACGGTTGCTTCAAAGGTTATCTCGAGTCTCGAAGAAATGTTCTCGCGACACGGTTTGCCTGAAAGTCTGACATCAGACAATGGGCCACAGTTCATTGCGACAGAGTTCGCAGCATACATGGAACATCAAGGCATCAGACACCACAGAGTCACTGCTAAATGGCCTCGAGCAAACGGAGAGGTGGAACGCCAAAACCGTTCGTTACTAAAGAGAATCCAAATCGCACATGCTGAGAAGAAGGACTGGAAGAAAGAACTGAACACATACCTAGTCGCATATCGAAGCCTACCCCACCCAACGACTGGTGTGAGCCCAGCTGAATTACTCTTCGGGAGAAAGATACGCACACGACTTCCAGAACTGAGTGATGTACACGTGGAGTATGAAGTGCGTGACAAGAATAGTGAACAGAAGAGTAAGGGCAAGGCATATGCTGACGCTAAGAGGAATGCGCACTACTCAGAGGTACTTCCAGGTGACCAAGTACTTGTGCAACAAGAGAGGCAGACTAAACTATCGACTAGGTTCGACCCAACTCCATATACGATAGTGAGCAAACACGGAAACAGCCTGGTCGTACAGTCACAAGAAGGAGCTCAATACTCTCGAAACACCTCGCATGTCAAGAAATTGTTGCAGAATAGCAGTGCAGAGAGCAAGGAGGAAGCAGAGACGAAACCGCTGGACGCATCAAAGGAACCAATCCAGCAGAGCATGGAAAAGTGTACAGAGCAGAACTCAAGTGATCCCAAGGCAGACACTCCAATCAGAAGATCAGAGAGACAGAGAGTGAAACCAAGTTACCTAAAGGACTACACTTAATTTTCAAGGGCATGACGGATAACTTGAACTGTTTGAGACACTTTTGAACGCTAACCTACTTATAGGTTAACTCGTTATGTTTTATTGTTATCACATTATTATTGACTGTAATACTACAGTTCATTATCAAAAAGGGGAGGGATGTAGTGTACGCACCGTACGTTTTAGGACCCAGTCCCCCACGCGATCAGGCGGAGGAACGCCTGTGGATTATTGGTAAAATGGCCACGAGCCGGATGGTGAATAAAGTTGAGTTCTAAGTTTAATCTGTGCCAATCCTCTATAACTATTAGCCATCGAGGTCCATAACACGTCCCT
The DNA here is from genome assembly GCA_030867875.1 of Actinernus sp. WN-2022. Taxonomy (NCBI): domain Eukaryota; kingdom Metazoa; phylum Cnidaria; class Anthozoa; order Actiniaria; family Actinernidae; genus Actinernus; species Actinernus sp. WN-2022. Next base: position 11,798 of record JAOWCC010001370.1, on the reverse strand, counting down.
CTGGTGCCACTTCGTACACAGGTATGCCATTTTTCTGTCGTACCACAACATTGACCTGGTCCTCCCAGAAGGACCTTAGCTCGCCAGGGCCCCCTCGCTCAGACAGGTTCCTAACCAACACTCGGTCACCAGGGTTCAACAGGGTGAAGTGGACCTTTTGGTCATAGTACCCCTTCCCTCTTGCTGATGAGCTGTCAGCATTCTTTGCTGCCACGGAGTGGGCTTCCTGCATCGCTGTCTTCCATTTCTTTTTATACTCCGTGTAGCTTGATGCTCCCCTTTCATTTGAGTCACCCAGAATGATGTCAAGTATAAGGCGCGGTGAACGGCCAAAGAGAAGATAGAACGGTGAAAACCCTGTAGCAGAACTCTTGATAGCTCAGTTGGTAGAGCGCCAGACATGTAACCTGGAGGTCGTTGGGTTCGAGTCCCACTTGGGTCAGAGATTTGTTCTCTTTCCCTCGTAGGGCGTGCACACTTAGCACTACAGCTTACCACTTTATATATTACATTCTTTACACTTACTAGTGCTACGCGGCAAACATGATTCAATATCATAACTACATATACATATATAATCGCCGTGACCCCATATAACGCACCAATACCCACGATTACTCTCATCTGACTTGATAGCTCAGTTGGTAGAGCGCCAGACATGTAACCTGGCAACGCATCCTCGCTCTACAATTACCAATAATCAGTAAATGGCAAACACGCTTGAAATACCGATTATTGGTAATACTACGACGAATCCTAACCCGAACCATAAACCGAACCCTAACCATCGGACGAGTTCGCGGGTAAACGACGGGTTCTCACTCACTAGAGCTAGGGTTCACAGGTAACAAGAAGAGAAGGTAAACGAGAGAAAAACATTTTTTGAGCGCTCCTACTCGGGCTTGAACTCGTAATCGTTTGCGTGTTGTGCTTGGCAGTGCAGGCGTCACGACCACTACACTAAGCGCGTCTACCGCCGTTCGGATTTGGACAATTGTTTATCTTTATTCTTAACTGGTTTTAAGAATGTCATTGTTTAATTTGTGTTACAGAATTAGCGATTATTGATAATTGAAGAGCAAAAGCCAATTACTGATTATTGGTAATTCTAGAACGAGGATATGTTGAACCTGGAGGTCGTTGGGTTCGAGTCCCACTTGGGTCAGAGATTTTTTCTCTTTCCCTCGTAGGGCGTGCACACTTAGCACTACAGCTTACCACTTTATATATTACATTCTTTACACTTACTAGTGCTACGCGGCAAACATGATTCAATATCATAACTACATATACATATATAATCGCCGTGACCCAATATAACGCACCAATACCCACGATTACTCTCATCTGACTTGATAGCCCAGTTGGTAGAGCGCCAGACATGTAACCTAGAGGTCGTTGGGTTCGAGTCCCACTTGGGTCAGAGATTTTTTCTCTTTCCCTCGTACGGCGTGCACACTTAGCACTACAGCTTACCACTTTATATATTACATTCTTTGTACAGTTGTACGCATGTACTAATTTATTAAGTGATTCCTTCCATCTATTCTTTGATGCTTCAGGAAGGGTCCTCAACATTGATAGCAGTGTTCTATTGAATCGTTCAGCCTTCCCATTTCCCTGTGGGTGATATGGTATGGTCCTCAGACGCGTTGTTCCTGAGAGATGTTGAAGTTGACGGAAGAGCTTGTTCTGAAATTCCCTCCCTTGGTCATGCAGGATTGCCCCCGGGAACCCGAACCGAAGAGCAAAATCGTTATATATTCGTTCTGCTGCTGTGGCAGCTGATTTGTTCTTCGTTGCATAGGCTTGAGAGAATCTGGTGAAGTGGTCAACTATCACTAAAATATACTCATAACCATCTGAGCTACGTTCAAGGTGAAGTCCACTGAAACCAGTTCGAATGGTGCTGATGTTGTGATAGGCTGTAATGGTGCACGTGTCTCATGGTGCGGTTTACGCTGTTTCAGACATCTACATACTTTAGATACAAAGTGGGTGATGTCCCTCTCCATATTCGGCCAAAAGACCCATTCTCGAGCTAGCTGCACTACCCTTTCAGGTCCCAGATGGCCCATCTCTTGATGGAGTTCTTTATACACCAATTGGTGATACTGTTTCGGTAGTACCAGCTGCTCATATGATCAACTGTGGCGACGTAACAATCCATCCTTATCTATGTACAGCTTGTTCCAGTGTCTGACCAATGACATTGTATTAGGTAGTTCCCTTCTTGATTCGTTAACACTAAGGTGATGTCCATCATTCTTCATAGTTAGTATACGCCCTATGGATGGATCTTGTCTCTGGGCTTCTAAGATCGTGCCAGTGGGAATACCACTCAGGTTCGCATGGTTAAGGAAGTCCTTGTCCAGTTCTAGCAGATTACTGTTCTGACTAACCGCAGATATCCAAATCACATCGCCCCTAGACTGGGCCTGCACACCATTAAATACTGCCTTGATATCGTCATCGGTTGTTTCCTTGTTGCACTTTTCCATGTATGTGTTGATGTCAAGGGGCATTCTAGACAGTGTGTCCGCATCTCCGTTTGACCGACCTGGTCGATACTTAATTGTGAAACAGAAATCTGATAGCTCAGCAACCCATCGCTGACCGGTGGCATTCAACTTCGCTGTCGTCATTATGTAAGTTAACGGATTGTTATCAGTGTAGATGGTAAAGTTCGGCGAGTAATACAAGTAATCACGGAAATTGGTGCAGACTGACCATTTCAGCGCAAGAAATTCAAGTTTTCCCGAGTGTAGATGATAGTTTTTCTCAGCTTGTGTCAGCGACCTGGATCCGTATGCTATCACCCTTATCTTGCCATCTTGCCGTTGGTACAGCACAGCACCTAAACCGTTGTTGGATGCATCCGTGTGAACTACGAAAGGTTTGCTATAATCAGGGTAACCTAGAATAGGAGGGTTAGTTAAACAGTTCAGCAGTCTCTCCAATGTTTCTTGGTGTCTTTGTTCCCAAACCACTGGTTGAGATGATGGTACTGATCCCTGTCTGAATTTCCCTCCTTTCCGTACAAACTTGTCCTCTTTGTGACACGGCGCCTGCAGCAAATTAAAGAGTGGATTTGCAATTTTGGAGAAATTCTGTATATACCGACGGTAGTAACCCATAAGTCCTAACAACTTTCGCACTTCCCCCACAGTTTTAGGTTTGGTGTCCTTCAATGCTACTACAGCCTCCATACCACTTGGATCAGGTCTATAACCCTCCGAAGATACGATCTGTCCCAAATAAGTGACTTCACGTTCAAACAACTTGCATTTCCTGGGTTTGATTTTTACGCCATTAGCACGTAAGCGTTGTAAAACTTGTCGAATATGTGCAATGTGGTCTTCGAATGTCTTGCTAAAGACAATGACATCATCGAGATAAGGTACGCAAAAGTCATCCCTCATCCCATGGAGACAGCCCTCCATGAACCGCTGGAACTCTGCTGGGGCATTCATCAACCCAAACGGAATTCTGACCCATTCATAAAGTCCCCAGGGGGTCACAAAGGCTGTCATGTGACGACTGTCTGGATGGATGAATCCTTGGTGGTAAGCTTTCCCTTGGTCTAATAAAGAGAACCAGTTGTTTCCCCCCAAGTTTTCAAGTGTGGTTTGTACACGTGGGAGTGGATGTCTATCTGGTACTGTACGCTGGTTGAGTTGACGATAATCAACACACAGTCGAAGACTGCCATCCTTCTTACGGACACATACGACAGGTGATGAGTAAGCAGACCTTGGCTGTCGAATCCATTCTCGGTTGAGCAAATCCTCTACATACTGTTTGACCTCTGGGTAGAGTGGCTTCGGAACAGCTGTATAGTTCTTTTGGACCGGCGTTGGATCTGTTACATTTATCTTCATCTGAAGCCCAACCCCATGACCGATATCATCGTCATTCTTCGAAAAACTCTCGGCTTCTTCCTGTAAAATTCGGAGTGCCATTGCCTTTTGTTCCTCAGTAAGCCCATTCACACTAGGAAGATGGGAATACTTGTCCTCTGTATTTTCATCAACAGTAGATCCTGACATTTGTGTTTGTACATTGTCCGCTACCTCTACACTACATGCCATTGTCGATGGTGATGTAACTTCGACAGGTGTCACTGACCGGACTTGGTGTAATCGACCAAGGACAGTTCTACCATTTAGCTTGATGTCATGGTCAGAGTGATTTTCGACATTGATTGCCACTCTGACGGATGCCCCACCCGATACCATCACCAAAGACTCTGGTACTTCCAGGTCAGCAGGCCACGGACACACTGGGTCAGGTTCAAATAAAACCGGAAACTTCCCATCCCATGAACCTTCAATCTTTGCCCAACACGAAACCCTGGATGACTGTCCTTTCGGGATTACAATGTCACGTTTAGGGGTTTTGACATCCGAAAGCTCACTACTTGGGTCAATGGCGTGTATGAGGTTAACTAGACCTTCAGCGCCCTTATTTGTTACATCAGCCAAACTTGAGGCCAATGCCTCGATTATGCTCAAACGTTTATCGGCACTGTCTCCTAGTTTCGCCTTAGTGATTTCCTCAATGACATTGTAGCCAATAATTGGGACGTCCATTTGATCTCGTGACACTAGAAAAGGTACACTGATGCACTGTGACTCATCATCGGTTAATAATTGAAAATCCACTTCTATCCAACCTTCATATAGAAATGACGTACCATTAGCTACTGCTATTTTTAGTGTTTGTCCCTCCAGTAACTCTTCGATCCCACGTATCCCAGTCCCGCTCATATTCTTGTTCACCCAGTGTTTAGGAAGAATGGAGACCTGGGCACCAGTGTCCCATAATGCCTCACAGTCTTTCCCATTCAATAAACAGTTTATTGTGCATCTCTTTCCTACCAGGTCTACAATTCTTTTGTGTTGTGTGGGTGTAAGGTGACTCTCGTAGAAGCCGTCTGCCCTAGCGCTCTCCCTCTCTTGTCGAGATAAGTGGGTGATTGCATTACACAGGGCTTTGTGTTGCTCCCAGTGAGACACCTGACAGGACTTTGAACAATAGTTAACAGACTGACAAGTGCCACATGCCTTCAGATCCCTTAACTCTCCCATACTTCCACACGACACGCAAGTGTGGGACTGCTTTTCATCATGGTTATCGGCTACTCCCTGTCCCTTGGTTGTAGCCGGCCGGAGTTTTCCGACCTACAACCTCGTGCGAAGTGCTCGCTGGAACCACACTTAAAACAATGTGTACAGACAACATTACTCTCTTGGCATCAACTACAGCGTGGACGCTGATATGCCGGTCTTCTATTTTCTGGTGCCTGTGACTTGTTGAAGTCACTGCGCAAGGTAACCAATTCTGCTTGGAGTGCCTGTAGGGTTGCCATCATAGCATCTTCTTTCTCTGTTTTCCTCTTTTCAGCTACTTGAGGATTTGGTATTTTCGACGTTTTCCCTTCGTTGTTGGATGCTTTGGGGGCCTGTAGCTCGGTTACTTGCGCTTTTCGCATTCCCAGTTTGTTGCTCCTCTCCATTTCCTCGGACGCTGCGGTGTTGACTTTCTCCATCAATTCCTCATCGTTCACCTCAGATGTTTGCAGCAGCGGCCGTAGTTTTGCACGCACTGACTCAGATTGTAAGCCTGTCTCAACAACGTGACGGAATAGGGCATTTACCAAGCCAGAGTCATATTTCACAGCCTTACCCCCAACTTGGGATGCAAATAATATTTGCTGTCTGAGATCCATGACCCTGATTAGGAAATCTTGCGGCGTTTCCTTTGATCCTTGACAAGTAGATGTCAACTCCTGATAAAGCTCTGTGCTTGATTTTTGCTTGTAATGCGCCTTGAGAATTTGTTCCAGCTTTGGTAATGTTAGGTCTGGCATCATTTCTAAGTATGATCGCAGCTTCAATGCGGGGCTGATTGCTCTAATTACTGCCTCCATTACCTCACTGTCCTTGTAACCATTTTTCAGACCGATTTCAGTTTGTCTCAAGAGGCTTACGAGTGACAAGCGGTCTTTTTGTGCATCTCCCCCGATCATTCCGACAATCCGAAAATCGCGCCTGAGGGCTTTACTAACTTCAATAATACTAGCATTAGCTGTTCCAGACTTACATCCTTGTGTCGGGTTATCCTGCTTTGGTGCACCGTCGGTTTTCTTCGTCGCCGGCGATTTTGCACTCAATTCTTTGAGTTGTTGTTGTTGCAGCTTTAGCATGGTGTCGAATTTCGCTTGTAGCTGTTCGTATTCAATCTTTGTCTTCTGGTAATCTAGTCCAGTGTTCGATCCATTTTCTACAGCTTCTTTTTCAGCCATTTCGCCTTCCTCGCCTTCCAACGGTGGAGCTGTTCCGATTACGAATTTCTTAAGCTCTTTGATGAAATCTTGCTTATTTTCCGCCGATTCGATAGTTTCGTCTATTTTCTTTCGGATTTCCCTTGACAATTTTAGCCGCCTGATCCCGGATTCAACACTCAATCCAAGGTGCTTCGCTAAAGCGTCCAACTCTTCCAAAGAAAGGTCGCATATCGAACTCTCCAACTCCAATTGCTTCGCTTCTAGATCCACTGCGATTCCCTCGGCCATGGTAACAACGCTTCGCTTCAATCGTACCCTAATAAGCCGTTTTCAAACTCAAACACGCAACCATTCTGACCATTACGCCAAATGTTAAATCCGTAACTTGCCCCAAATCCCGATAGTTTTGAGAAAGAATCAGGACACGTATTTGTGGCTAAACAACTGATTATTATTCTCTCACTTCTCTGGTTTTACAACCGCGTGGTTTCTTACGTCATATCAAATTACATATGCAAATTATACCTCGAGTTGCGTGATGCGTGACTCGGTCTAAATTTAACAATAGCGAGGTCACGTTGTCATATGAGACCAAACTACACCGTCTCACAAAAGCCCAGATGGGCTCTTGTTTATTTTTTATTTTTTGTGGGTGTCGCAATTTTTTTGCGCATGCATTAAAGGTCAAATTCACACCAATCAGATTGCAATGTGCTTGTCACGCAACAATCGCCAGGTTAATTTATTTACATAATTTAATACAGTAAAGCAAGATGGCGGAGGACCCGCGAGAAACTTTCTCTCAAATTTGGAGTCTCATCTCTCAAATGTAAGCCAGTTTAATGTTTTATTTAACTTCACTCGTGCGAAAACCTTCCAACAGGCTCAGGATATTTCAACTGGCGCTATTGTTGGAGCCGAAGGACCGCGTTTTTTACCCAGATGGCCAGTGATTTTATATACGACACGTACGACGACCTGAAGCCAGTGAAGGGACCAGGATCCGGAAAGCTAAAATAGAAATAGATATTGGAATCTATAAGCCATCGGCTCGCTGTGCTGCATTTAAAACATCCGAGGAGAACATCTTATTTTGGGTGAAGGCACTTCAAGACCAATATTATGAGTCTCTTTAAAACTGTCAGAGATTTAAATTTACCGTAAGTTGGATCAGAGAGTATTGAGATCAAGTTATTTCGTTCCAGCGAGGATATTGACCTAGCGGAAACGGTACAAGCTGTCGAAGGATTTTACTTATAATCATCCACGTCTACTTAACAACAGGAATACTTATGTGCCAAGGCATGGGCAAAGATTGAGTTTCCCAGATTACAGATGAAAGTAGAGAACTTAATGAATGAAGAAACAGAGGTCACGCGCGACAAATGTTCAATACTTTATGTTATACTAAGAAAACAAAACAAATTACAGAGCCTGCAAGTTCACAAGTCAATGAAAAACCCCAAGAGCCTGTAGATTTGGATCAACATATTCTTGAAACTCCAAAAGCAACATACACATGAGTCAAATTCAAACCGGAAGAGAGGGAATTCTTGAGATTCTTCACGAGGATTGTTAACCCGCAATAAAAACTCTCTCGCTGCTTTAATGACCTTGATTTGTAACATGGAGGCTGACCTAACTGATATGCGTAATGAATTCTTACTCTCGTCACATCAAAACACGAATCAAGAAACCAAACTCAGTCATTTGTGAGACACATTAGTGCAGCAAGATAATATATACAAGACCGAAATCAAGATGCTGTCATCACGAATATATTATTGACCTAGAAGTTGAAAATGGCGAGTTGAAAGCGGATATAATAAAGCTGAAATCCGACTTTCGAACTTTAAAAAAACAATCAAGAATACAAAAAAGAAGACAATGAAAGACCAAGGTCTCCAGTGTCCCGAGACAACCCAACCTACTGAAGCTTATCAGTTTGTTCAAGAGCCATCTTTCTTACATGACAACCCGATCCCTATTCATCAGAATACATTTTCTGTGCTAAATGACGAGAGTTTACAATCACCTGACCGACAACCCACTGCTAAAGAAAGGGACCATGAAGTACGGTAGTACGGTTAATTCTCGGGTTTAAAACAATGAATATATGCCTGCTACTCCTGCTCAAATGCAGTGTGTTAAACGAATAAGTAGTGTTTAAATTAAAAGGTCAACATACGAGAAAAACAAAACTATTAAATTACATATATACTAGTGGAGCAGAGAATGAAAGTCACCGCGCTACCGGCCACTCCTAAAGACTGCTAAATTCAGCTAATAATTATTCCCTTTGGTTATTACTAAGAGGATTTCAAATGAAAGTGTATTTCATCTTCAATCTCATGTGGCCCGAGTGAAAGCCCAGATGGGCTCTTGTTTGCGTTACAGTTCAAAAGGTTTCAATGGTCCTTCTAAATACGCTATGTCAAGAAGGAAGAGGCCGTGGATGTTATTGTTTGTTGACTCACGTGAATCATACACTACCATGAGAAAACTCCTCAAGCAAGGCTTTTTACTGTCAATAAATCTTTACGAATATTCAAGAAAGAGGTCAAGGAAATTTTCTCTGCTGGATATCGTTATATGTTCACGCTGCGTTGCCTAGCAAGTAGTTGCCTTTCATTTTACAGCCTTAAAGCCTGGTTCACACTAGCGACGTAAGCATATGCACAAGCAACATACCGACACACAGTAATGCACTGATCATTAGCGGTGCTTGTTTTTATCTCACACCTGTAAGTAAAACCGGCAGTGATGAATACGGCCCTAGTGACATAAGCATAGGCACAAGCAACATACACAAGTGAAAACCAGGCTTAATGTGGATAGATAGATAGATAGATAGATACCGTAAAACCTCGAAAAGAAGCCCATGGGCGTTTTCTCCCTCCGGAAAAACAACCGTGAGTCGAGTAGTGTGTCCAAAACAGTTAATGTAGTGGGGAGTGTGTGAGGAGTAAAAGCAGGCCCCCACCAGCTTTAAGCTGTAATACTCAGCCTGCTATAACAAATATTTATTTTATTTTATTTGTTTATTTTATGGGCTTGTTTTCTATTTAGGACCTTTGGATGGGCTTCATTTCGAGATGGGCTTCTTTTCGAGGGGGGCTTCTTTTCCTTTAAGCTTAGCCGATAATTGCTCCTTTGATGAAAGACGGGACCATAGACACTACAGCTCAAGGCCAAGGTCACTGCCGTAGAAAGAACGGCACCGGAAGGAAAATGGGTGCTTGGTGGATGTATTGAACTTCCCTGCAGATTCTACATATTTGCTAACGAGGCTGACCAGAAGAATATAACAGATGCGATCAAGGCGCCATTCGGTAGACAGTAAAATAACATTGATACCGACTTGATAAAGACTGAGTGAAGCTATCATAATCATCAGAGAGAACATTAGTCTGCATCATGGAGTATGATTAACTTACATTCAAAAACTCATGAATAATTAATGAAGCAAAAACAAAGGAAACCAATGACTGTGAAGACATTATTTTCCTGATAAAATTTCATCCTAATTTACATAAACTTTCAGCTTGGATTTTCTCTGCCAAAATAAGTCGTATCGCCAAAATAACTGAAAAAAACATCTCTTTACCCTCTTTACATGTGAATGTTTTTGAAGTCGTTTAATAAACCCGCAGCAATTTTTGGGTCTTTATCAGTGAATTTCTAATTAGGATGGAACTTTATATAAAATTTCATCCTACTAAAAATTATTTTCTTTATGTCATTCCCTTGAGATGTGCGTCTTTCTTTCATTGCATTCTTAAAGCGTTTTTGAAGCTTAAATCACCTAAACCATAAACCAAGTGTTTTTTCCTGTTTATTTCTGTTTCTTTGACATTCCTTTACACTGTAAAGGTATACAATCTTGAAAGGAAACCCATGGGCTTATTACTCGGGTCAGGCCTTTGGCCGGCACGAGTCTTAAATCGCAAAAGTTTTTTTTTCCAACGTCGAACTTTTTCGCCGTTAACCAATCAGATAGCACCTTCTTTGGAAGTTCTTTTCGCCACCGTACCAATCAGATTGCACTGTGCTGGTCACGTGAACAGTGGACAACATTTCCAGGTTTTTCAAGATGGCGGCGAGTGGGAGTTTTGACTTAGCAAAACCTTTAATATCAGCTGTTTTTTTGTGTAAACCAAAGGTTCCTTCAAGTGCAATACCAAGATTTTTCTCTTTTCTAAAGCTGAGAGGTGTTTCACGGGCTTTGGACGGGAATTTATCACATATTTTGCGACATGCTTTAAGATATAATCGTGACAGTCGGCTATAAAGACAGCAGCTACATTTACAAGTTGTAAATGTAAGTAGCCCCTAATCTGAACATGATAACCTTTATACCAATTGACTGTCGTTGTGTTGTTATTTGTTGTTATTAACCTCTCGAAAGCATAGTAGAAATGACCCGATTTCTCAGTTCTCTGACTGACAGGGGCCTTTTAAAATATTATATGCACATGTATTTAAATGTTTATAAATTCGGGAACGAAAATCTAGCATGCAGTAAGTGAGCATAAACTGAGTAAGTAATCCGAAATGAATTTTTTTCAAACGAACGATAAATGACTCTGATGTGGAAATCGCATATTATTTTATCTGTGGCGTGTTATTGACACTGGTAAAAAACAGTCTTTCCTAAGCACTAGACCAAGGGACAGTTACCACCTAACAGTGACACATGTACAATTATTGGCTTTTTATTACTCGGGCTGCCTGTGGCAGCGCCGAGTCTTAAAATGCAAGTCGTTATTTATTTATTTTTAATTGGTGTCAGACGGCTTCTGCGCATGCGTTAAAGGTCAAATTCAAACCAATCAGATTGCACTGTGCTGGTCACGCAACAATCGCCAGGTTAAATGTATTTACATAAGTGAATACAGTAAATCAAAATGGTCGACCCGCGAGGGCGAAAGCCTTCCAACAGGCTCAGGATATTTCAACTGGCGCTCTTGTTGACCATAAAAATACATGAACAACCAGGAGCCGTAATATATTCGATCAGCGCTGTTTGGACAGATCCAATGTACATTTAGAAACGTAAGCGAAATACAATATCCAAACACGTTTGGATATCAATGGGTATCGAATTATAATCAAAGGTTAGATCTCGTCAGGCGCGCTCAGATAAGAAAGTTCAAAGCTCTCAGACAAGGCGAGACAAGGAGATATCACTTTCAACGGGTCATTGTCAGAAATCTATTCCATCGTGGGCGGTCTTGTACAGCTAAGGCATGTTTTACGACAGAATAAGAGTCTTTCTACTGGATTGAGAGCTCGAGACATTATACATGTCGGCTAATATGGGGAAAACTGAAACAAAAAATGAACTTTGACGGCAGAAACCCTCAATTGAGCCAAGCAGCGCTAGCTGAAATAGGGCATATATATAATATCTGAGACGTTAAATTACGTTACTGTGAGGAGGATCAAAATTCAAGTTTTGTAGCTTGAGACTGTCTTCTGCCGTGACTCGTGAGAGAAATTGGAAAAG